>CM050910.1:575000-1175000 GCA_027726005.1 Juncus effusus | reverse complement strand
CGACTCGCTACACATTTAGCAACATAAAAATACATTTCAATAGGTCCCATTTATCAGTCTGATATCCATGTGAAATGGGAATGCAGTCCACTTAAATTTTAACTTAACAAGAAAGAGCATCCAATCCAATAATTGTTTATTTCTCTTTTGAGAACCACTAGAATTGTTTGGTTAAATGAAGGTTTAGTTAATATATGCTTTATTTGACTGGTTACACGTTGGACTAATTACTAGGAGTTTAATTATAAATTTATTGATCTAGTGGCGAATTACGATTTGGCTTCAACCAAAATTTGTGGTGACTATAAATATTCAGAAGTATGAAAATATATGTACTGAGCTTATAATCATACAAGTTACAGCTGAGTGGTAACTATTTAATTGACCCAAATTAATCATAAAATCAGAGATATTCTTTTAAATTCATTAATGTCTTGCCTTAGATTCTTTCTTTTTTTTATAATGAATTGTGGGCCTTGAGGCTTGCCTTGGATTCTTTCATGGAAGATGACTTGCAGACGTACGTACCATAAACCTTTGGAATTTATTATTTTGATAAAAAAAAAATATATATATTTAATTAATTGTATACCACTATTCTCAATCGTTCCAACTTTCAAGAACCAATTTCTTTTTCACAAAATATGGCATTTTGTTTACATAAAATTGATCCATCATATCATGACAATATCATTCATAGATTTTCTACTATAGATAAAGGTGGAGAAAACATGAAGCATGTTAGCTAAGAGCATGCTAGCCCAAAAGCTTGTCAAATTGTCAAGTCATGAGTTTGTAGGCAGGCAGGTAGGTAAATATGTCAAATCACCCCTTGTATATTTAACATTTTACATATGGGCCTCCTTGGCTAAAATTGGCCAACTTAACTATCCTTCATAACTTCTTTACCAAAACAATTTATTTTGACAATAATGAACTCTTCTTTCGGCTACTTAATACTTTGCATGACATGAATTATGAATATGATAACCCATGTGAGCATTATAGAGTGCAACATAGCCTCATAAGGTGGTCACATTGTTTTATTTTTCATGTTTTCTACTGAAAAAAGAACAAATATCATAAATAAGTTCCTACATAGACTATTTGATATGCCAACAAAATCATGAATGTTTATCTCTTGAAAGTACATGAATACATGTGCTGGTAATTTAATGTTTCCCTCAAGGAACGGAATACTAATGGTCCTCACAATCTTAAATTCTGTCAGGAGTCTCATTTCTGATTTAAGTCGGTGTTGAGCAATAAATTAAACTAGAATAATGCTCGCGCTTCGTGGCGAGTATTTCAATTTTAATAGTTATTTCAATCTAATAATGTATAGCTTACAACTATGAAAATTAAAAATTAAATTTTTTGAATCCATAGTAGATAAATAATACATGAGAATTCAAAATTATTGTCTTTAATTTTCTTATGTCACTGTGTCATGATATATTATATTAGAAAAACAAATTCAGTATTAATCAGATTTAGATGAATGAGATCAGAAAAAAATAAAATACAAGATAATTGAAACTATATAAGATTAAATTATAGATGATTAACTTAAAAAAAATAAAAAATAATTATTATATTTAATATTATATATATGGGAAAAATATGTATACTACATAGGAAAATGCAACATTACTCATTTACTTCAAAAATTTGCCACCGCTATTTTTCTTATTTTTTTAGGGAGCGATTATTAACCTCCCTCAAATTGTGGCTTTCTGACTCCCAACCAACGAGAGTGCACCACGTGTCGCAGAAATTGGGAGCCATTTAGAAATCATGGGACTCCCAATTAAATGGACTTTCGGAACTCCCATATTTGCTAAAAGGATTAGGAGCTCCCATGAAATTAAACATATAATTATTTTTTTAGTAGCTCCTTATCGCTCCCAGTAAATTTCTCATGTAAGCTATATTATTGAGAATATAAAAGTATAATGTTTAGAATATTAAGTATATTGTTGTGATATAAAAGTATATTGTCTCTTTTTAGCGGAGAGATTTCTTCATTATTCCAGTAGCCTACATCTATATGACAAGACTTCTACCGTCAACAATTTTAGCATTCTCATTCTCTTGTTTAGAATGTAAGGTATATTGCAGTGAATATAATAAATGTATAATGTTTAGAATGTAAGATACATTGTTGGAATATAAATGTAGATTGTTTAGAATATAAGCTATATTGTTGTAAACACAATGGTATAAATAGAAACCAAAATAAATTATGAAATATTGGGCTGAAAGATATGAGAGTTCGGGAGCCAACAATATGAGCCGGTTGAAACTTTGGGCTGAAATATATTGGAGCCACAAGGAGGTAATAAAAAAATTTGAAATGTATAAGAAGACTCCCAATTTGGGCTCCTGTCTTATTGGGAGCCAATAGGAGCTAAATAAGATGGGAGGTCCAAATCTTTTTCCTTTTTTTTAGATGTTAAAATTGTGTGGATTACACATATGTTATTATGAAACTCATAATACATTAAGTAATATAATATAGTTTTCAATATTCTTAAATTTTGTTTGAGATGATAGTTCTCACATAGCAGAGATATATACCGAACATTAATCTAACTAATCATGTGATATTATGATAATAATGTAAATTAGAAGCTAAGTTTGATAAATTTTTTGATTCGACGGTGAAGAGAAAATTGATAATAGTTCTCCTGAGAATTTTCAAAGAGTAAAAGAATATGATAAGAGTAAATGAGCTTATCATTTTATTACATGTTCTTTTATATAGTCTATATTCACATATTTTATCAAGAAAAAATAAAATTGGGATCATAACAATATGTCTTTATGTGATATTGTGGTAATAATTTAAATAAAAAAATAAGATTTCGAAAAAATTGATCCAATGGCCGAGATAAAATTGACAATATGTCTCTTGAAAACGCTCAAAAAGAGATGAAAAATAATGTATAAGTTAATAAGCATATCATTATCTTCATTCATCTTCATTTATATAGTCTACATTCATATATTTTAGCAAGAAAAAAAATGGAACCATAACAATATGAAACTCAAAATAAAGAGAAAATTCTAACAAATTTATATTTGATTATTTTAACTTAAGAAATAAAATATTTCATTAAGAATTATAACTTTTTTAAGAAGAAAAGAAAAATTATTTATATTTTAATGAGTAAATTCTTCATTAACTATTGGTACATATGATATTGTGGTAATAATTTAAATGAAAAACTAAGATGTAAAAATAAAATGATCCAACGGCCGAGATAAAATTTAACAATATGTCTCTTGAGAATGCTCAAAGAGAGATAGAAAATAAGGTATAAGATATAAGTTAATAAAAATATTATTTTTGTACATCTATTTTTATATCGTTTATATTCACATATTTAAGCAACAAAAAAAAATTTGGAAACATAACAATATGGAACTCAAAATAAAGAGAAAATTCCAACATATTTATATTTGATGATTTTAACATTAGAAATAAAATATTTCATTGAGAATTATAATTTTTTAAAGAAAAAAAGAAATATTATTTATATTTTAATGAGTGAACTCTTCTTTAACTATTGGTATTAATAATTGAACATAACTTTACATCATAATTCATTGAAACCATCTGATTAAAATCTGATGGTCACAAACAAACTCACAATGGTTCTCACTAAATCGGGTATGGACCCAAAATACCAATTCAACCAATCATATGCTTATGTTTTAATAATCACATAAATATTATCATAAAATATCAATAAATTTGAGAAAATGAATGGCTAAGATTCGACAAAAAAATGGATCAAATGGTCGAGATAAAAGTGATGATGTAGCCTTTTGAGGAGACTCAAAAGTAGGTGAAAAATAAGGAGTTGGGATCAATTGTGAAATTATGAAATAGATGAAAACAATAAGCCTTTTTTTTTTGCTTTTTTTTGGCTAAATGCCCTTAGGCGACACGGCAATTTTAGAAAAAGTATCGGACACGACACGTTATATATACATATTATTTTATTATTATTTTAATATAATTAATTATATATCTAAAAATATAAATAATAAATATGATAATGAAAAGATTCGAGAGGATAACAATAAGAAAGATTATTTTTTCCTATGGAAATGCACAAAGAAAAGAAAAGAAAAGATATCGTCTCTAGTACCTGGTTCTCATAAGTTATGGCTGTTAGAAGAAAATATATAAAAAATATTGTTAGTAAAATAAAAAGAATATATTTTTAGAAAAAATGAGAAAACATATATACTTATATAAAAAATATTGATTTAAATTGGACTTTTATATACTGGACTGTGTCCGAAAAGTGTCCAGTCGTGTCAAAATCGTGTCTGAACTGTGTCCTAGCCGTGTCCTAACCGTGTCCCGCCGTGTCCTGGCCGTGTCCAAAAAATAATTAATATTATGTGGCGTGACCGACATGTATCCGAGCCGTGTCCGTGCCGTGTCTGTCCGACACGGGTATGGCCGGTTTTTTGAAGTGTCCGCGCAACATAGATTTTAAGTGTGTTCGGGAAAATAAACTAGTGAAACAGTGAGAATTATTTTTATTGGAAAAATGAAAAGAAGAAGAAAAGTAGGTTTCCACATGAAAGAGCTCTTTCACACTTTTAATCCACCATATATATATTTCATGTGCTGTTTGGTGGAATAAAATTTCAATTTCACTTTATTATAAAAAAATTTGTCCACCTAATATGAAATAAAAATAGAATGAACAGAATTAAAAGGGTAGAAAAAATAATCAGTGTAGATGATGGAATAGTTGAATAAATTGGAATAAATATTAATTTATTCTAATAAAAAATATTATTTTATTCTAATAAAAAATATTAATTTATTCTAATAAAAAACATTAATTTATTTCACTATTGAAGCAATTATCTGACAAACACGTTTACAATAAAATACAAACGATTTCAGTTGTTGAAGAATGGACACAGTCACTCACTGAGGAATAGGCCGATCAATGAAATTAAATGCTGGTTAGGGTTAATGTTATGATTAATTAAATTCAACTCAAATTCTAATGGAGAACAAAAGAAAGTGGTGTGCATGTGAAGAAAAATGACATGCATATATGCAATTATCATACATCTTTCATGTGATTAAGAGGTCATAACTATAAATACTTTAGCTTTTGTCGCAAATATTTCAGCATTTCTCTCAACGCATTTGCAACTGTCTTTTTTTGAAGTGGATTTCTCCAGGGTTTACATTCTAAGTTAGGTGTTTAGTATTTATATTTATATTTTATTAATAACATTATGATTCTTAGACAGATGTTGATATAGCGAAACCGCTTCAACTTTATTGTTTAGCCCCCTGTCATGTTGTTAAATATGGACACGTCGCATATATTATTATGTGACCCACTAAATTAATAATGTGGCATTTCTTAGCTTGTCTTGATAGAAAACTTCCAAAATGAATCTAGCCAATAGAACATGACACGTCAGCGAATGACATGGCTAGTTTTTATTGGTTGGGTCCATGTTCGATCAGTGCCACCGTAATAACCTATGCATGGAAGTTGGCGACAAGTCATTGACATGATCTTGACCCTAATTTGTACAATTTTTAGCTTAGTATTGTGGTCTGGTTGTTAAGAGGTTAATTAAGTGAAGGTCGTTAAAACAGATAATCTGACTTGTTTTTTTCTTTTTTGTGCAAAGAACATGAATCTGTCTGTTTCATTTTTAATGATTTTGACCCTGAAAAACGTTCTAACTATTTTTATTTACTGTTTGTTGTATCTGATTTACTTTTTTGAGAAAAGTCTAATTTTGTTCTCTCAATTATTTAATTAGCTCATTTTTTGTCCTTAAACTTTTTATTGGTGCAATTTTAGTCCCTCAACTATTTAATAGATGAATTTTTGGTTATTCCATCCGTTAAGTGCTTACGTATCCATTAAATATGACACGTAAACAATGACATGATATATATTCTTAACACATACGCAATAACATGTTAATTTTTATTTAACAAATAAACATGCATAAAAAATATACATTTTTTAATAAAAATAATGTTTTAAGAAAAGAGGGGAATTAATGAATTTTTTATTTTTTTCAAACACTTGTCACGTTATTAATGCCACGTCATTGCTTATGTATCAAATTTAACAGACACATAAACACTTCACTGATGAAAGGACCAAAAGACACTTATTGAATAGTTGAGGGACTAAAATTGAACTAATAGAAAATTGAGGAATAAAAAATGAAATATTTCAATAGTTGAGGGGGGGCAAAAATGAACTTTTCTCTATCTTTTTATATGTATATAGTATATATCATTCATGTTGCTTATTTATTTTAGTAAGTTTTTATGTGTTGGATATTTTATTCTCACATAATAACTAACATACTATTTTGTGCTCGCTTGGATCAAAATTGAAATGCGTTGGCTTTTTATCGTTGGATGGTTAATGGTCATTAATTATGAGTTCGATTTGGTTACTTCAACTACACGATTTGACATCTAGAATCCTAAAATCACCTAGCTAGAATCTAAAAATTAGATAAAGATCACTTAAGCTAAAATCTTAAAATTAGATAAAATTCTTAACAACTAAATTAAGTAGTTATAATAAGTCCATAGAATTTGAGACATTATATATAGTATATTTCTATTTAACACTTCTACATTTTTCTCAAAAATTTATCATATATTTTTTATCACAAGATGTTAAATACCTCAAAACTTTAAACATGATAGATACAAGGAGAATGTCGAGAAACTTTGACTATATGGAACACAATTTTTTTTTCTTATTTATTTAGATTTGTTAGCTCTCACAAATTTCAAATATTAATTGGAAATTCAAAAATACAATCTTTTCAAATCGTAGGTAACTATAATGTATGTCGTCATTTATAATATAAGTGATGAAAGTATGACATTATGGAAACAATTCAAGTACACCATGTACTAAGTCTTTGGATAAGTTTTGATAATGCTACCAAATATTTCACATATATAATTTCAGATAACATTGTCCAATATTGGTGAAGTTTATTAAGGCCATTAATGCACTACTCATGCCACTTTGAAATGCAAGCATTTATACATGTCATAATTTAGATGTCAAATATGCTTGCCAAGTAACAAGAAAGTTATGTAAAATTCAAATTAATATGATAATATTTGCATCACGAAGTTGGTTATGCACTCATGTTCCTAATTTTTTCAAGAAATATTATTAGCAACTTTCTTTCATAGTATATCTATCATATCATTTATAGGTACATAAACTCTAATTAACTACATCTTCACGAAAACAAAAACAAAAAACAAAAAAAACCAACTGTACCTAATTAGTAATCTAGAATCTAAGATCGACTAATATCTTGTTTCTTAGACCCTAATCTCCTCTTAAAACTTCTAGACGACCGTACATACAACAAAATACACAATACGGTCCCGACTGAACAAACACAACCCCAAATGATAAATGTTCCACTATAACATTTGCTCCCAAAACATTTTTTACTCCCATTAGCTCCTTTTTGGTACAAAAATGCGGCAAAGTACCCGAAACAAAACGAGCCGATCGGAATATTCGCAACGACTATGTTGTGATTCACGCCAAAATTCTTCATGCCGAATAATTCTGGTGTTGCTGATACTGCAAATGACGTAATTGCCCCTGTGCAGGCGCCGATGATGGCGGTGCTCGTAAATAGGAAGAAGTTGTGGGGGTGAAGAAGAAGGAAGAAGGAGACCGCCATTGGTGCCATTGCCGCCGCCATTGATGCGGTTCTTGAGATGGAAATGTTCAAATTTCCCCTGAAAATTGGAAAAGAAATAAAAATCATTAGTTGATGTATTTAATTATTGAAGATATTTTTTGATTAATTTTATGGAATATATTTAATATGTGGTCCATATTATGTAGGTGAGAAATGTGATTGTTTTTATTTTAGGTGTGATAAATAAAAGGAAAATATGTGAAAATTTTATAGGTAAGCTTTTAGTTATGAGCACATGAAGTCTTTAAATAAAGGACAAGATTTCTGTGGAACTTGAAGTTATACAACAATTAATGATTTTTTTAAAAGAAAACATGAAGAAACAGATACGAAAAAAATATTAAAATAAAACAGAGGAGACATTTGAAGAGAGCCACAGAAAGAAAGAGAGACAGAGGAAAAATATTTTACTAAAAAATATTCTAATGAAGAAAGATTTTGTTTTAAAAATTATCAAAGAATCATTTGCAACAAAAGAAGTGTAAAATAAAATAAAAAACAGAGGTCAAGTCAAGTGAGAAAATAAGAAGAAGAAATTTATACATACAAAAATAATTATATTTTCGAACTTACTTGGCAGAAAAGTAATCCAAGAAAGAAGGAACAAGGCGACCAAAGAAACCAAACGAGGAAGAAAGTGAGACGAGCGTTGAAGTCCCGCTTAATCCTCTTGACTCTGCAATTTGGCCTAAATTATTCAAAAACACCAACCCTAAAGTCGCACTGAACAAATAACTCATGAAGTAGAGCCAGAACTCCACTTTCTTCATCATCTCTATCCCTCCAACCTCTTCACACTCTCTCTCTTCTTCCAGTAGCTGTGCCAGCTGTACCACTGGTACCGGTACCGGTACAGCTTCTTGTTGGCCTTCTTCTTGCTTGACTTCTATCGCTTTTTCTACATCCTCTGTTCCAAGATCATGGATTTTGTTCTCTTTCTTGTCTCGTATTATCTTTTGCATGCTCTCTCTCAGTCTGATACCGACCGGTACGAACAGCGGACAGAACAGCAAGATCGCCAAGCTCACCACGTGTTCTTTTGAAGAGAGTCCATATGATTTTGTACCGATGCTTCCGACCACTGAACAGACTCCGGTCGCCAGTGTGATACCGAAAATAACGAGAAATGCTGAGTTTTTTCTTTCCTTTACATCTTTCAAAACTCGTAAGGAAGGAGCAACTAGTAATGTAATAATCATTGGAACAATGGCGTTTAGAAGGAGGTAAGATTTCGCGTCGGGTCGGGGGAAGATGGCGTCTGATATTGAGGTGTACACTTTCGCACTTAAGCCCAGATAACTTGTGGAAATTCCAACGGCCACCCTAGAATCAGAAGCGAAATTGCTAATACAAATGATGTAACAAACCGTATTGATCCAACAGATACCGTTTCCAGCAAGAGACGTGAGAGCAAAAAGATGCCAGTATTTTAAGTTTTTATTTTCAAGAAATAAATACTGGATTCCGTAACCGATAAAACTGAAAGTTGCGCCGATGAGAGCGACGAGCCAAAGAGGGAGATAAATTGACGCGATTCCAGAAAACCAACCAAAGAGTTTTCCCGCATCAGAAGCAAAAGCAAGGGTATTGAGTTGAACTTGCGAGATGTGTTTTAGATCTTTTAATTGGGATGAATATACAGGAAAATCTGCGTTTGGGCCATTAATGGCTTGTAACCAAATTGTACCAACTAAGCTCAAGAAAGGAGAAGGCATGGTGAAGAAAGAAAATCAAGAGAGAGAGAGAGAGAGAGAGAGAGGATGTAAATGTTGTAGATAGAAAGCTGATGAGTGCAGTGATGAGGTATTTAAAGAGGAATAAAAACAGTTAATAATAAAAACAAGAGGTGTTAATGAAAGATTGCGATAGGTGTGGCTTGAGTTTTAGATATGTGGTTTCTGGTTAGCCCTAGTGTGAAAAAGTGGTTGGGTGCCCCTTAAACATGGAATTTTGTGATGTTTTTAGTTCTTAATTATCAGAATTTTCTGATTTGATGATTGGTTTTGAGGGGAATATATATTTTGATGAAAATTAAGGTCTTTTGTATGAATTTGGAAAGGCCAAGCGAGTTTTAATTCTGCTTCTAACTTGAAAAATGCATATTATTGTGCATTTTTTGTCATTTAAATCACATATAGAGATGCAAATTTGAAGAAGGATTATTGCAAACGTGGCCAGAAAAGGTAAAACCCTCCACATATTTTACAAGCATTTCTCAAAAAGAACATTTTTTTTTGCAGATTAGAAAAAGAAGAACATATTTTAAAAGCAATTAAACTTTCTTTTACACCATCACCGTATTTGTTTTGAATTAATAATTGCATAGGCTCTAGAACTCCACAATCATATCTCTTTTTTTGAAAGGAATAATGCTTAACTATTATATTTAGATCTCATATATTTCATGCAACAATGAGTGATGATGCTTTTTATTACTTTTACTAATTAAGCACAACTTAGTGCAATGGAGAACTAGTGGTGGTCTAAATCTCTTGAATATCTAAAAATATATATTTTTCTTTTTTCTATATATTTCTCCACTAGACATAGATTAATATTTTCACTATATAGTTTTTTGTTTGTTCCTAATTATTTCGTAATGGTGTGATATTGCTTACACAACCTTCAATCAAATTTAGAAAGTAACGGCTTGACTTCACGGCGAATTTAGCCGACACGGGAACGAAAATATGACCTTAAATTATCAGAAGAAATCTGAACCAAGTTTATAAGTTTTAAGTTTGTAAACAAGTCATAATCTTGTCATGTCATATGTTCTTAAATTCAAATTCAAATGAAGTTTCATACAAAACATTAAAGATTTAGATTTCGTAAATGTGTAAGTTAACAACTGGCTAGATCAATTAATGAAAAACCAGGAAAAAATGGAGAAAATTGTCAAAAATGAATGGAAAATTAGCTTAAACTGTCAAATTTGTCGCAATGAAATGACACTCATGACAAATATACTGTTTACACCATTAATGAATCTTAAATACTTGAGCAAATCTATTTTAGGGCACAAAATGAGGATTAGAGGAGCACCGTACATTTCATTCATCTGAATCATAAATTCAAATTTCATACATAAGTTTGTTTAAACAGCAATGTGGTTTCATTTTGGCCAGAAGGTGAAATTAGTACAGCTTGATTATTAATTATATTGATTAAATGGCAAATATTCTTGGCCACTAAACTGTATAACAAATCATAACCTCTCTTTCATGTAATTAAAACAAGACAATGAAAACTAAAATTGAAAATAACCTTCATTTTATTAAAAAAAATGAAAAATAGGTTTGATAAGTACACATTATTTTCATGTTTCAGATGGGTAAAAAAGCCCATATATCTTGTAGTTTATAATTAGTCCTTAGTGGGAAGCCGATAAAAGGTTAAAAAGTTATATTGGGCTAACATATACAAGCATAATTTTTATAGAACTAAAAACTAGATAGTTTTACGTTTCATATCCATCCACACAAAACAAAAAAGAGAAAATTGGATCAAATATCTTTTGGGCCAACAGTTTAAAGAAAAAGTAAATAAAAACTGACTAAATTCTTCAAGAAAAGAAGAAAAAAAATCTATTTTCCTGAGATAGGAATAATGTTTTACAATTTTTTTTGTTTTGATTTCTTTACCTTGACATTCTAACTATTTTCTGTATTTGGGGCAACAGTTGTCTTATTATTTTTTACCTCCACAAAATAATAAATCAACCCTCCAACAATAACAAAAAGAGCAATTATGTCAATAACCCCTCCAATTATCAGAAATTTCTTCACTGTACTATTCGAAACTCCATGATCATTCTTCTCCTTTTGCATTTTAACCCAAAAACTATTTCCATTTTCACCCTCAAGTTCTCTCGCTCCTGCCACAATTCCATATTGAAAACATTTTCTCTCTCCTTCTGAATAAAGAACAGATGCGCATGAACAATTTTTCATGCATGAATTTAAACAAGATTCTTCACTCACATTTGAAATTGGAAAAGGTTGTCTTAAAATAGTTTCTACTCCTTTTAATTGCACCATTTCCACTTGATCTTCAAATAATCCACATAAACCATTGAATACACCTTTTTCAAACATTTCATTAATTTGAAATCTTGAATTTCCCATTTGAAGATATCTGCATGTGTTTTGAGTCGAACAAATTCCGTACAGTCCACACGACAAAGGGAGATCACAAAAACCAAGAGCTTCTAAAGATGGTTTAAATCTTTTCAACTTCAAAGAATAATGATAAAACCCTAAATTACCATCATCTCCCAACGAGAAATATCGAATCGTTTCGGACCCACCTTCTAAAATTTGTGCTATTTTATGAGAATTCTCATCGAATACTTTAAGCCCACTCAAACCCAATCTTGCATATTTAATAGTTCTGTTTCCATTTGGTTCGATTTGCCAATAAGAGTATTTGTAATGCCTCCAATTTAAATATGCAATTATCTTGTCTTGATTAATTTCAAATGAATAGAACCACGATGAATTGTAGGGAAGGACTGTTAGGCGAGATGATGAGTTTAAATGTTGACTCCATAAAATGGTGTCCGTTGGATGATCAAAGCTCTGCCACATGGATTCATTTCTGTCGTTGATTAGGAGCAGATTTCCGGTTCGTTCATCAAGGTATAACATCTAAATTTTTTTGAGGTATATTAGTTTAATTTCAGTTAATTTATCTAGTTTCAAGAAGTTTTAATAACAAATTTTGAATATTTTGAGAATGACATTTTTCTTCAATTATTCAACATGGTAAGTAAATAATTTGAGATTCAAAATGCACATTCACAATTTAACCTTTACTAGCGCCGCAGCATGTAAATTTTAGTCCATAAACCGTAAACCAGTTTTAGATAAACCCTAACCAGTAACCATATTATCACTTTCCTTTCGCCCACACTCATACATAGTATTAAATTAGGAGAAAAAAAGAGTAAATATATATAATCTAAAAAACATATAATTATACTAATTTTCTTTTTGAAAAATTTATTTGCATGAAATATACCTTCACACCTTCCATGTAGGTGCCGGTTTTCCAACCAACGAATCCAACACGATCCTTGAGTTGCAAGTCACCGTCTTTACTCAATTCAAGTATGCATTTTCCGACCGGAATAAACTTGATCAAATGATCAGAAGCCCAAACTTTCAAATCATCATACAAAACCACAAGAGAACAAAAATATCGCTCTCGTATCGCCTCAACACTCAACGCGGCCTTAAAACTCGGAGAACTTGATAAAGAGTTGAGAAATATCGCTCTTCCTTTGAAACCAGCTTGGTATTTATTTGGTACCGGTACCGATATTTGGCTTCCTGTTGGAAAGTCTAAAGAAGAAAAAACTTGAAGTGAGAAGGAAGAAAGAAGGAAGGAGAGAAGAATGTACGGACCCATTTATGTATAAATTGATTGATTTGAAATTTTGGTTGTGGTAATGGTAATTGGTTTTGTTTGAAATTTGAAATTGAATTAAATTCCCGTTTTGAGGTTATCAAAGAGACAGATAAAAAGCTGGCGTGAGTTAATTGTGTCAAAGTTAATAGAATTGGAAATTGGATTGAAATAAGGGAATAGATTCTGTGAATATAATGTTGCGATAAATGGCATGCTAAGTTTGGAAGTTTAGTTCAGTGTATCTTATTAGGATTAAATTATTTATTTCTTTTTCCATATAGTTTGTTTCTATTTATTTTGGAACATTTCAAAAGTTATGGATTCCATAAACACCTCATTAACTTTTGGATTTGCACAATTGGGCATTTACATGTTTGGGCCCGACGGCCTGTTTTTATTTTTATTTTTAGTAAATTTGGAGAGGGCTTTGATATCCCCCTTCCAAACATGAATTTCCTTTATAAATTTTAGTAGCTTTACATTTTTCTATAATTTACAAAGAAGAAAAGCCGACGGCCTGTTTTTAACCAACTAGTTTCAGCCTGAAAGCCTTTTGCATTTTTAAAATTTAACGTATTAAAAAAATAAACAATTTTAAAATTCAAAATTTATCTCAAAAATTAAACGTTAAAAGTATTTTAAGCTTAAATATTTAAAATAATTCTTCATGTACAAAAGGTGAACAATTAATAAACAAACACATGTTGTGTTGTTATGATTTGTCAGATTTATATGTGACAGGAATCATCAGCTTATCTATCTAATTTAAGGTCCTACATATGATTCACTGCTGATGTCACTCAAATTGTTTTTTTTAGTTTTTTGTATTAATCATAAACTCTAGTGGCAGGAGCTTATCACATTTCCTAATCTTCCAATTGGACCAGACAATCTCCTAATCAATTTTTGATTTCCTATAGAATACTTCATACATCATTTTCAATATATAATTATCAATATATCATGTCGTAATTTTTCTTTCAAAAATAAATCATGTCATAATTTAAGCTTTTAGCAATATAGATTACACACTTTCATCATTCATATAACTTATCTCAGTTTTTTTTACTAATCATGCTTATCATATAAGTACAAGACTGATTACATCATTGCTCACGTTCCAAATGTTGGGCTACATTACATCAATTAGAACATTGTACTGGATTGCCAAAATTAGCGAATCCAGCCAATAGAACAAATCCGAGGAAAAAAAAAATCAAAAAACAAAGGAAAAAAAAATCAAATTAATGTAAAAAGCAACTGAAGCAGATCTCAAATGCGATAAATTACATGTTAAGGCCGTGCTGCCATGGTCATCAGCTACGACATCTAGGGTTTCTTTTAAAAAAATCTGAAACTTGTATTTCTAGCGGCTGTCTGCCCCAAGTATTTATAGGATTCATGTTGATTTGTAGGGTTTTCAAAATAAATTGGGAAAGAAAGCTGAAAAAAGAGGAAAGAAAGGAGGCAAAATTAATTAAAATTTTGCTCACGTTATGCGGAGAAGTAAAGATGAATTAGGGTAGATGAATGAAAATACATAAACAGATAATTTTTTATATTAAATTTATGGAAATTGATATGTACCGCCGGCTTATTTAGCATCCAGTATCGCCCGAATTCATAAAGGTATAACGGAATTACAAAAAAGTTTATTGATAAACAGAAAAGATAGAATTACCACGTATAAAGGTGTATTAATATACAAACGGTATTATTTTTTAATTAGCTCAATTAGTGGACAATTAAAAAGTTATAAATGTATGTGACATTGTTTAGCCGTTGTTTAAGCCGGCGCTCCGAATATTTTCTCTAAATTTATATACAAATATATATGCCTCCGTACCCATCGCGAATCTCGTACCGTCTAATCCTACCCCTCCCGTATCGTGTACCGGAAGATATAGCGTACTGCGTATCTGTACCACTTATCGTGTATCCAGCGTACTACATTGCTGGCAACTATGGGCTTGACAGAGGATCAAATTAGGCACATTATAATCGATTTCTTGATTAAATCTGGTTAGCCATATACTCATAGTGTCAACATGTAACTCAAACAGTAAAAAAATATGACGATAAATATTTTTTTCCATTTGGCAAATCTGTTTGTACTTTTGTTGATGTTGTCTCAATCAAAGTAATAATGGAGTCCCTTATGTACCTTAATAATGGACCACTCAACCACTCACATGAAATTAAAACAGCTCAGAAAGTACCAATTACTGAAGTTTCTGGAACTGAACGAAATAACATTAACATGGAATGACACTCCCAACTTAGGAAAATGATAAAGTTTATAAAAAAATGGTTCGACACAATGTCCGCAATATTTCTCTCATGTAAGGTTTTAGATATCTTTTGAAATATCTTTCTTTATATGTCTGCCAAAATTTGCCTAATCTCCAAAAAGGACATCAACTCAGTTATGTCAAACTAGGCAAGCTTTTTATACTGATGCAATGCATAACTAATTAATACTTACACACTTCTCTAACATAATTGTGATACTCACTAATAAATTAATTAATTAGGATTTAGGACTAATAATTGAGCATAGTCTTGTCTTTAATAAACTAGTAATTTTTATATAAGCAACAAAACTTGATAGATCAATTATATATATATATATATATATATATATATATATATATATATATATATATATATATATATATATACTCAAATAAGATAAAGACATCAGTCCAGAAACCAAATTACTGGATTTAACCAAAACTAAGACAGATTAATGACTATGACTAAAGATAAATCAACGACATTCAAGTTCCCATAGTTCTACACCACAGTAAATCTCAAGAACTCCGCTGTTTTTTAATGTTAATCCACCATCCTGGATCTGATGTACACGCGACGCCACGTGTCACTTATCAGCTCAATTACAACCTGAAACTGGGCCCCATTCAAGCCCATCGGCCCATTTTACAACTGGGCCCCTCTTCTTTCTATATATTAATATCACCACCATTTCTCCTTCCTCTCTTCAAATCACATTTACCGAGAGGAAGAACAACAACAGAACAAACAGAGAGGGGAAGGAAAAACAGAACAAATCAATCGATCGATCAAGATGCAGAGGTTTCTCTCTCGGAGGGTATTTTCGTCCATGGCGTCCACGCGAGGCCACGCTGGCATGGCAGCGGCTGAAGCTGTTGCATCACGGCCGGAGGAAAATGCGGGTGCTCTTCCCAATATGCCCCCGTTTGATTATACACCTCCGCCGTACGACGGGCCGCGCGCGGCTGAGATCCTCCGCAAGAGATCAGAGTTCCTCAGCCCCTCTCTCTTCCACTTCTACAATCAACCTGTACGCAAAACTATTTTTTTCATCTTTTCATCATAATCTTTACTTACGAAGTGTAAATTTTTGAAATTCATGCATATTCCTTCGATTGTTCAAACTTAGATTCTAATGTAGATGAATAGATCGTTAACTTTAAATTAAAAGCTCAGATTTACATGGTCATGAACGCCAAAAAATATTGTTAATATTTCTTTTTACGGTAAGAATTAACGACTTGTTGTTGTTAGGGAGGAGTTAGGTAAACTTTGAACGGACGGTCAATAAACAATTTCAATTCCCCGATCTGTTATTTCAACGGTTGAGATTCATTCTCCGTTTTAGAAAATTGATTGTTTGTTTGTTCCTAGCTCAGTTGCCAGCTCACTCATTTGTGTCGTCATCCTCACAAACAAAAACAACTGCTTCACGTCATCACAAATACAGCCCCAAAAAGCCCACGGTCCTTTATTTAAAAACATACTCATCCTTTTTACCCATTGGGCCTTTATTATTATTAAATTCCTGGACTGGACCTACACTAAACTAATAATCAATCCTTACTTTTATTTAATTATTGTAACGATATTTAATTTTAAAATTTCGAAAAGCCCAAATCTTTAAAAATACAGTTTAGTTTTTATTTTAGAGCAGGTCCAGTCCAGGAATTTAATAGCAATAACAAAGGCCCAGTGAGAAGACAACCCAAATTTTCTAAACTGGAAGCAATATTTACCTTTTGTTTTTTTACACACATAAACTAATATTTTTATGATTATTATCATTCCAGCTGAACATAGTAGAAGGGAAGATGCAGTACTTATTCGACGAGGACGGACGCCGCTACCTCGACGCGTTCGGAGGCATCGCGACCGTCTGTTGCGGGCACTGCCATCCTGATGTAATCTCAGCCGTCGTTTCCCAAATGAACAAAATCCAGCACTCCACCGTTTTGTATTTAAATAATGCCATCGCCGATTTCGCCGAAGCTCTCGCGGGCACAATGCCAGCTGGCAGCGACCTCAAGGTATGAGATATGAGATATGAAATATGAACCCCCTTTTCTGTAATTTGGTAGAATTGTACTTGAGTGGAATTCGTTTAATGATGGAGTTTTTGATTTTTAATGTTTAGGTGGTGTTTTTTACGAATTCTGGGACGGAGGCGAATGAGCTGGCGCTTATGATGGCTAGATTATATACTGGCTATCATGACATTATTTCATTACGAAATGCGTATCATGGAAATACGGCTGGGACTATGGGCGCGACCGCTCAGTCCAGCTGGAAACATAATATCATTCAGGTAAACTTTCAATTTAATGAAATAACGAATGGTTTTATTTCTTTTATTGTTATGTTTTATATTTTATTTTATTTTGTGTGGAACAGAGTGGAGTGCACCATGCATTGAATCCGGATCCGTACAGAGGAATCTTCGGCTCGGATGGAGAGAAATACGCGAGAGACGTTCAGGAAATAATCGATTTCGGAACGACCGGCAAAATTGCCGGCTTCATTTCAGAAGCCATCCAAGTAAATATTAAAAAAATATTTTCAAATTAAAAAGGATTTATTATTTATTTATTTTTATTTTTTTTTACAGGGAGTTGGAGGGATAGTGGAACTGGCGCCAGGTTATTTACAAGCAGCATATAAAATAGTGAAAAAAGTGGGTGGGATTTGCATTGCGGATGAAGTCCAGGCTGGCGTTGCCAGAACCGGGTCCCATTTCTGGGGATTCGAATCACACGGCGTAGTTCCTGATATAGTAACTATGGCCAAGGTACTTAATTCAAATAATTATTATATTGTTTTATTATTTCTTATTACTTTTTTGTCATTTAGTTTGATTTAAACAATTGTTATATTATTTTATATATAATAATCATTTAATTTAAATAGTTAAATTATAATTTGATAATAACTTAATTTAAATAATTATTATATTTTAGTATTTTATATTATTAAATAATTGAATATTTTTTATTTTTTTAATATAGTAACAATGGCCAAGGTATTTGATTTAAATAATTATTATATTATTCTTTACATTTATTTTCTCTTATTTATTTCTTAATTGTAGGGGATTGGGAACGGGATTCCGATCGGAGCCGTCGTAACGACGCCGGAAATAGCGCAGGTGATGACACGCAGGAGTTACTTCAACACGTTTGGCGGGAATCCTGCCTGTACAGCTGGCGGCCACGCGGTCCTCAAAGTGTTAGAAAAGGAGAAGTTGCAGGAGAACGCGCATATCGTTGGATCACACTTGAAGGAGAGA
Organism: Juncus effusus; assembly: GCA_027726005.1. Lineage (NCBI taxonomy): Eukaryota > Viridiplantae > Streptophyta > Magnoliopsida > Poales > Juncaceae > Juncus > Juncus effusus. The sequence goes on along the minus strand of CM050910.1, from coordinate 1,156,237 downwards.
CTGTTGGTCCTCAAACAAAAACATCAGAGTAAGGAAAAGATGAATGGTTCAAATGTTGAAAGTTGAGGTTGAGTGTTGACTTTTTGTTGTTGTGTGTAGTAATTGGAGATGTGAGGGGAAGAGGATTGATACTTGGAGTGGAGCTAGTGACGGATTTTGAGAAGAAAACTCCGGCCAAAGCTGAGATTGCAAGAGTCATGGAGCTTATGAAAGGTATTTTCTTTATAGTTTGTTATTTTCATATTTCAAAGTATTTTGGAAGTAATTAATGGATTTTGAATTATGGTTTGATTTTTTTTTTATTGGGATAGAAATGGGGGTGTTGGTTGGAAAAGGCGGGTTTTACGGAAATGTGTTCAGAATTACCCCTCCCCTCTGCTTCACAAAGGACGATGCTGGTAAGTATTATTAAATTTCTCTTGAAAATTATGTGCTTTGTTAACTTTTTTTTTATGAGATGTTGAATTATTTGTTATTTTTCAGATTTCTTTGTGGATGTGATGGACATTGCATTGTCTAAGCTTTGAAGATTCATCACCAAGAGGAATATGTAAATGTGCTGTGGTTTTTGGTTAATTATAAGAAGAGTTTTGAGATGAAAATCAAAAAGATGAGATAGCACCTCGTTGTCTCATCAACTCGCTTGTATCCATATCCATCTGTATGAATTCTGTTTGTTTGTATCAAATGTTGAACTCGTGTACGCTTTCACAACTTATGGAATAAATCATAACAATAATTTGGTTCGACTAATATAGCTTGTCATTCATGTCTTTCGTGGAAACAAACTAATCCACATCTAATTTCCACATACCAATTTCTTCGGGCCGGGTAAAATTATCTAAAACATACAACAATAACTAAACATGATAATCATTTTCTCTAATCAACAAACATACCTGAACAAACTGTACTCAACTAGCTGCATAACCATTTCATCAACAAATTAATCCATGTAAAAAAAGAAAAGCAAAAAAAAAAAAAATACTCCGATCTAAATTTAAAATATACACGACATATACAAACAAACCAATCCATAAATTCTCTCAAACCCTATTTTTTCCCATTAAGCATAGACTGACCGGATCCGCTACCAGTCGGCTTGCTTTTCAAATCAATCAAATCTCCAAACAAATTATCCGGCATATAATACGGTTTTGGCGCACTAGGCATCTCTTTCTTCAAAGCAGGAGCCCCACTGTTCATTCCAATATTATTACTTCCTCCTCCAAATGAGCCCATCCTCCCCGTTTGGCGCGAAACAGAGGCAACTGGATTTGCAGCAGTCCTGCCGAACGAGTCAAATCGCTGCATCGGTTGAGCAGCAGAATAAGGATTTGAGTATGTAGGTGCATTATTATTATTATTATTCACTGTAACTGGAGGTACTGGAGCGTTATACACTGGAGGAGCGGTGGAACCGAAGGAATTAAACCTCTGCATCGGCTGGAACTGTGCGGTATTATTAGGATAAGAAGGATTGTACGGATTATTCTGTGCAGTATTATTAGGATAAGAAGGAGCGTAAGGATTATTCGGATAATTATAATACTGAGGCTGAGGTGGCGGTTGCGGTTGAGCAGGCTGGGCCCAGGACGCAACATACCCATTGTACGGATTATTATTGTATGGATTATTATTATTGTAGGGGTTATAATTGTAGGGTTGTTGCGTAACAGGAGGGGAAACAGGGGAGGAAACAGGGACGACGGCGAGGGAGTTGGCGTCGGAGACAGAAACAGAGGGGGAAGTAAAGGAAGGGGAAGGGGAAGGGGAGGTAAGGGAAGGGGAATGGGGGGTAGAGGAGGATTGAGGGGGGTTGGGGTCGTAGAGAGCGAGGGTTAACAGGTCGATCATGTCCTGCTGTTTTGAAGGGGGAGGTAAATCCATTGGGACGATGGCGTTGCTTGCCATGGAAGATTCTTCTGTTAACGATGATGATGCTTCCTGCTCTATGTTCTTCCCTTTCGATTTCCTGTTAAATACATATAAATCGTTAAATAAATACCTAAGCAAATAAATAAATAAATAAAAAAGCAATTACATAAAATAAATAAATTAATTAAAAAAATAAAATAAACAAAATAAATGAAGTATACAAATAAGCAAAATAAATGATGATTTTTGGTAAGATGTTAGGATATATAGTGCGTTAAGTTTTAGAAATCAGGAATAAAAACAAATAACCAACCTTCGTGCCAGCTCAGCAAACTCATCCTCTTCTTCTTCTTCCTCCTCCTGAGCCTTCTTCTTTTCCTCCACAACCGGAGCCGGCGGTGCAGATGCAACTGGAGGCGGTGTAACAACTGGAGCTGATGTCACGACTGGAGCCGACGGTTCGATTCGTAACGGAACGGAACCCGATGCGATCGCGTCGTGTTTGTCAAGTACGATTTGTAAACTGTCGTTTAGCGCGAGGGCTTCTGCCAATAACGCCTCGTCCCTGATTGAATTATTAAATTAAATGTCGAAAATATGATATAATTTGTTGTTGATTGATTAGGTTGATGTTTTGTACCCGGTGGAGTTGACGAGCTGAATGAGTTTCTTTTGGTTGGACCGGCACTGAGTTACTAAGTCTGTGATTATTTCATCCTTAATTGCCTGGAATTTAAATAAATAATATTTGATAAAATAATTAAACAAAAATATGCAAGAAAAAAATATTATTTAAATTATTACTGTGCGGTCAGTAGGATTAATGGCTCGAAGCATCTCGCTTAGCAGCTCCATAGCACTTTTAATATTATTTAATTCCGTCACACTAAAAAATATTACAAAAAAATAAAATTAATAAATAAATGCACAAAAAACATTTCAAAAGCAAAATAAGGAGCCGAAATTGGAAATATATGAAATATAATATACCTCATGCTTGAAGTTTCGGCTGGCGGCCTTTCATTCACAGACTGAAAATTAGGGTTCGATGGGCCGTAATTTTGATAATTAGAGCCGTAATTTGACGAATTATTTTGATAATTAGAAGATGCTGATGTGGCATTTGTAAATGTCAGAGGCGCTACAGGCGGCCTTCTTGGAAACTGCACTCCAGATCTCTACAAAAATAAAATAAGAAAATAAATAACAACAAAAAGTTATAAGTTTATTAATAGTATATTTTATTGAAATTTGAATTAAACTACCTTTAATTCAATATAAGCCCAGTAATATTGGGGAAATTGGCTACCAGGTCCACCAAAGGCTTCTTGCCACGAATCGAGCAGTATTAATACTTTGTCCCTCACTTGAAAATCAGTCTAAATAACGAAAATAATTACTATAATAATAATAATCGAAATGAGTTTGTAATTTTTTGTTTTAATTTTTTTATTGGCTGACCTGTTTTTTGACGATTTTGATCATTTCTGGGAGAATATCATGCTGAGCGACTTCAAATCGGACGGAGTCTCCACAGTTCTTCATCACTGTTTCTAGAAGCTGTAGAGATTTGAAGTCAATTAGTGTGAGTTAATTGAAGTTTAAATTGTTAATAATAGATTAATTAAGGATGGTTTGGTATTTACCATTAATGTAAGGAATTGAACTTTAGGATGTTTGTTTTGTAATCGCTTCTTGATTGCTTTCACGACCTCTTTTGTTTGCCTAATTTAATAAAAAAAGAATAACTCAATTATAAAGTTCAAATCCATTTCATGAAAATCGAATTATGGAGCTTCAGCTGATGGATAAGAAATCACTAATCAGAGTAAGTTTTCAAAGAAAACATGATGATATAAAGAGCACATAATCAAAATTCAAAATATTTATCAATTATTTGATCAAAACCTTTAAAATCTCCATTTTTCCTTCAATTTCGTGCAAGAAAAGACAGCTTTAGCTTCAAATTAATTTATAACCAGCTCAGAAACAACCACACAAATCAACTCAGCACCAGAAATTAACAAAAAAGAATCAAGAACATAAGCCAAGAAAAAACCCAGCTCAATTTGCCTAACAAAAAGTAAAATCAAACAGCAAGAGATAATTAATCACCAGCGATCAATATTGATCATGTCGCAGATATCCATGTTCAAGGCCCAATCGGGCCCAATCAGGAGGTGACTCGTGGCCTTCTCGACCCGCGTCGAGGCTGAGCCGGAGCTCAGAGACGTCAGCATCTTCTCCGATCAACGAAACCAGCTTCTGAAAGCGGATTGATTTCTCTGTGATTTTGTTCTAAAAAGGCGGCAATAATAGTTTCTCGTGAGGTATCTCTTGACTTTCGATGGATGAGAGAAGACGATGGAAACAACAATACAAGTGGGACGTTGAAATTTATACTTTTGTAGGGACTTGGTAATAAAATAGACGGGCCGGTTTAGGAAAGGTTTAGCTGTTTTCTCTTTTCCCCTATCTATCCTTGTAAAACATACTATTTAGATAGCTATAATAAAGAGTATAATATGGTTATGTTCAGAGATTTTGTTCTTTTATGGGGGTTTGAGTGAAAGATTATGTTCTGGAAGGAGGCGAGGGTCAACGGTCAAAGGATATCGGATAGAGGGCGTTAAGTACCGCCGTTCTATAAACAGGCCATATGATTATGTTTATGTGAGACCATATGATTGTGTGTGGTCCTGCTTAGCTTTATTAATTCCTTCATAAATAAATTTTAAGTGCCTCCGGTGCAGTTCCACTTTTTTTTTATGTTAAATATTTTTCTTTCTATAAATAAATAAATAATATTTTTTTAGATACATTATCAAGTCTCGTCTTATTTGCTTATTTCATATTTAGATATATTTTTTTTTTTTGTGACTGATAGTTTCTAGATATTTCATATTATTCTTGATTATCTTCACCAGAAATAGATAGTCAAAGTCGTGTAGGCTTTTTATTGGTCGAAGTGGAGACGTGTCAAACTACAGGATATTTGGGCCGGTCTGGGCCGTTATACTTCTACCTGAGTTGAGTTGATATTGGGCTTGATTGCTTTTCACTGCTCACAAATGGTCCCTATTTTTTGAAGAAATAATCATCTGAAAAAGTTGCACTGTAAATTTGAAATAATAATAATAATACAACAAACTTATAATATACTTTACTCATAATATTACAAATAACTCATAATACAATTAACTCATAATAATAAAACTATCTCATAATAATAATAATGATGCTCAAAATACAATTAACTCAAAACTCCTAAGCTAATTCACTATCTCAAAACATTTCACCTCTACGACAAACCTGCAGTAAACTCCACAAACAAGATCAAAAAGAATATTTTATCTTAAATTTCACAAACAAGATCAAAAAAAAATATTTTATCTTTTAACAAATTAACAAACAATTTTTTTGGCTGAACTATTAGATGTCCAAATCATCAATAGAATCCATCATGGAATCCACATCAGGTGTGACAATGACACGTTTCCCAAGCTGTCCAATCACAGCAAACTGCTTCTGATTAACTGCCACTACATCCTGCGCAAACTTACAATCCGACCCTGGATTAACCTACAATTTACAAAAACACCCCTCATTAAAATAAACATTAATAACGCAAATAATACAAAACAATAATGGGTTAATTAATAACTTACGTCATACAAAGCGTCGCCCCATTTCATCTTGACTTTTCCGTTCTTGTAAACGAGCATTTTACCTACATACCCTCCTCCTGGTAATTCATTTAATTTGCAGCCCTTTTTTGCATTTTTGGAATTATTATTTGAGGAGCTTGATGCTTCAGAAGTATTTCCTGTATAAGGAAGAACTGAAGGCAATTGAAAGAAGAACATTTCAGAATCATCCCTTGATTCCTGTAAATTTAACAATTAAATTATTTATTACAATATATTTCATATTCATGAAAAGAAATTTTTTAAATGAAACTGAAGTTAAAATTATATTAAATTAATACTGTGAGGCCAAGTTGAGTGGCTGCATTTAATTCAGTGCCTCTTGCGATTAAACTAGTAGATGCATCTCCAAATTCCTCCTTATTAAGATTTTCTAAAAAAAATGTAAATTAAATTAATTAATTAAAATGATAATTAACGCAAAATTAAAATAAATATTAATAGTTTATATATTTTTAGTACCTGGATTTCCTGAATAAGGTGGCCTTAAAGGAAGAGTTATTGGATAATTTGATTCATAATCCTGTAAAATATAATAAAAAAATTTAAGTTATATTAGGCATTATTAATTTATAATTTATATATATTTTTATAATATATAGCTCACCCAAGGTTCAACATATTCTTTCTCCTTTTCTACACTTGATGATTCACCTGAATTGAAAGAAAAATAAAATTATTAGATTAATTTAAACAAGGATAATAAAATGAGAACACAAAAAGTAAATAAATAAATAGATAAATAAATTTGAATATTTACCAGGAGAGGAAAATTTGGGGATATTGAATGAGCTAACAGAATTTATCGCTCCAAATGAAACTTGTGCTGTTCATATAATGCAAAAAAAAATTAATTAAAAAATATTAATAATATGATAATATAATAACAAGTAACAACATATTAATCAATTATTAGAATTCTGAAATATTAATAATTTAAGAATTAAGAATTTACCTTCTTTCTTAGTTCTCAGATTTCTTCTCCCCAAACCAGAATCATTCTGTCAAATAAAACCAAAATCAATTAACTTAATCCGAATTTAATTACAAAATTAAGTAAATAAATCATCTGAAGGGTGAAATAAAATGAGAATAAATAAATAAACCTTTGCAGTTTTGAGTTTTTCCATTAATTCCTTGGTAACTACGGCATCATCCTTTTCCTCAACTGGCTCTCTGAAATAAATACAGACCGAGTTTCAATTCATGATAGAAAAAAATAAAATAAAATTTATTAAAAAAATATTCAATTAGAGATTTAAATTACGTTTTCGGTACGAGGGGTCTTGCGATCTTAGGTGGACGAGCTTTTGGCGCAAATTTCAACTGTGAATATAAAGCAGAAACAAATCAGTAATTAAGTATTGAAATTGCTAATGGTTAGTGAGCAGAAATAAGAAAGGAGAAAGAAGAAACAGGATTCAGAAAAAAGGGAAAAAAAGAAACTGACCTTTCTTGTGGGTTTTTTAGAATCCATATCCATATCTGATTCTTTCTTCGACATCAATTTCGCAGGAGAGAAATTCAACTAAACAAATGCACAAAGTATAATATTAACAATAAATAACAAAAACGAAAGTCAAATTAGCAAATTCAAGAAATAAACGCAAAAAAAGGAAAGAAGGCCAAATCAATCGATAATGCAAGCAGATTTCCGCAAAAAAACTCAAAAATCAAGTTAAATTAAGGAAAACTTACTCAAAAATTCTAAAGTTAAATTAAGGAAAACTTACTCAAAATTCTAGTAAATTGAGGGTTCGTACAAACGGCAATTGGAGAGCGAGAGATGTGGCGGCTGGTAAAGCTTGATCGGTTCTTATTCCAGTTGGGTTTATATAGGTTTCTTAAGAAGGCAAGGCCTGACTGATTTTCTCTCCAGTATGTAAAAACTATATATCTCCATTTATATTATTCAAGAGTGGGCTGGGCTTATATGAGCCATTTATAATAATATGACCATTATGTTGTTTATATGAGCCGTAAGAAAAAAAATATTCAAATTGGGCCGATAAATGGCACAAGGCTTTTTTTTAGTGAAGATTTTCATTTAATATGAATTTTTTTTTTTCTATCCGGCAAACCTGAATTAAATCTGCCTTCAGAAACAGATGGTTCGGAATAAAACATTAAAGCATGATATAATGCATGAGTATTTGTTATAACTTAAAGATCTGAGACACAGTGGATTAAAAGTTAAACATTTAAAACTAGCATGAGGGATCTTGGGAGACAACTGCAAGTGTGAGTAGGTAGCCCACCTGAACCGAATAAATATCGGTAGGGTTAAATTTATACGGATGTACTATATTTTCAGGCCCACATCTTTCCATTCTATTGGTTTAAGCCTTCAAACTAACCTGGCATGAAATAATGGCGTAATGATTGTATCAACATGGAGAAAATGGAAACAATAGTGCTGGTATTTGCTTAAAATTAGCCAAAAATATCTTCCTCTTTTCATGCACATTGGAACACAATTGAGATGAGATATGATAAAAGATGATTAGTCTCATCTTGAGTATTTGATAGTGAGAGTAGAGTTTTTAAAATAGTTACATGAGTCTAATACAACTTGGATTAAGTATAAAAAATGGGTATCTTTGAGGGAAATCAATAAATCAATATGTCCAAAATACAAGGGCAGTAAACAATATATGCGCATAGAGCATATCATAATATCAGTTGATGAGATTCAAGTAAAAGAATACCACATAGATACCTTGAAAATTGTTAATTAATTACATCTGTAATCCTCCAAAAAAGATACACAAGAAAGAAACACAGAACTTGAATTCTTCATACCATAGGTCCATAACACATGGTATACGCATATAATTGGATATTATTCCTCAAAATATGTACATAAAAGGAGCATAAAATACCTGGTGAGATCATGAAAACAAAACTAGCCATTCATTTATTCACATAAAGAGGTGAGAATGAACAAGATGGAGAAGAATGACACATGCATTAAGATCATTCAACAAATGCTTGATTTGATACTTGATATTAATGCATGCACGTGCCCTGCTTCTCCATCACGCGCATCACAACCTCGCATTGAGAAGATATGATGATATATGCTTCAGAATTACTAAGATATATACATCTGTTCTTATAAGCTACTTATATATAGAGTTAAGAAATAACCAGCTATGTTATTATTTCATTCATTACCATTGTACGATAGGGTCCATTCCAGCTGTGCTGTGATTCCAACTATACAAAAACAGTATATTTTATTATTAACTGCTATAAAAATACAATAACATATAATAAAATCTAGACCAGCCGTACAATTGTGACAATATGTAAGACAATATGAGATACATGGACCATTAAAGGGTTGACACGTGTATTATTGATAAGGTTTTCTGATGTGCAATGTCTGATTCCAGTAACACTAACAGTAGATCACCGACTGCTAACTGTAAAGTGATGACCAGGAAATGGAATACTCAAAAAATTTACAGAATGTTCAAACTTTAATTTTACAGTCTTAATTTCCATTTCTGAGCATCTTAACAAAATTTGTGAAAGATGATGACTTGCATTAATCAGATCTAACAGGACAAAGTACACCTTAGCCCTTCTTCGTGACTGATAATTAATTAATTCGTGACACATCACGTTTTTATAGCAATAAAATGTCTTCCATCTCTCATTTGGATGAAAAGTCACAATCTATGTTTTCACAAAGGCAAGTTTTGAATTTAAGCATGCTAATAATGATGGTCCAAAAATATATAAAATTCTATCTTATTTGATGTTTAATTGCAACATTACAATACATTGGGTTTAGCCACTGAAATATCCAATTACAAATAATATCTACTTCACATTTTTTATTTCCTGATTCAATACATATACAGGTAAAAGATCCCCTCTAATATATAACCTATTTACCCATCCAAAATAATAATCCCTAAAATGACTAATGACATCATGCTGACGTAATATACGCATCAGCCTCAACAAATAAAAATAATATATTTGAAATCCATAACGTGGTAAATTTTCGCTCTAATTCCTAATTTGGCTCATTAGATTTGAAGCAATTGCAATAAAACTCGTTATAACAGCCAAACCAATCATACTAGCAGCCAATGCCTTATCTTTCCTTTTCGCAATCCCATGTACATCCCTATACATTACAACATTATATATTATTATAATTCCTTATCTTATACCTCATTAAATATTAATTATTTTTTTAAATATATTACCTTAAAACAACAGAAGCAGGAAAGATCAAAGACAAGCAAACAGCAGTAGTACTTCCAAAATACTGAAACAGAGTCCAAATACTGGGAATCCTAACCGCCCCAAAGTAAATCAACCCCATCAAAACCCCAGTCCAACACCCAAACCTCAAATCACTCAATCTACTCTCGCCAAAAAACAACTCATCAACATTCACTCTCAATGAATAATGCAGCAACGGAAATACAAGCAGTAAATGCAAAACGTAACTTATTCTAACAATGTCGTTGAGAAATGGAGGGACTGGAGAGGATCCAGAGTTGGAGTAATTTGAGAGGATATCGTCCATTGTGTTATCGCCGAATAAAAGATAGCCGAAAAATCCTACTAAGGAATAGATTAAGGAACAGAGGATTAAGGAGATTCGTACTGCTGATGTCAGCTCTGTCGTCTTTTTCATCTCTGCCCTTATTGGATGCACTACACAACATTTTTTTAAATAATTATTTTACGTTTTTATTTATTTTTATTTATTATTTTTAATTTGTACCGTTGAAGTGGAAAGTGAAAGATAGGACGATGACTGGGATTGCGGTGAAGAGGTCGAAAATGGAGGGCAAATTCGTAAAATCTGGAAACAATCTTGGGGATTTAATCGCGCCTTGGAATATCGCGTAAATTGCGATTCCTAAGCTTATGAACATGTATATAACCGCTAGTAATATTGATATTGCTGACGTGTGTCTCAGTGAATCTGCAATAAATTTGTTTTTCCCTTTATATGATCAAGTTTTGTTGTTACAGTAATGAACTAATGATAGAAAATATAAGAAAAATATATAATGATAGAAAAAATATTATAAAAGAGTACTATTAAGCCCAGTCAAATTTTGATAAATAAGGCCCAAAAGAGCAGTCATTATTTGAGGGCCTACTTTGAAAGCGGGTTGAAAGTACCTAACCCAAAGCTGACTAGGATTCTCTAATCCTTAATTTGACCAATTCCAACTAAGGAAATCAACGGCTGAGATCACTTTCTCTGTTCTCAATGCCCCATCTCAGCCGTCACAATTCAAGAATATTGGGACGCCCGGTCCACCATAGACCATCCTGCTAGTGACGTCCTTATACAGGCAGGGCCACAATGAACCAGGCCTATCTAATAATTTCTCATACATCGCAATAAAATAGTACACAACATGGCAACCGCAACAAATTTGATCCGTTGGATTTGTTTGAGAGATCAAATCGGAACCGTAGAATAGAGAGTGAGCTGAGCTTGCTTACCTACTCGCTTGATGAGCACGAGAGGGAGGAGAACAAACACGACGATGATCAACAGCGCCATCTCCCGCCGGTTCCACCACTGCTCGCCGAACCACTCCACCAGCACTCCGGCGTGCTCCGCCGCCGCTTCTCCCGACGCGCTGCCGCACATCACGTCCCCTGATTTTCCAAATCGAAAGTTCAAGACAAGATTTGAATATAATCCGCAGGAATCTTGAAACAGAGTTTAGTATATAGTATGCTGTTGTGTTACACGTACCTACGATGATGAGGTACACGACGAGCATTCCGGCCATGGTGAGGGCGACGCACAGGTTGAGAACGGTGGATCCGGCCCGTCCGAAGGCGTCGCTCATGATTCCGGCGTAGGACTGCGGGCCGAGGGACCAGCCGGTGTACCGGAGCATGAACTCAGTCGATCTGTCAGATAAGAAGGCAACGGCAGCTATTAAGAACAGAGCGGGGATTACTCCGAGTATCTTCATGGCCGCCGGAATTGACATGATGCCAGCTCCGACCATGCTGGTGGAGATGTTGAACACCGCGCCGGAGATTGAAGCTCCGGCGCCGGCGGTGGTGGTTTCACCGGAAGATTGTGGGAGAAGAGGCTCCGTAGAAGATTGAGATTTCGATGAAGACTCCATGGATTGATGAACTGAGAAACAAAATAATACAATTGTATTTTAATACTAAGTTTTTTTTATTTTTTGTGGAATGAAGCTCGAGCTTTCGGGGCTTGTCAGCTTGATGGAGACTTAAACTATTAAACTAGTTGGGAATATAATAGGTTGGGTTGGAGTGAAATGATTGGTGAATCTGGACGGGAAACTGGGTTAAGTTTGTTGTTAATACAGACGGAAAAATGACAAAAGTGGACTGTTCTTATTCGGAATGTTTCGAGCTGGGCATTTGGACAAGAATTTGCTACTCAGTTGCTGAGCATATTTTATGTGGGCCTTATTAGTTATTACCCATGCAATTAATTGTAAGTTTAGGCCCTATTACAATGTATTTACTACATAGGCCTTGTTAGTTGGATTTGTTTTTTTATATACCATTTTTTTCAAAAATAAACTAATACTTACCACTGTTTTGAAAATAATGGGGTAACTACCATTTCCTGGCGGAACAGATGTTGTTCCGCCACTAATAGTGGCGGAACATGTGGATTTTATAATTTTTCAAAAACGGGATTAATTAGTGAACAAAACGTGTTCCGCCACTACCACTGGCGGAACAGGGGAAAAATTTACCTGTTCCGCCACTTTCACTGGCGGAACAGAAAAAAAATTAATTTTTTCTCAAAAAAAAAAAAAAATTTTTTTTTTCCTGTTCCGCCACTACTAGTGGCGAAACACTGTTCATTTGCACTAATTAATCATGTTTAGTCAGTCAAATGAGAAATTTTTGAAAAAACTGAAAATTCACATGTTTCGCCACTAGTAGTGGCGGAACAGATGTGTTCCGCCACTGGTAGTGGCGGAAATGGTAGATACCATATTATTTTGAAAGGGATGGTATTTACTGGTTTATTTTTGATAAAAATGGTATAAAAACAAAAAAATCTGTTAGTTGCTACCATGCAATTAGGCCTTGTTACAATGTAATTGAACGGCCCGAGTCCAAGTCAATAATCGGCCTCATGTTATACATTCTTCGGCTTCTCTGTATAAACTTGAGTTTATGTGAAATATTTTGTGTAGATACTGCGTAACAATTGAATTTAGTTAACTAATATACATTCACTATATAAAGTCAGTTAAAAGAAGTGTAACAGAGGAATATATAAGGCTGGGAAAGGAGACGACTGACTAGGCTCTCACTGGAGGAGGAATCAGACTTTGCCCTGCTGCCTGTTTTGACTTTTTCAAAGCTGTTTTGCTGTCTCCTCGCTTCCAGAAGAAATTAATAAAAAAAGATAATTCCAATTCGCAAATTCAGGCGGGCAATCCAACGCCCCCAAATCGAGCGTCGACCTTTCCGTTTTCACACTCCGGCTGTGGGATTTTTCTTCGTCTTCTCTCTTGTTCATCTTCTTCTTCTTCTTCTTCCCCGAATTGCAATCGAGTGGTACGTTTCTAAATCTCGTTAGTTTATCAAAATTAGCTTTTGTTGTTTTTTTGTATTTGGAGTTTTAATTAGTATTTTCGCAGTTTATGAGTTTGATTTGTTCGTTAATTCGAGTTTATTTCCTTCAAAAATTCGAATTCGTTGGATTTTGGGTTTTCTGTGATGAACGAAACCTGGGCAATAGAACGAACAGTTTGATTTTCCATTTTGACAATAAACCTGGTCAAAAGGCGCTGAAATTATCTCTGATGATAATTTCAATATAGGTTTTGATCAAAACACAATAGAAAGAGACAGAAAGTTTCTCTTTTTTAAGATACTGTCAATTTCATACTTTATTTCGCAAACTGTCAATTAAATAACTTTACTTCCTTCCTCACAGAAACAAAATGTTTTCAAACGGCGACCAAAATCACAAAACCGAAGAAATCCAAGAAGAAATCTCTCCACACACCGCCACATCATCAATGCCCTCTCAATCCGACCAATCAGAATCACAAACCAATCCCCAATCTCAAAAATCCTTTTTCAATTTCCTAAAATCAATCCAATTCCCAACCCCAAATCCATCCAAACCCAAATTCACCAAATTCACCTCTTCACCCTCTACAAGATTCCTCCAATTCGCCCAAAACCGCGACACTCTCTCCCGCTCAATTCACTCCTCAAACCCTAATCCCCCACCAAACCCTAATTCCCCTCCCCCAAACCCTAATCCCCCTCCTCCAAACCCTAATTCCCCCTCGTCAAATCACCCACACTTACAGCTCCTCAAAAACATAGACTGGCCCCACGTGTGGTCTCTAACCAAAACCTGGTTCAAAGACCCCTTTAACCTCGCGTTATTCATCTGGATTCTATGCGTTGCAATTTCAGGCGCAATTCTCTTCCTAGTAATGACAGGAATGTTAAACCACAGATTACGCACGAAAGCCGAAAGGAATGCTTGGTTTGAGGTAAACAACCAAATCCTAAACGCTTTATTCACGCTAATGTGTTTGTACCAACACCCCAAAAGAATTTACCATTTTATCCTTTTGGTTCGGTACAATCCAAAAGACGTTTTAGCCCTAAGGAATATATACTGCAAAAACGGGACTTACAAACCTAACGAGTGGCTACACATAATGGTCGTTGTATTTCTCCTAAATTTGAATTGTTTTGCACAATACGCATTATGTGGGCTCAATTTAGGGTATCCTAGGTCAAAAAGGCCTGCAATTGGAGTAGGAATCTGTGTTTCTGTAGCAATTGCTGCTCCTGCTTTTGCAGGATTGTACAACGCGATTAGCCCGCTTGGCAAAGATTATGACTTAGAATTAGATCAAGAAGCCCAAAAACTTGAAATTATTACTGATACTACAGGTTTGGGAAGAATGGTTTCTTTGGAAAGAAGATATTCTTTTGTGAGGGGCGAAAATGTAAATACGGGAATAAACGAGGATCGACCCGTTTGGGTCGGCGGGATTCTGGACTTTTGGGACGATATTTCTTTAGCTTATCTATCGGTTTTTTGCAGTTGTTGTGTGTTTGGATGGAACATGCAAAGATTAGGGTTTGGCAACATGTACGTTCACATAGTTACATTTATTTTATTTTGTTCGGCGCCGTTTTTCATTTTCAACCTCGCGGCGGTGAATATTAACAACGAGACCCTTCGGGAAAGTCTAGGAATGGCAGGAATCGTATTATGTTTTCTCGGTTTGTTATATGGAGGATTCTGGAGGATCCAAATGCGAAAGAGATTTAAACTTCCTGGTAGCGAGTTTTTCTGTTTTGGTCCCTCGACTATAGATTGTGTTAATTGGCTGTGTTGCTGTTGGTGCAGCTTAGCGCAGGAAGTCAGGACCGCTGATTATTATGAGATGATTACCGATGATAGAACGGGTCAAACGGGTCGAATGGGTCGAGTAAATAGGATGGTTTTGCCGTTGCCGGTGACTAGAGAGAAGGTGAGATTACCTCATTATGGATCCGGGCCCAGTTCGCCGTATTTGGGCCGAACTGGATTTGAAATGGAGAGTCCAGTTGGAAATAATAATAATAATAATAATTATTATTATTATAATGATAATAGTAATGATGATAGTAAGGTTATGAAAGCGCCGGATATTTCGGTTATAGAGAGGAAGGATGAGTTGTAGTACACGTGGAGATGGATTTGGGGTTTTGAATTTGAGTTTGTGTGTATATTTTAATTACGGAATTTTGTGTATGTATGTATGTATGTATATTTTGAGTGTAAGTGGATTTTATTTTGTTCTGGAGACTTTTTTTTTTATGTTATGTGGAATGGAGTAGGGGTAGAAATATCTATAGATTTGATTTTGAAGTATATATTTAGAAATCTATACCATATATATATTTTGGAGTGATTTTGACTGATCTGGTGAAGCCACGTAGCGGATTTTGAATCATCCGATTTTCCCTTCTACTTTCTCTCTCCTCTCTTCTCTCTTTTGTCTCCACCCAAATCAAAAAACGAAAAACCCTAGCTCAGATGGGAGAGAAGGACAACCCTGCCACGGCCGCCGTTGCTGAGGACGACTCTGAACGATCTCTTTCAACGCGTCTGTGTGTGTGCATCTTTAAGACAGCTGTCCGTCTTGTCGTCGTTTGGAGTTACCTGGCGGTTGGACCGGCTGCTCAGCCTTTTTTGGGGCCCACAATGGAGGTGTACCAATTCCTATGCATGAATTTTTTTTTTCTCATTTTTTGCAATTTTCTACTCCTTTTACTAACAATTTTAGTTTAATTCCGTTAATTTGTATGTCTCAAAATATTTTTGTAAGAATTGAGGAGTGAGAAAGAAGTATGGAGCTCTTTGTTTGGAAAGTGCCAATTAAGGAAATCGGCCAGGGATTTTTTTCCAATGAAGCTCAAATTTGGGGGGAAAGAGTCATAAGTGAGAATTAGGCATGCAAAAGAGGTTAATTAGATGCCAAATTCATTGTGCTTTTTTGTGCCATTAAGCACAAATGCAGGCTTTTTTTTAACGATTTCAGCAAAATAGCAGGTGCTTTTCAGCAAATTTATCTTTATTACAATTCAATCAAATACTTAAAACAAATTAATTCGTTAATCTAATTTAATTTTTAACATAATTTCCTTTTTTATTTGTGCAGCTCAAACTGCTTCATTACATAGGGATGAATTTTGAGGAATTCAGTGCGGTACTTCTCCTCTCTTTTTCTTGAGTTTTAACTTCAAAATTATATGAACATTTTTAACATCTTTTGAATTTTTTAGGGGGGTATAATCATTTTGTTCTATAAATTACAAAAGAGCTCTCAAATTAGGGTTGACAAATTTTAAAATCTGAGAGGAAGAAACGTGCTTTGTAGCGACTGGACTTGCTGGATTCAACTCATCATTTGGTAATTAGTTAGATATACAATTTTTATATATTTTTTTAATTAATTTCCGATTTTTTATTTTTTTTTGGTAATTTAGGGTTTGAAATTACAGATTCAACCGTACGACTATTTCAGATAAATTTCTGAAAATTTAGAATTTTGTTATCAATAGATGTTCATTGGACTAATTTTTATTTGAGGTAATTTTTATTTTTATCTTTTAGCTAACTTATTCCAGCCATTAATATAATTTTAATATAATTTATGCAGGAAATTTGAATTTTTTCTGATTATAACAAATTTTCAGCCACTGAATAAGGAATTGATTATTTGTTAAGCTGTATGGATGTGAAGCTGAAATTTAGCACTCATTATTTCATTTCCTTTTATTCATGGTAATTGATTTCATTTTTAATTGCTTTCCTTTTTTCAGTTATTTTGCTAATTTTGGGAATCATTTGTGATTATTGGATATTAACTAAGAATGGAATTTCCATAATGATGCTAATTAGGATATTATTAAGAATGGTACAGATGGAATTCAGGATTAATGTATGATTTTATTATGTTTATAATAATTTAACCTTCTAATTTGATATTAATTTTTATTTTCTAATATATTATTTTCTTGAATTATGCATGATAAGTTAATAAGTTATAATTTATAGAATTACAATCAAAATTGTTTTCAATTCTTTTTTTTAAGTTCCTCAATTTTTGTCCACGCCGAAGTCGGTAGATCAAACAGATTCAGCCTGAGTTGAACAGTTCCAACCTTTGTTTGGATTCCCGTGCCAGTAACGGCATGGTATGTCCTATTTTATACTCATGAAGAGCCTCTAGATGGAAACTCTTAATGAGTTGTTTATTTTTATTGCAAATATTAGATACAAATATTAACTTATTGAGTTGTTTCTTTTTATTGCAATTACAATTGATTAAACCGATGGATATATTATATTCAAAACATCTCGCAGCAACGCGCGAGTAGCCCACTAGTTTTCTATTATGTTATACAAAATTCAATAGGGGTGAAATATCTAGTGATTTGAATTTTCATATACGTGTGTATTTGGAATGTGAAAAGAAACATGTCAGATTTTTCTTTCAAAGAACATGTCATAGATTTTTCTTTTAAAAAAACATGTCATAGATTTTTCTATTAAAAAAACATGTTTTTCATATTTATCGTCGTCGTTTTCTTTTCCTTTTCAACCATAATAAATTATTTTTGACTGTAACCATCAATGTAAAAGAATGTTGAACTTCTTTGAGATAGATTGGGCCCAATACTAAAACTATTTTGGGTTTTTTTTATCTCAGCCCAAGTATTAAGTTCACAGTCCTAGTATTTTTATTTCATTTTATGAAAAAAGAGAGAGAATAAAAAGATAGAGACACTAACGGTAGTTTTTCAGTTTAGATTGAATATAGAATGTTACGTAATTCAATATAGTGTGATATAATAGCAATAAATGAATGGTGCTAGTTTAAAGAGAGATTCTCTTTTTCGGTTTAAAATGTGAAATGTCTGACTTATGGTGAAGAGGAAGTAGAGAAAATGCACAAGCAACCCTCTTTTTTATTACAATTAAAAAGGCCCTTTTTTGTGAAAGTAAGGAATCTAAACAGCTATATAAATCCCCAAAACAGTGAAACATCTATATGCTTCTCTCAGATCAAAATTCATCTCCATACTGAAATCACATGGCTGTAAGTTTTCTTCAATTAATTAATTTCTCATGTATTTCACAATTAATTGATGGTATAAGCTTTAATAATAACATATTTGTTATGTTTATCATATTTGATATAATTTAAACTATATTGTTGCAATTATCATCTCAGGTGGTGGAATTGAGGGTTGGAATGCATTGTGAGCGATGCATCAAAGCGATAAAAAAAGCTATAAAAAAAATAGATGGTAAGCCCAAATTGGTAAATTAATTTAAAAAATGTTATTGATAATAAAAGTTTAAAAAAGTATTTTTATTATTTGAATAGAGATGGAGAGTTATAAACTCGACACGGAGACGAACAAGATAACTGTGACTGGAAACATTACAACAGAAGAAGTGATAAGAGAGCTTCATAAAATTGGTAAGACTCCTACGAGTTGGAATGATGAAATATGATCAAATTGTTCAAAATAATGAGAATTTTTGCGTTGAAATTTGGATATATATTTAGTTGGGGATGAATTGAAACAATTTCAATGAAACTAGGCACTATTTTTTTATATGGGGAGTTTATAATTTATATATATATTTTTTTGAATATTTATATAATTTCTAATTTTGTGAAGTAAGAATGTACTATAGTTTTATTGCATGTTATATAATGTATTTTTTAAAATGATGTTATATAATGTTTTACTTGAAATATTTGAACTAATGAAAAAAATATTTTTACTTTGGAGAGGTTTTATTTTCTTTTCAATTTGTTCTGGACAATCTTGTAATTTTGATTGTACTCAAAAACTTGTTTTAACTTCTAATGAAACGAGTTATTAAAGTGCACGTTGGTTTTCACTTAGTAAAGAATTTTAACCATTTCGAAACAAGTGAAATTAAGAATGAGATGATTACTAGTCAGCAAACGTGCAATTTGGCAACATCCATCTCTGCGGTTGAATTTGTAGTATCCAGTTGTTAGCTCTGCTGCAGGCACTAATATTTGTACCACAAATGAATGCATGCTACTTGGAAATAATTAATAAGTGATTCTATTTTAATTGATGTATGTATTTATTTGTTATTAATAATAATAATTTTCATTTTTTTTTCAATTTGAACTAAGAGTTGGACTGGATTTTAGGCCATAAATTACACAAAATATGTGACTACATATGTCATGCCATATGCCGCTGAATGTTATGCATATATACGACCACATATACGCCATTGTAATTTTTATGCCATGAATAGTGGGAGCTAGGGGCCTTCACATATTCATATTCCCGATAACCACACTCAATTTTTTTTTCCCTAGAGTCCCTGTAATAAGGAGCAACGGTAATTTGAAAATCATAGAGATCAAAACGAGGGGGTACCTCGTAACTAACTTCTTGATTGTCCTCCTCCACATAAACCCAAGTCACTACAATTAAGCAAAATATTATCATAAAAAAAAAATTAGTAACACATTATAAAATAAAATATATACTCGACCTTTCAGAGATAACAAATATTTACTCAAATGTTTGACCTCCCAACTCGTCAGGAGGCCATTTGTAACACAGGGATATTTACGGTCTTTTGTCCCTAACCTTTTTTCACTTTTGAACGACATGCCGTAACCTGATTCTGTTTCGAGTCTTTCAATCTCTTCATTCTCAATCTATAAATCGAAACAAGTTTCCAAGTTCATTTAATTATAGAGAAAACTTTTCATATGTATATATTCATATTTGTTATTATTAATAATATTTTTCATTTTTCTCAATTTGAATTAAGATATAGACATGATTTTATGCCATATTACTACTAGAAAAATATATATCACCTACGGCCAAACCTAATAAATATGGCACCGTAGTTATTGGCCAAAAAATACCGACGGCCCCGTTGTTATTAGTGTTAATAATCGCAGTTATCATTAATAATGACTGTTTGGGATAACAATGACGGGCCGTTGTTGTTGTGAACATAAAATAGAGGCCCAATCTGTCCAGAAGCAATTTTCATTTTCACTTCCCTCTCTCTTAATTCAAACGATACACACAAACCTGAAACCTTTTCTTCGTCTCTCTCTCGAATCCCTTTATCCTCACCGCTGTCCATAGCTCCGCCTGGTGCTAGAACTCCACCCGCCATTTAGAGATCCGCCGGCCGCCGTCCAGAACTCTGCCAGGCCGTGCCGTTCAGATCTGGAGCAAGCCCCCCTTCTCGGGAACCTGACGAGCACCCCCCTCCTCTCTCGAATCCGACGACATTCCCTCAAATCCGCCGCCTTTCCTCCAAGTTGCCAACCACTTAGTCTTCCCCCCTTCTCCGGTCGGTCCGCCCTTTCTTCTCTCTAATAAAGGCGGATCTGCCCTTTCATCTCGAATGGTCTACTAATTGCTGCATGAAATTGGTAAGGTTTGTTTGTTCAGAGTAAAATTAGGGTTTTAATTCTAATGAAAAATGGGGAGATGAAGAGCTTTTGAAATTTGGGAAATTTAATTTAGTTGACTTGGCTGGATCTGAAAATTTGGGACAATATTGCATGAAATTTGGGATTTTATATTAGGGTAAGTATTAGGGTAAGGCTAGAGAAACGGGAGAAATTAATAGCCATATTCCATATAGGTTTATATTATTATTATTATTATTTAATTTATTTACTCTTTCAGAATACAAATCAATTTATTTTAGCTACTTTTGTATTTTTTTTTTCAAAATTGAATAAATTAGGAATAGAAAGCTGACAAGATTATTAAGATAATCATTGGGCGGAAAGGCAAAAACGTGTATAATTGCGACTATTTCTCCTTCTATTAATTGTCCTAAAGAAACTCTTGCTACCTTGATCATGCTTCAAAAGATAAAAACATCAAAAATAAACCTGAGGTTCTATTTTTTATTTTTACTTTTTGTTTCGTATATTGTTTGTTTTTAATCGTGATATATAAAAATTTTGTAGGCTAATCAGAGAGTCTCTAATGCTCTCAAAGACTTGCAAATTCAAATCGATAAAATGAAGCAAGGTTTGTTTGTTTTCAATTTTTTTATTTACTTAATTATTATTTATTTTTTAAGTTTATTACATATTAGATATTTTTTTTGGATATTTTTTAAGTTTATTACAAATTAGATATTTTTTTTAAAGTTTATTTACAGTCGTTTTTTAAAATGATGTTATATAATGTTTTGCTTAAAATATTTGAATTAATGAGAAAAATACTTTTGAGGTTTTATTTTCTTTTCAATTTGTTCCGGACAATCTTGTCATTATTAGTATACTCAACAAATTATTTTAATTTTTAATGGAAGGAGTTCTTAAAGAGCTTGTTGGCTTTGTCATTATTATCTTTTTCCCATTTCGTCTTCACCATGGTCTCTAGCGCTTTTCGGGTGTCGAAGTGGTTATGACGAGTTCCACACTTTTCAATTTGAATTAGGACCGGTTTTTAGGCAAGATATTGTATTAAACTTGTAATCTGGCGCATATGTAATATGTCTTGTTATTATGCCGCTACATGTTCTGCATATACACGACTGCATATGCTATTATAATCACTAAATTTCAAATTTGAATTAATATGGTTTATATAATCAAGTCATTAACATGTTATAATTTCAATTTATTTCACGTGCCTTAAACTAATATTCTTTTCTTTACTCTACTAGCATATAGCTCGCTCTTTGCGTGAAAATTGTTGAATTTTTTATTTGATTTGGATGACTAATTAATCCATTTTCAGTTGAGATGGATGATTGATTATTGAAGTTTTTAGTTGATTTGGATGATTATAAACATTGTTTGCGCAAAAATTATAGAATGAGGTTCTTTTTATAGTTTTTGGATGATCATTGTCACACTTTGTGCGAGAAATGAATGATAGTTTTTACTTCATTTAAATGATTATATTCTTTTCACATTATGAAAGTTTATTTAAAACAACCAAATTCAAGACTTTCATAAGACGTCAAATGCATTTAGCTGCCGAAATTATCTTCGTTATTTCAATCTAGTTAAAAAATATATTATGTTACGATAATCAAGCGGGGCTTATAATATTACTACATTAATCAAACCAACAAATTCACTGGACAAAACAAAACAATGTTGATAGTGTTATAGGAAAAGACATAACTCCCCATCTCTTATGAATATAAACAACCAAAGGTCTAAGTACCTGAGAAGATATAACTCATATATTCAACCAATATAGCATTTGTTCAATATTTTTCATTAATTTAAAATAAAAACAATTGAATGAAAGTACAAAATTAAATATATATATCCAGCCTTCTGAAATTAAGTTTCGAACATCAAATTTGCATATTCATACTTTTTTCACAATTTTTCGAACATCAAGTTTGTTTCTTCTCCCATTCGCCAAAACTTTTTCTTCAAGTTTACTTGTTTCCACCAAAATTATGAAGAAATCAACTTAGCTTACTCCACATTTGCTCCGTTGTGATTACCATTCCTATCTTCATAATACCAAAACATAGAAATAAACGAAAAGTATTTATTAAGATTTAATATGAAAGAAATTATGAATAGGTTCTATTTCTAATAAATTTTCTCTCCTGCAAATAAAATTAGTATTGTCAAGCGATCATTTGCTCCGATGATAAAACTGTTGAATGAGATGACGAACATACAGGTTCAAATTGCACCTATCTCAAAAAAATAAACAAAAAAAAACTATTGATATGGAACTCTCACACAAGATTTTTTTTTTAGAAATATAATCTATTGATATCTGGAGTAGGCGATCGTTTGCAAGAACTTCAATAAAGCGACAAAATCAATATGGGACTTGGGAGGGCATGTTTAAATAGTGAAATTTCAGGGACACCGATGCAATAATTACGAAAAGAAGGAAAAAGAATACGTAACACTTCTCTGGGTGAAAAAGAATATTTACAAGATTACATAAATATGTCATTTGTAGCTAAATATCATAATTAAATATATTCTCATTTGTGATGTCAGTACAGTATGGCAGTTAAGGAAATGAGTACAAAAAATTGTCTATTACTCTAATTTAAAAGACAATATATCATTTATATAATACAACAATTTGTATGTATATGTAATCTTATATACTTTTTGAGTTTTTCCTTTTTTTCACATAATATAATTTTTTTAATGAATGAAAAATGCTTTGTACTACTAGTAATTTTTTGTGAGGATGAAATTTGAACCAATTCATAGTTTATTATAATTTGCACTCAACTAATTAGGTTATACACTCATAGACATAATATATATGATATTTATAAACATTACATTTTTTTTTAATCTAATATCCCATTTTATAGACCAGGGCTCAAGTGCAACAATTTATATAACTTTCTTGTTTGACAAGATGAGATGATAATCTTGATTAAAAAAAGATGAGAACATAACAAGCCAACAAGTGATCTAATTGCTGATTAAAAGGTATCAATTCCATTTCTTGGCCAGAAAGCACTCACAATTCCTCGGTAGTCATTTTGTATTTCATATGCCACACATTTAGTTTTGCATCTCAAGAAAGTTATCTATTATTACTGGTACTGAGCGAGAATCCTCTTAAAATTTTATTCAAATAAGGTTAAGAAAACAATCATCAGAACAGAGCAAATTAACCAGTCTGAGCAAAATTGAGTTATCCAGACTTTGACCGATTCTTAACTATCTGAAAATTGAAATAATTTTAGTTATTTTCGGTACTCAATTCAACTCAAACATCACACGAACAGCAAATATTTTATTATATAAACTAATAAACAAATAACATATCTTATTACCCTTAATCTCATTTGAACAAGTCTATCAAGTACCCTTGACTCAGCTCAATATCTCCTTCACCAGCCTTCACTTCCCTCAATCCACGCATTTCCATTCTACCCAATAATTCCACGCCACATCAGGAAAACCATTATCCATCCAATTTCCAGTGGATCGTATACTTCCTCGTATAGTTTGGAGAGTATGTGAAGAAAGTCTATCATCAGAGCCTCCAGTCAAAACCACGAGATTTGACCAGTCAACGGTCAAAAATTCAAACGCCTTATATAATGCTCCACAGAGAAATCGTCTTTAGTATCCTCATACCATACCTCCAATTCTCATTTCATGCATCATAAACCCTCAAACCAAACCAAACCAAGAACATTTCAATCTCAAATTCAAAACCCCAAAACTCCAAATTCGAATTTCAAATTTCCAATTCTCTTCTGTGTCTCTTGAATTTCTTCTGTTTCTTCTGTTTCTCTCTTTATGACTTCTTCTTCAGGAAGTTTTGATTCTTTCTCTGTTCCAAAATTTAAGTCTCAAACTCTCCCTTCTCTCCCAATTTCACCACCCCCTGTTTCTCCCTCTTCATTTTTCGCCATGACTCCATTACCTAATCAACCAGATTTCCTTGACTCCCCCGCTTTTCTTACTTCTAGTGTAAGTAAATTTCTCAGAAGTTTGATTAATCCATTTTGAATTTTGAGTATCAATTTATTAATTTCAAACTTTTTGTTATGTTTCAGATTTTCCCATCTCCAACAACTGGAACTTTGCCGTCTCGAGCATTTGATTGGAGAGAAGAATTACAAACCGTCAAAACGGAAGAACAAGTATCTTATCCTGATTTCTCATTTCAAACACAACCAACTAATCAAACCACGCAATCATTTCAATCTTCTTCCTCCGTTCCCTCATCGGTAAATTTCACAAATTCACCCACTCATTTTCATTAATTACCATTCATAGTCACCTTCACATATATTAACTTGATCTTTCCATTTTACATTTTAAAACAGGGAATTTCAATTGCATACAATTCAAATCAACAAACATTTAACTATCAAGAACCAAACCCTAATAATAACACATCAAATTTACCAAATACCTCTAATTACAACAATCATCAAATCCACCCAATACAAACTTTGCGAGAAAACCAAAAATCAGATGATGGTTACAACTGGAGAAAATACGGACAAAAGCAAGTAAAAGGAAGCGAAAACCCACGTAGTTATTACAAATGCACTTATCCAAATTGTCCCACTAAGAAAAAAGTGGAAAGATCTTTAGACGGTCAAATAACCGAGATTGTGTATAAAGGCGCTCATAACCATCCAAAACCTCTATCCACACGAAGAAACTCGAGCTCCATGCAGATGATTCAATCTTCATTTGTAAGAGAAGCTTCTGAGAATTCAAACCCAATTGGAGGTAATACGCCTGAAAATTCGTCAGCTTCGTTTGGAGATGATGAGGTGGAACATAATTTAGATGAAGATGAGCCCGATTCGAAAAAATGGTAAGTGTCTTTTGTTGAATTTGTTATGTTTGAATGGATTTGTTGAATTCTGATTAATTTTTTTGTTGAATTTAGGAGGAGAGAAAATGAAGGAGAGGGGATCTCAAATTCGGGAAATAAGACGGTGAGAGAGCCGAGAATTGTCGTGCAAACGATGAGTGATATTGACATACTCGACGATGGATACAGATGGAGAAAATACGGACAGAAGGTCGTCAAAGGAAATCCAAATCCAAGGTTCATTAAGAATATTTCAAATATTACTTCTTATAATATAATAATATTATTATGTAGATAGATATATTAATCTTGTATTATTTTGATTTATTCAGGAGTTATTACAAGTGCACTACAAATGGCTGCCCCGTTCGAAAGCATGTGGAGAGAGCATCTCAGGATTTACGTGCCGTTATTACAACTTATGAAGGAAAACATAATCATGAGATACCGGCAGCTCGTGGATCTAGTGCGCATGGGCTGTATAGACCAGCAATACAAAACATGAATATTAACAATAATAATAGTTTTGGTATGACGGTTAGGCCGTCCGTAATGAATAATTATCCTAACCAATTTTTGGACAATTCTGTTTTTGATGCGAGACCTGATCTGTCTGCAAGTTCCAGTCAGGCTCGATTCGGGCTCGACATGATGCAGAATACAGGAAATTATGAGTTTATGGGCTTCGGTAATTCGACGAATTCATATTTGAATCAACAAGCACAACACCAACATTTACAAGAGAGAGAAGCTAAAGAGGAGACAAGAGGTGATATGTTCTATTAATCTGAAAATTAACCATATTGACTCTGGTCAACCTTAAGGGGACAGAGGTTGACTTAAAGGTCAAAATTTGTGATATATAAATTAATCTCCCATTAATTAATTAATTTATTGCTGTTTGAGGGTTCATTTAGCTAGTGCTAATTTAGCCCTTTCTGAAGAGGAATTATTAGGTGGAATGGTCCATAGTATACCAGTCAATGGAACACCCAAGTCAATAATTTACTGACATGGCATTTTTTCCATTGGCTTCGTCTATAGTGGACCAGTATCATGATTTTGTTTTGCCTTTTAGGATAGAATTAAGGTTCTTAGATTAGGTCTTTTGTCTCTAGCTAGGCTTTGAAAAAGCCCAAGTTTGTTTTCTCTTAAGTCTCTTTAATTTTTTTCTTTTTTTAATAAGAATGTAATATTGTTGAGATTAAAAAAGGATATTAAAATTTTAAATTATGTTCTTTCAATTTTCCTTCTGTCTGGTTGATTTACAAAGGGTCCTTTTCCTGCTCCCAAATTGTAGACATGGTCATCAGGCCATTAAAGCATGAAGAGGAAAGTCAACTAAAAGGGGTTCTATCATCTTCGAATTCAGCTTGACCCAAAAATGTTGACTTGAAAATCAACAGTTTACTTGATCAAACTGTGTTTGTCAGCCAATGAATAAAATTATGTTCTTTCAATTTTCCTTCTGTCTGGTTGATTTACAAAGGGTCCTTTTCCTGCTCCCAAATTGTAGACATGGTCATCAGGCCATTAAAGCATGAAGAGGAAAGTCAACTAAAAGGGGTTCTATCATCTTCTTCTTCGAATTCAGCTTGACCCAAAAATGTTGACTTGAAAATCAACAGTTTACTTGATCAAACTGTGTTTGTCAGCCAATGAATTATTTATTTCTCAAGAAACAATACTGTCAAATTGAAGGATCTTCTTGGACAGCAAACTTGTTTTATCTTGAACTAAAGAGGGAAAATTAAAATTAAAATTAAAAATCCATAACGAATTATTTTGCTTGAATAGAAGGACATTCGTTGAAAAATCTCCCTTTTGTTTGTGAATTTCTTCTTCTTCAAGCCGAAGAAAAAACTAAAGTGGGCCTGAAATAAGATTCCAACTCAAAAAATTAAGATTTATGTATTTTTTTATTTTTCACCCGAAATTCCTCCTAAATAAGATTCCAACTTCTACTTTTTCAGTAAAAACATGCTATCTCAAGCGGCAGACACATTTTTAACTTTATGAGAAACTCAAATTTAAGTCACAACAAATATACTTAGCACACTCAGTTGGTATTTAGCTACTCTCTAGACATATTTTTTTGAATTTATAGGGGGGCTCAAATGCCCCTCACCTATTTTCAAAGAAGTCAGATTTGTCGAATTTTGAACTCATAATTTTTGGATTGATGGGATAATGTTTTACCACTCTACTAGAAGTGTTTTGGCTATATCTCGACCTATTAATGAGGAACCTATTAATCAAAGGGTTTGAGTTAAAAAAAACATCCAGTTTTCCAAAACAAAAATCTGAAAGCCCACTGGGCATTGGGCATGAGTAATTTCATTGAACTAACTACAAAGAATATGAAAACAGTTACTAATAATCAATACTAGGACAATGCTCGCGCTTCGAGGCGAGTATTTTAATTTTAATGGTTACTTAAATCTAATAATGTATAACTTGCAATTATGAAAATTCAAAATTAAAGTTTATGAATCCATAATACATAAATAATACATGAAAATTAAAAATTGTTGTCTTTGATTTTCTTATGTCATTATCTCTTGACATATTATATTAGAAAAATAAATTAAGTATTAATCATGCTTAGATGAATGAGATCAGAAAAAATAAAATACAAGATAATTTATTTCAAAGATTTTAGTTTAGAAAAGTTTAGTTGAAACTACATAAGATTAAATTATAGATGGTTAACTTTGAAAAAGATAAAAAATAATAATTATATTTAATATTATATATATGAAAAAATATGTATACTACATAGGAAAATGTAACATTACTCATTTTCTTTAAAAATTTGTCACTGCTATTTTTCTTATTGTTTTTAGATGTTAAAATGATATGGATTACACATATGCTATTATGAAATCCGTAGTACATTAAATAATATAATATAGTTTTCAATATTCTGAAATTTTGTTTGAGATGATAGTTCTCACATGAGACAGATATAACACTGAATATTAATCTAACTAATCATGTGATATTATGATAATAATTAAAATTAAAAGTGAAAATTTGATAAATTTTTTGATTCGACGGGTGAGAGAAAATTGATAATAGTTCTCTTGAGAATTTTCAAAGAGGGGTAAAAGAATATAATAAAAGTAAATTAACTTATCATTTTATTACATGTTTTTTTAGATAGTCTATATTCACATATTTTATCAAGATAAAATAAAATTGGAATCATAACAATATGTCTTTATGTAATATTGTGCATATAATTAAAATGAAAAGCTAAGATTTAAAAAAAGCCAATTGCCGAGATTAAATTGACAATAAGTCTCTTGAGAATACTTAAAGAGAGATGAAAAATAAGATATAAAATATAAGTTAATGAGCATATCATTTTTATACATATTCTTTTATATAGTCAATATTCACATACTTTAACAAGAAAAAAAATGGAACCATAACAATATAGAACTTAAAATAAAGAGAAAATTTCAACAAATTTATATTTGATGTTTGTAACATTAGAAATAAAATATTTCATTAAGAATTATAATCTTTTAAAGAAGAAAAGAAAAATTATTTATATTTTAATGAGTGAACTCTTCATTAACTATTGATATTAATTGTTGAACATAACTTTGTACCATGATTCATTGAATCCATCTGATTAAGATCTGATGGTCACAAACAAACTCACAACGGTTCTCACTAAATCGGGAATGAAACACAAAACACCAATTCAACCAATCATATGCTTATGTTTTAATAACTACATAAATGTTGCCATAAAATATCAATAAATTTGAGAAAATGAATGGCTAAGATTCGACAAAAAAATTGATCGAACGGTCAAGATAAAAGTGATGATGTGGCCTTTTGAGGAGACTCAAAAGTAGGTGAAAAATAAGGGATTGGGATTAATTCACTTAACTGACATGCAAGTGATTCAGTGTATACTAATAATCAATATTCACTTAAACTGACATGTAAGTGATTCAGTGTACAATACAGCTGAATCTAACCATGTTGATTTGATTACAGTCCAGTACAGTTAGAGGTGGCAAATGGGTGGGTCGAGTCGGGTTCAGGTCGAGTCATTCGAGTTTCGGGTCGTTCGGGTCTCGGGTCATTCGGATTTCGGGTCATTCGGGTCTCGGGTCGTTCGGGTCTCGGGTATTTCGGGTTTCGGGTCGTTCGGGTTCCGGGTATTTCGGGTCTCGGGTCGTTCGGGTTCGGGTCGGGTCGGGTTTCGGGTCGTTGACTCGTCAACATTTTCGGGTCGGGTCGGGTCGGATTTTCAGGTCAGGTTAGATTTTGCCGGCTCTAGTTACGCACCGTATTTAACTTGTGATGAAATTTTTTTGATTAAATAAATATCTATCTATTTTCAATTTTGCGCAAGTTGTAAAAAGAGGCCGATGGGCTCAAAAGTCTCATATATAATTTTATGTCTTAGAAACCAATATAATTAATATATTATTTTCTAAAATAATATGTTGATATTATAAGAAACAAAATAAGATATTATAAAATAATATATGATACTAGCATAACAGTGAAATCAACAGGTGTATGATCATTCATTCATTATATGCAAGTTCAGGTCATTTAGTTTCGGGTCATTCGGGTCTCGGGTCGTTCGGGTCTCGGGTATTTCGGGTTTCGGGTTGTTCGGGTTCCGGGTATTTCGGGCCTCGGGTCGTTTGGGTTCGGGTCGGGTTTCGGTTCGTTGACTTGTCAACATTTTCGGAACGGGTCGGATTTGGATTCGGACGGGTCGGGTCGGGTCGGGTCGGGTCAGGTTTTGCCACCTCTAAGTACAGTACAACTGTTAAGCCACATTTGACAATTATTTTGTTCAGGCAAGCTTATTAAATGTGCCAGATTGATTGAATTAAACTGACAGACAAATTAGACGCATTAATCGGATCCACAGCATGGGCTCCATTTGACGCGTATTTACCACTCACATGTTCCAGCTGGATGAACAGTCAGAAAATATCGTTAGTTGAAACATAAATTTGCAAAAGAAAAGAAAACCCTACATTATCTGAAGTCATTAATTGAAATTAATAAATGAGTTAAAATGTATTAACTTAAAATTTGTCAGAGGAAATAATGGCAGATGTAAAAAAACTACTGACACTGTTTTTTGATTTTTTTTTTAAGCTAGTTTCTTAATTTCTAAAACTGTGACTGTGAGAAGCTAATTTGCATTTTTTTGCATAATACTAGAGTTTCAGTTTGTAATTTAAGTATGGTTTAGGGAATGTTAATAACTCCATTATAATAAAACAGAGATAATATATGTTGATTAATATCAATTTCACAAAATAAAGAGAAAGAAATACAAGTAATGTAGGGGAAAAACTTTCATCTCATTCAGTCATTTGTACATTTTTGATACAACACACAAGATAAAAAAACACAAACCCCTGCCTTTTTCTCCTTCAACCCTGATCTTTCCTTTATTTTCAAAGAAAGATCCTTATTAAAAATTACATTACACCCATCAACTTCCTTTCAACCAATTGGAAGAAAAAAAATAAGAAATATCCACAAATAGAAAAGAGAATACTCGAAGACCAACAAAAAAAGGGTTAATCCTCAAACCAGTTAGTGTGTTAAATTTTCAAATTTCAAATTTGAATTCAAATGACTATTCTTCCATTATACTTTCCAACTGTGGCCTCCAAACCGCAACTCTTACGCTTCTTCTTCTCCGTTGGCTCGTCCTTTTTTCAGAAAGAACCTCGCGTAAATAATTATCATCATCCAAAGAACTTGCAACTTTACTGCTCGATTTATTATGCTTCTTCTTAACATCCTTACTCTTTTTCTTCTTCTTTTCAGGCATTGATGAGTTTGGAATGAGAAAATATATATTTCCTCGTTTGAGCTCTGATTCTGGCGAAACAATCACGATCCGCTTTGAACCGCCATTTGTACAAGCTTTTGTAATTACATGATTAGGGTTTGATTCGAGGATTTGCGAAGCGGTGACTTGGCAACTAAACTCATCAACTTGTCCATTTAAATGAACAATTCTCACAACATCCAGAGCTCCACATGGAAGAACACAAGCTAAACAACATCTCAAACTATTGCCCATTTTAAGTATCTACTTTTTCCCTCTCTTTTCTTTGGTCTCTTTGTTTTGAATGTTCTTTGTTGTAATGTTGTTTTGTACAAGGAGGAAATGTGGGGGGCTTTATATAGGAAGTACTACCAATTGTTTATTTTTTAATTTTATATAGAGAGATGGGCTAATTTGTAATTTTTGAACATTATCTTAGGGTATGGAAAGGACAAGAGGACCTCTCTTCATCATGTTCTTTGGAGGTTGGAGTTTGTTCAAAACTTTTTAATTTATTTTAATTTTTAATAGTTTTGCTTAACTGGCATTTAGGGTTTAGTGAATTATTTTTACAGGTGGCCACCTGCTTGATAAATATAATTAAGGAGGGAGTATACAGAATTGGGATCTATGACTATAGTTAGAAGAATTAATTACTAGATTGAAGAATTAATTAATGGATTTAAGATTTTAAATATGGAAATAAGTTAGGGTAGTTATGGCTTGGGATGTTTCCAGGAAGCTGCCTCTAACAATCATTTGCAGATTTTGCAATCTAATTAACAACCAATTGATATAGAAATACTGTAATCTGTTGTTTATTACTTAAAAAAGAAAGAATAAAACTAAAATGACAGAGAGTACTAAATATAATATACTCATACAGTACATAATACATCTTACTAAAGGTACACTACATAATACATTGATAATTACATGTCAAAAATGATACAACAATTACATTAATCATATTTTGCGACATCATCATGAGATGAATTGTACTATTCAATATATCATGAATAGCCTCTAATAAATGTTTCTATACATCTACTACCATTTGAGGTATAATGATAGGGAGACAAAAAGGAAAAGTTTATCTTGAGGCAGAAGCAAAACTGCAGAAGGTTATCATTATAATCCCTAAATATAAACAAGCATGCATGCCTAGATTGTAGGGTAAAATGGGTCTAATTACAAAAGTGCCGGTGTTAAAGGGTGCAAGACTGGCTCGATACATCCTCTGTTAGCCGCCCATTTCCGTTTTCCAATCAAATCAATGCAATTTCAAAGAGACAACCAATCAGAAACATATTCACTCTCTCATTTTACATCAACAAAAAGAAACATGTTTCACTCATTCAAGGACTATTGCCGGTTCATTTATAAATAAATTACTCCTCTAACCCATAAAATGTACAAACAAAACCGTCATGGGCATTATCAAGTAAGATAATATAATTTTAGTATTTCTCGGAAATGAAAATAAATTGATGGAATATGGCCGACATTTTGATAGAAGAATTATTAGCAAACAAAATTGTGATAATTTCGAGCCAGTCAAGGCAATCCAATCCAACTCCATGAAATGTCTTCGTGTCAATTGCACCGTTGAATTGGCTTTCTTTTGTCGTTTCTGTTCGATAAATATATCTTTCCATACTTTCATGTTGTTTTGATCTCTTCAAAATGACAAATGATCCGGTTACGATTTTTTTTTTTTTTTTTTGAAGGAGAGTTACGATTTAATTGTTGTTTGGATTAAACGTTGGTATTTGTTCAAATCATAAAGCAGCTTCGAATGATCTAATGTTAAAATAAAAAAAAATAAAAAATGATCTAATGTAAAATTGATCAGCGAAACTCACTTTTTTTTTCCATTGATGTGTATTATGTATATGTTGCAATTTTTTAAGGATCGGTTACAACGGCAGGTGATTTATCTGCAAAACTTTATTAAAATAGTAAAAGAAGTATACCATCAAAGAGTCATCAGGCTAGGAGAGAAGTAAAATGAAACAGAGTGCAAGTGAAGATTAACATAATCTGGAGAGCTGCCAGACCCAAACTAATTTTTTAACAAGAAGCAAATTGCCTACGGGCATGTAATCGAAAAAAAAAAAAAAAGCAAATATTTTACATTTATTTTTGGCAGACGAGAAAATATTTTTTGGATAATCGTGTGATTCTCACGTGCACAAACAAGAGGCTCAACCCACACGAAGCTTCCTAGCAACAACATATCATCGCTATATAATTTTGTAAAATAAAAATGAAAGTATTTAAAAAACACAACCAAAACAAAAGTATATAAATTTCATTGCACCGACTAAACAGAGTGTAAAGAACAGAACAGATCTATATCTATTGTTTCTTACTCACAATCAGAGCCCCACTTAATCTAACGGCGTCACACGAGTCAGACCCACATGCATATTACATTATGCACCTTTGGATCTGTCACGATACAAAATGACAATAATTTTTTGTAAAATTCTTGTTTTGCTTGTATAAAATTCAGACGTGCAAGTGACTTTTTGTTTTGAACTGGCCAAAAAAAAAAAGATTAATTAAGAAAATAGCTTAGTTTTCAAATTATTTGTGAAACTAGCCGTCGCCCATTCACTGGGCGAAACAAGGTGTTTCGCCCAGTGGCTCAGCGAAACAGATATTGTGCTAAAAATCCAATTATTACACCCAGTTTCGCCCAGTGACTGAGCGAAACAGGTAAAAATTTAATTTTCTCAGCTAAACTTTGGTTAGTAAGATTATTTAGCAAAAAAAAAAAAAAATGAAAAAACATTGTTTCGCCCCATGACTGAGCGAAACTGGCAAATTTTTTTTTTTTGGCTCTAAATTAAAAAAAAAAACACCTATTTCGCCCTACCATGGGGTGAAACAATATTTTTTAGCTTAATTTAGTACGAAAAATGAGAAAATAGATGTTTTGCCCCGCTGCTGGGCGAAACGCCGGCCATAAGACGAAACAGTGTTTTTTAGCTTAATTCAGTTGGAAAAATGAGAAAATGGATATTTCGCCCCGCTACTAAGATAGCTTAATTCAGTTGACCCAGTAGCGGGGCGAAACATCAATTTTCTCATTTTCCTACTGAATTAAGCTAAAAAATACTATTTCGCCCTATGGCGGGACGAAACATCCATTTTCTCATTTTTTCCACTGAATTAAGTTAAAAAACGGCGAAACAATTTTTTTTTTTTTTTTTTCAATTTAGAGCAAAAAAAAAAAATGAGAAAATGAGCAAATTTTTTTTTTTGCCAGTTTCGCCCGGCCATGAAGCGAAACAATATTTTTTCAATTTTTTTTGCTAAATAATATTGCTAACCGCAGTTTAGCTGAGAAAATTAAATTTTTACCTGTTTCGCCTTGTGACTAGACGCAACTAGACGCAACTGGGCGTAATAACTAAATTTTCAGCGCAACATCTGGTTTGCCCAACCACGAGGCGCCCAGTGAATAGGCGAAATGACTAGTTTCGCAAATAATTTGAAAACTAGGTTATTTTCTTAATTAATTTTTCGTTTCGTAAATAATTTAAAAACTAAATTATTTTCTTAATTAATTTTTTTTTTTTGCCAGTTCTAAAAAAACGTCCGTGAAAGTGGGGTGGGACTAGTTCTTCATTTCAGTTTCAACTAGCCATTCATTATACGGCTTAGTCCTGTGTGCAAGTGGGGTGGGACTAGTTCATTTCATTTCAACTAACCATTCATTATACGGCTTAGTCCTGTGTTTTGTACCGTACCGGTGCTTTGCTGTTCGTGCGAGTATTTTTTCTTCTCGTACCAGTAGCGGTTGTATTATTTTATCATTTTATTCTGAATTTAATGGCATTTAGTGGCGGTTGATCAGCTGAACATATTAGATCCAAACACTGATGCCAGTTCGGTCCAAATAATTGAAATTGTTCCGACAAATGATTGTATTTCGTAACAGTACAGCATGCTGGCAATAAATGCAATGGCCATCAATTTATACTGAAGCCAATTTTAGTTCTCAAAGTCACCAGTCGTTATAGGCCTTTATTATTGAGTTCTTATACAAGACAAACCTCCAAGTAATTATTATAAGTATACATATTTTAACTAATCAGGACCGTTGGATCTTCTAATCTTCATGGTCCCAAACATCTCCAACGGTCAAATAAGGACCAAGAACCTTATTCACAAACAGAACCTCTCCAGTAAGAACTCTCCTCTACAAAATCAAAACATAAAACCATGTAATTAATCTATTTTAACATCATTATTAACAATACAAACATAAAAAACTTCCGATTTTTACCTGGTCTTTGATGTTGTTTAGATTCTGAAAATCATCTTGAGGAATCTCCCAACCGAAAACCTGAATATTTTCTTTAATTCTTGCATCGTGTGTTGATTTTGGTATCACGCTTGTTCCGCGCTGAATCGACCATTTTATCAGCACTTGTGCTGGTGTTTTATTTAATTTCTTAGCTACCTGGTTTAATTAATGTACCAATTAGAACCTTAAGAACATATTTTAATATTCAAATTTGTAGTTAAATAATGTCATAAATTATGAATGAAACGAAGTCATTAACCTGAGTGACAATTGGGTCGTGTACGAGATCTCTGTCACTTGATCCCAATGGTGAGTAAGCCTGTCACAAAATAATAAACAAATTTTTTTTTTTTCCATATATTCGTAATTTTTCAAGTTCGCAGGGGGTAATGCGTGATTAGTTAAGAATTTCTTACAGTGACATGAATGTCATGTTTCTTGCAAGCTTCGAGAACTTTATCATTCCTCCAACCAGGATGCATCTCCATCTGTATCGTATCAATCATAAATAAAAGACTTGCAAAACAAAAATATAAAAAATTGTAAATAATCATTATATTTATATGATTTTCATACTTGGCATACAGAAGGCATGATTTGAGCAGACTTAATCAGCCTGTCGAGCTTTCTAAGTGTGTAATTACACACACCAATGTCTCTTACAAGTCCGTCTTTGACGAGACACTCCATTTCTCTCCAAACACCTTCCATGTCAAATTCAAGAACTTCACCTGCCAATGGAGGCCTGTGAGCACCGTCTGTCAAACGGAAGGGCCAATGTATCTGTACAGAATAAATTTATTATGAAACAAGACTGAACATATTGTGAAAACTAATCATAAGTTTAGTGTTTTGGTTACGAGGTAAAGGTCGAGGTAGTCAAGTTGTAGCTCTTGGAGGGTTTTGTTCAAGGCGTTCCTCACTCTCTCAGGGGCCAAATCAGAACACCTATAAGAAAATAAGAAGGGCAAAAAATATTTAACGAAAAATGATAAAATTGTCATAATTGCGCAAAGTAAGCTTGATGGGTACCATATTTTTGAAGTGATGAATAAATCTTTTCTTTCTGTTCCAGACTCCATTGCAGATTTAATTCCCTTGCCCACCTGAAATTCGATACAAATGTTTCCAAAAAATTAACCATCAATTGTAATTATAACCGAACAAACAGTTGCTGAATAAAAACTTTGTACATAAGTGTTTAAAATTAAATAATGTTCCTTAATTACCTCTTCGTGCACTCCATACTCTGCAGCTGTATCAACATGCCTATATCCTTCCTGCATTAATTCAGAAGGCAGAATCAATTGTCCAGCTGAATCAAACATAACTCATAAAAAGTCGTCTGTTTGTATCTTGTGTAGCATATAATTTTGTTGTAGTATAACAGGTTTATGTACTATGAACTAACTATATGAACTTTAACTCATAAAAATAAACTCGTCTGTTCGTATCTTGTGTGGCATATATTTTTGTTGTTGCATAACAGGTTTATGTATGAGCTAACTTTATGAACTTATTGGCATCAGAGAAAGAACCTCAACAATTGCAGTGTGTACAGAGTGAGAGGCAGAAGAACCAGATCGCCATGTGCCCAAACCGACTGAAGGCATCTTGTGCCCGCTTAACAACGTGATATACTTCTCATCAGCCTGCCTTTCCTCCTGTGCCATTGCCATTGTTTCAACTTTCACCCAAGCTTTTCTTTCACTTCTTCCAAATAAATTGTGCAGGGATTATAAATACGTGCCCTAAAGCTCTAGCAGGACGTTTAGATAATCAAAAGGTGACATTAAAAATTAAAAAGTGAGTATTAAGGTAAGGACACGTATCAGCTGAAGCTACACGTGTTACCATGGTCTGCATTCTCTATAATTATAAGTGCCTAGTCACCAGGATATAGAAGCTCCTAGGTGCCAACTTTATGTTATTTTTATCGGTAATACAGAAATTACCAAAAGCAACACGCTACTAAACCCAATAATCGGATCTTAATCCATCTAATTAAGGATCAGTTATTACTTATTAGACAACTAGAATTCAGAAAAGAAATGGGCTAAATTAAGAAGACGTTGGGCCTATTTATAGAAAAATTCAACTCAAAGTGGCAATTTTTTTTTTTTTGAGACAATCTTACGGTTCAAAATGGCAAGGCTTGAAAATCAGTTTTGGTTTTTAAATGGTCTAATTTTTTCATTTGTAATTACAAACTTATCTTTCAATTAAAGAGGGCCTTTTGGGCCTATTTATAAGAAATAGAGTTCAGAAAAGAAAATATTACAGTTAGAGCAACCTAAGATTTCAGATCTGAGTTCATGAGAAGACAAGAACGGGATATTATTTCTGGATAACTCATTTTACATCAAGGCTTGAAATCAGTTTTGTGAATCTGAGATTTCAGATATGTTATTGTTGAAAATCCGAGATTTTTCATCCTATGAACTAAACTGGGACACGTTTGCATGTAATTATCTTTAATTCATTTTTCTTTTCTAAAAAATCAACTGGTTATGAGGAGGCTTGAGCTAGGAATAATTTGTGGATGTGGTTTAGTACTTGGGCCTCAAATCTGACCCTCTTTATGTCCTTATCTTTTACACGTATGCTTCATTTCTTTATCCTGTTACACTTAAAACTCAACTGACCAACAACATAACAACTGGCCGACTTTTCCTGTGTTTCCTTTCTCACAGTAGTCAGTCAATCAAGATCTTATCTAATAGTTTATTATTACATGCAAATTAGACTTTCTTCTGATCTTTATCTTATAGAAACAAACATGAGAAACAGGAAAAAAACACCTTGAACAATATATCACCACAAAAAAATAAAAAAGTAAAAGGAAACACAAAATCAATCTGTGGAGTGAAGGACTGGGAAGCTCTAACAGTCGGCGTGAATAGCTATAGCTAGCTCCATTAAACAACCAATCAATCACATTCATGGCCTTGCTGAGAAAAACTTGAAAAAAAATGACTCTTCACGCACGTACCATTTCTCCTTCTTCTCCCTCTCCTCTATCGAAGACGAAGACCAAATGCAAACCCTCTCTCCGCCGCCGCTCGAAGCCGCTCACCGTCTCCGCCTCTCTCCGCCGTGACTCCTCCGAGGATGTCACAGCCTCCCGCCGGCAGCTCCTCCTTCTCCCGTCCCTCGCCTTCGCAGCCAGCTGCTTCCTCTCCGCCACCTCCCGGGCCGAAGAACCCACCACCGCGCCTCCAGTCGCGGCTTCCACTGAAGACGCGAATAAGCCCACTGAAGTTCCGAAAGAGAAGGAAGAGGAACCAGAGGTGTTATCCAGGGTGTACGACGCGACGGTGATCGGCGAGCCTCAGGCGGTGGGGAAGGAGAAGAAGAGGGTTTGGGAGAAATTAATGGCGGCTAGAGTAGTCTACTTAGGCGAGGCTGAATTAGTGCCGGACAAAGACGACAGAGTTCTTGAGTTAGAAATCCTGAAGAATTTGAAGAACCGGTGTGCCGAGCTGGACCGGCCAGTCTCTGTCGCCATTGAAGCCTTCCCTCGCGATTTGCAAGAGCAGCTCAATCAGTTCATGGATGGAAGGTTAATTCCCATTTACAATTTCAGCTCTTTTCCATTGAAGTTCTCTTGCATTTCTTCTCTAACAATAAACCAAATTGTAATGGCAGAATCGACGGGAAGACATTGAAATCCTACACATCGCACTGGCCTGAGCAGCGCTGGCAGGAATACGAACCTCTTCTGAACTACTGTCGTGAAACCAACATAAAGCTCATCGCTTGTGGAACACCTCTTCACGTAACCCAAAAATACTCTGTTTTTCTCCATTAAACTTCCTTCTTCCCCCTCTCTCTCTAATCCCCCTCCTTCTTTCTCCTCCAACCAGGTTCTGAGAACAGTGCAAGCAGAGGGAATCCGCGGGCTCTCAAAGTCCGACCGGAAGCTCTTCACGCCTCCGGCTGGCTCCGGCTTCATCTCCGGCTTCACCTCCATCTCCGCCCGCTCCCTCATCGACCAGCTCTCCTTCTCCTCCACCAACCCCTCAATCCCTTTCTCCTCCACCACGTACTTGTCCGCACAGGCTCGCGTCGTGGACGACTTCACCATCTCTCAATCCATCCTCCACTCCATAACAGAGGAGGGACCGACAGCTGGCATGCTGGTCGTGATAACAGGCGCGAGCCACGTGATGTACGGATCTCGAGGCATCGGGGTGCCCGCACGGATCTCGAGGCAGATCCAGAAGAAGAATCAGGTGGTGGTTTTGCTGGATCCTGAGAGGCAGGAGATAAGGCGGGAAGGGGAGATTCCTGTGGCGGATTTCCTGTGGTATTCTGCGGCAAAACCGTGCAGCAGGAATTGTTTTGACAGAGCTGAAATTGCAAGGGTTATGAATGCTGCTGGAAGGAGAAGGGAAGCTCTGCCTCAGGTGAGTTGGAAAAGTTAAAAGTTTTGTTTTTGAGGGGTGTTTTTGTAA
This sequence comes from Juncus effusus, assembly GCA_027726005.1. NCBI lineage: Eukaryota > Viridiplantae > Streptophyta > Magnoliopsida > Poales > Juncaceae > Juncus > Juncus effusus. The sequence goes on along the minus strand of CM050910.1, from coordinate 1,116,166 downwards.
ATTTTGAGGTTTTTTTTATTTTATTTTTTATATTTGGGTTAGGATTTGCAAAAGGGATTGGATCTTGGAGTGGTCTCGCCGGAAATACTGCAGAACTTTTTCGATCTGGAGAAATATCCGATCCTTAAGGAACTCACACACCGATTCCAAGTAACTCACTACTAATTACCCTTTTTAAAAAAATTCCTTTTTATCACATTATCAGGGACTGATCCTTCATTTTCAAACTTTTCAGGGCTTCCGCGAAAGATTGTTAGCCGACCCCAAATTCCTCAACCGTCTCGCAATAGAGGAATCGATATCAATCACCACTACTTTAATCGCGCAATACCAGCGCAGAAAAGGACGATTTTTTGAAGAAATTGATTATGTCTTAACCGACACCATCAGAGGCTCGGTCGTAGATTTCTTCACCGTCTGGCTGCCCGCCCCCACTCTGTCGTTCTTATCCTACTCCAGCGACTCACCAGACCAGACCTTGGAATTGTTTAAGTTTATAGGGACTTTTCCGGATAATGCCTTTCAGAGGAGCGGATTAGGTAAAAAAAATCATTTAGATGCATTGCCAGTTCCTGTACTTTAATTGAGTGCCAGTTTAGTCCTTGTACTTTATGTTTAGTCCCTGTAATTTTGGAAGAAATAATAAAAAGAAATTCATTTAATAAAATAAGAAATAAAGGGCAAAATGGTCATTTAGAAAAGTTATGAATGGTGTTAAGTTATTCCGTCAAGTCAAAGAACTAATGGTGCACTAATTTAAAAGTACATGGATTAAAAATGCTAAATGTAAAGTACAAGGACTAAATTGACACTCAATTAGAGTACAAGGACTAAAATTACAAAACTTTATTCTCAACTAATACAGACTATACTTTCTAACTAACTACAGGTAATGATTGGAGTTTGAATCAAAGAGTTGTATCGGTTTTGGTTGGTGGGTTAAAACTCGCCGGAGTCGGAGTCGTTTCGAGCTTCGGAGCCGGTTTCGCGTCGGATTTGTTAATTGGGATCAGAAGAATTTTAAAAGGTGATGATGCATCGGAATCCGTGCGGAAACGGACGCCGATTGTGAAAACGGCGGCGGTTTACGGCGGGTTTCTTGGGACTTCGGCCAATTTGAGATATCAGGTATTTAGAAGGGTGTTTTCGTAATTTGTAAGTTTTGGTACTTTTTTTTTTTGGATGTTTGTGTGTGATGAGTATGTTTTTTTTTTTATAGGTGATAGCGGGATTGGTGGAGCATAGAATATCGGATTATTTGATAGAGTATTATAAAGCGCCGTTTCTTGCGAACGTGTTGTCTTTTGTTGTGCGCACCATTAACTCTTACTATGGAACTCAGGTTTGTTTATGTTATAATTTTTAATATGGAAAATATAATTATTTTTTTGGTGGTTTTAGTTAACTATGAGTTGTTTTTTGGTGTGATGTAGCAATGGATTGATCTGGCGAGATATACTGGAATTCAAAAAAGTAAAACTGAGAGCGATTCTTCGGTTCAAGTTTTGAATTCGAGTGATTCGGTTCAAGTTTTGAATTCGAGTGATTCGGTTCAGGTTTTGAATTCGAGTGAAATTCCGTTGTTGGAATGTAAGGCGACTGAAGTGCAAAATATAGAAGATAATAATAATAATATTAATAATAACCAGTCAAGTGATTGACAAAACGTATAAAATCAGTACATAATTAAAGAAATTGAGTAATTTTCTTAAAGAAAGGTTATGAGGAAATAAAGATGAGTTTTACAAAAATGAGATAATATTGGAAAGGGATTTAAAGGAGGTTTTGTTTGAGAGGCGGAGGCCATGCATGTAGATATATTTGTTGCAAGCTAGCCTGAGAGAGATGCATTAATTCTTTGAAATTAATTTTGATGAGAGGAAATAAATATTTTTTGACAATTTATTTTGTAACTATAAATACCTTTTCTTTCTGTTTACGTTAATCTGGAGTAAGTATGTTACATTATACTATGACAGCAGCTAATTGGGTTTTTCTCTAAATTTTATTATGATTGAAATCATGGTCTTTTGGAACAATCTGCACATTTTTTCTTCAAGACAGGCAAAAGAGATAATGAGAAGCTATGTTGCACGGACACGGACACGGGTGTCGTGTCCGACACGACACGGACACGGCGACACGGCGAATCTCAAAATTCATCAGGACACGACACGTTAAATATATATATTATTATATTATTTTTATGAATAAAATATATAATTTAATTATTGTATATATTATTTATGTCAATTTTATTTTATTATAAAGAATTATATATAATATTTTTATCATATAATTAGAAAGTTATACGTAATATTTTATAATTGTTACAATATATATAACATTTGAAGTTGCACTTTTATACGTGCATACAAGATATTTGACGTTTTACATATTTATGTATGGAAACTTAAAACTAAATAATCAAAATTCACTTCAAATGTGTAGTCCCACAATTACTGGAATAGAAATGTGAGATGAACTAGTCTTTAAAATACGAGTATGATGAAATAGTGCAATAATTGCGCTAACAAACCCAATGCACTTGTCTGAGAAGTGTCCCGAGAAGTGTCCTGAGAAGTGTCCTGACGATTTTTAATAATAAAATATTTGACACGCCACGTGGTGTGTCCGACACGTGTCCGAGGAGTGTCCGAGAAGCGTCGTATCTGAAACGGTGTCCGACACGGACACGGCCGGGTTTTAGAAGTGTCCGCGCAACAGAGATGAGAAGTGACCTGAAACTACAATAACTATATTTCATAATAAATCACAGATATATAACATCAACACAACTGATTAAATAACGCAAAAAATCAAAATGTTCCAAAATCGACACACTGAAATTCCAAAACAAACAAAACACAAAAAGTACATCAAATCACTAAGTCCACAATCCAAAATCCCAAAATCATCAGCACACAGGATAATCAGCTGGAAAAGCCTCCAAAGACTCCAACTCTCCAACTCCATCCTCAACCAAAAATGCTGTGGCGAGTCCCCACGTAATATGAACGTCTAAATGGCAATGCATTAACCAAACACCTGGATTATCCGCCACGAATCTTATAACTGCCCAACCGCCAACTGGAACTCCAACTGTGTTTCTCATTGGCGGATCGACCAGGTTAAATTTCCCAGTATCTTTTTTCGGATTGAAATTTCCAAATCCTTCCGCGAGTATGTAAAAGTCGTATCCGTGTATATGGATCGGGTGGTTTTCTCCTGCTACAATGTTGGTTCCTTGTAACACGAGTTGTACTTTCGATCCGAATTTGAGTGGGTAGACTTTCGTGCCTTTGATTGGTTGTTGTAATGCCTGGCTGATATTTTGGGCAGTGTAATCGAATTGAACGGGCGGTTTGGCGGGGAAATCGGTCGTGAAAACTCCATTTACGCCGTATCTGTGAGCTTGGAGAATTGAAACTGTGGATGGAAGAACGAAGGAGTTGTTGTTCATGCTGGCTGCGAAACGTGTGTTGTTCGGTCCACCACATTTTTGGCCTTTCGAGCAAGAAATTAGTCCGAGCCCGACGGTGAAAAATAAGTTTTCATCTATTGGTTCCGGGATTTTCACCTTTGATGGGCTTCTAAGACCAGTTGTAAAAGCAGTTGCAGATGAGGTGTCATTAAAAGCAGGAAGATATGGAAAAATTGGTTTGATACCACCTGAAATAACAAAATTATACATCAAACTAGTGAGTATTATGAGCAATTAAAAAGAAAGATTCTTCTAACAACAATACAGCATATAAATCATTTGTACCTTTTATAGAACAACCACAATCATACTCTAAAATTGCAGTAGTGGTGGTATTATCAAACGCTACGCCTTGTGCACTGGAATAAGCGTGAGCCGCAATGTAATAAGAGGTGACTGGTTGGTCCATTTTCACAAGTACGTCAGTGGTCTGACCGGGCGAAATCAGGATAACAGAAGTGGTGAATGGTCTGGTGTATGATGCATCGGCCCCAACAACTGTCATCTTGTGATTGGCTATGGAGACAAACATCTCGGTGTTTAAGGCCGAGTTTATGAATCGGAATAACGTGGTCTCACCCGCCTTTACCGGGACGGTAGTGGTGTCTATATGCAGAGTTTTTTTTATTGATTAGTACAATGTATTTTTCTCTTAGATTTTTGGACACAATAATGAAAAGATAAAACTTACATAGTTTCATGCATTAAAATATATGAAATAACATGAAAGGTTTTAATTGAATTTTGAGAATAAATACCCTCACTAGAGCAGTTGAAGAGATCGCCGGGCTGGCCATTGATGGTCAAGGCATCTGAGATGTTTGGTGCTGCACCAGTTTTCTGGGCCTCATTTATGACGTCGATGGGATTCGCATTCCACCATTCACCTATTGTTCATCAATCAAACACATTAAGTCATATATTATTCTCAATTATTTTCTCCTAACTAGTGTGACTATAACTATAAGAAAGAGAAGATATAGAAAAAGAAAGATACCTAATAAGATGGGGACTTCTCTTGAAGGTTTCTCAAAGGGGTAAGAATTATTGCCCTTAGGGTGTATGATTAATGCACCATAAACAGTAGCTCTAAGCCAAGAACTATGCGCATGCCACCATAGAGTTCCTTCTTGCCCTTCAATCGTGAACCGATACTTATAACTTTCGCCTGGCCTAACCGGACACTGAGTCACAAACTCGGGCCCGTCTGCCCATGCAGTTCTCTTCTGCCTTATTCCATGCCTTTGTTGTAAAAGAATAATATTAAAAATATGATTATATTTTTATTAATATGTTACAAGAAAAAGTTACTTAATTTACCAGTGTATTGTGACATTATATTGGGCTTGGTTGACTACGTTTATCACGAGCGTGTCGCCTTCTTTGACCTCGATGGTTGGGCCAGGATATTGACCGTTAACTGTAATTATGTTTTGTGTATTGCACAGCCTCTTCACTGGCGTCTCTTGAATCTAATCATATTTTGAAAAAGAATATATATAAATTCATATTGATAGTATGATATATATGAAAAATGAAAATTTTAAATGATAAAGAGATAAAGAAACATACAACAAAGTCATGGTAATGCACTTCTGCATGGATGTAAGATAAGAGAAAAGTAAACCCTAGAAGGAGAGAGAGGAGCCAAGTTGCCATGTCAAAAGACTTAGTTTTTTTGGAGGTTTTGATTAGATGTGAGAATGAAAATAAATGATGGAGAGGTGTCTTATATATAGGGACAATCTAGATGAATGTTTGTTTATTTATTGGTAGATTAGGTTGTTTTGATTAAAGTCCAAAGAAGTATCATTGATTTCATTTCAAAAAAGATCAAAATAAGAGTTGTATAGATCTCAAGCGCCATAATTCAACCCTAAAATTAAGTTTGGTGCACCCACTGGCCTCCCCTTAGTTTTAGTCATTTCCACCGTTTTACACTTCTTCTACAAGTTTCTTCATTACTGTACTTAAATCTTAATTAAAGCTCTAGGGTTCTCTGTAACATAGAAATTAGTCATCTGAAATGATTAATTTTGGATAATTATTTATTGTTATATAAGTATATTCATGCCACTCAAATTATCATTTTGTAAAATAGCTAATATTAATTTCACCATGTAATTAACTATGTGGAAAATGATTTGAGAACTAATTAATAAACATGTAAGGTCAAAAAGGTATTATGCATACAGTTACGCAATCAATTAATTTTTCCGAAAGAGGACCAACAGGTCTCTATTTTTGTTGGAGTTGTTCGATTTTGGTGCATAGTATTACTGTGCAATATATATTTGACCACGCAATGCAATCAAGAAGTAATGAAAAGAGGTCAAACAAAGTCTAAAGTTAATCTTCGTTTCCATTCATGATTAGCAAGTGATTGTTGTAGTTATGCCTGGCATCCATAATTTTGATTGAGTTCTAACTGCCAATCATCTTGTAATCCAATTGAATCAAGTTACTTGACTCTCAAGTTAAATACTCGAGTGCTATATGTACTATGATTAGTTTCCAATTTAAGGAAGTCATGTATATTGAAAATTTGTCAGCTTAAATACATTAACTATTTAATCTCGTAGTCTAGATAAAAGTCAATTTCCTTTTATACATAACAACGCTTCATCCAACTCATGATTATAATATCAATAAGTCTACACAACCGGATACCGCAACCGAATTCGCAACCGGATAATGATCCAGCATGCTAATTATTCAATTCTTTGATGAGATAGACAAATAAAAGGTGCCATATAGGAAAATAATTAAATAATTAGTATGCCAAATCATCATCCGGTTGCGAATTCGGTACGTAAACTTATTCGGTTGCGGTATTCAGTTGTATAGACTTATTGATTACTTAATTCTCTCCCAACTAGATAACAATAAGTCTACGCAACTGGATTCGCAATCGGATGATGATTTAACATACTAATTACTTAATTCTTTCCTTATATGGCACATTTTATTTGTCTAATTATTCAAAGAATTGAGTAATTAGCACAATAAGTCTACGCAATCTGATACCACAACCGTATTCACAACCGGATAATGATTTGACATACTAATTACTCAATGTTTTGATGAGATAGACAAATAAAATGTGCCATATAGGAAAAGAATTAAGTAATCAGTATGCTAAATTATCATTCGGTTGTGGTATCCGGTTGCTAGACTTATTGTTAAGTAATTAATATATAGTTTGGATGCTTTATCTTAAATTTAGATGTGCATGATATATTTATATGTGTTTTTATTTTTGCAGCCGGTATAAATTTTCATTTTGCATTTCATATATTTATATGTGTTTTATTTTTGCAGCCGGTATAAATTTTCATTTTGCATACAGCCTATAAATTTGAAATTATTCTCGCTCTCACAAAAAAAATCTCATTTGCATGGTAATTGAGGTCTAGTAGATTATATTGATAGAACTTCAAAATTTATGTATTTAATCCACTTTCTGTATCTAGCTAATTTATAAACTCAGTCAGCAGCAGTATGAATTAAAAAAAAAAATTTGCCCACTATTTTCTTTTTTTATAAACATTATTTCGCCCACTCTCTGGAATAATTAGATATACATAATCAATTGATGTATTTTCTCCATGCTTAGGAAAAATTCCCTTCTAATTCAAGGCAGTAGGTGTTACATATATATAGCCAAACACCACCACCCAAGCTTGATTCGGAAGGTATGTTTGTTGAGAAAGCAAGAAATATTGAATGTATGAAACTAAAATAAATTTCAAAATACTACCTTTGTTTCTTGATTTATATATAATTTAATTTCCATTATGCATAAGTATAAAATGCTTGTTTATATATAATTTAATTTCAAGCAAAATAAAAATAAAATGATGTTTAGGTAACACATGGTCAACACGTGAAACATCTGATTAACATGGACGTAGAAAAGCAATGCGCCATTAAATATGATTTAATCAGGTTTGTGTACTTAACTAATTATATAACTGTCAAGTCAATGACCCCATAACAAAAAAACATTATTGTTGGTAGGGTTAGGAGGAGATTGGTAAGAAAGATATGGCGGACATAAACTACTTTAGATCTACTAACCGTCTTTTGAAACCTCAAATTTCTTTTTAAATTAATAATATCAGAGTCAAAGTACATCCATCTTTCTTTTTCTGTGTAAAAAGAAGGATTGGAGTGGATTGTGAATCTGTGATATACACGCTTTTTTCTTGGAATGTGATATTATGCATGCGTTCAGACGTAGAGGGTCAGTATTTTGGAGCATCCCGCAGCGTCCGATTATAAAAGATATGATAAAATTATAAAAAATTATTTTTATAAACACAAAAGGTATAGTGAAATTAAAAAAAACACATTTTCAAAAAGATATATTTGTAAATACAAAAGATATATCCAAGTACAAATATATATGTGTACAACTAAAACTGTATGGTGGACGCTTCTGGGCTGAGCACTCCGAATAATTTCTCATAAAAATATTTCATGATGTACAACATAAAACTCAAAGTTGATTTAACGATTTTAATAAAAAAGTTGATTGACAGATTAATTTTTTTAACTATAATGAGATCAATATTTAATTACACATTTTAGGATCACAATATATATTGAAATAATTTCAACAGAAATAGACATTGCAATATCGCATCAATCAAAGCCTGGACAAATAAGCTCACAAGTGTTAAACTTTTCCATTTTTTTTGTTTTCTTATTCTGGCAAAACTCATCATGCTTAAACACCAACATCCCTTTCAGAAAAAAAAATGTTAAAACTCCAACAGAGGCCTCCAATTAGATTTGTGGGCCAACTTACCACCCATAATATCATGAAATAACTTATTGGGCCAATTTGTCACTCTATAGCTACAAAGACTGGTGTAACAGAATATCTAAATGAAGTCAACTTCCCTCTTGTAAGACTCAGCCAATAGAAAGAACCCAAACTGGCAGAACCACGTCTCCTCTCTTCCGTCTACAATAAACCAAGTCCACGCAACAAGTCCACTTTTTATTCTCGTTATCTTCCTTTCGCATATCAATCCACAAACTATATTATCTACTCCCAATTCACCAAAAACCCGTAACAAACAAATTAATCTGTTCTTCGGTTTACAAACTTAATATTTACACCAGGTTCATTCATAGTTTTCACCAGGCTTCTTTAGTGAGCCTAAACCATTCATCGAAGCAATCTCACGCCACGTGTCCAATCCTAATCCTTACGACGACACCTTCGACTCAAGCTCCGCCTTACACTGACCCGCGAGACACGATACCACACTCGTCTTCTTCCTCCGAATCTGCATTTTTACACAAAACACCTCGCGTTGTTTCGTATTTCTGTGTTGGGATCTCTCCGCTGATTATAGTACGACATGATGGCAGCTGAGTCGCCGCTCAGCCTCTCTCCGCCGGCGCCGGCGAGAGAAGATCTCGAAACACTGACATTAGAAGACGAGGAAGAGGAAGAAGAAGAAGCGCAGACGAGCACCTCGTCGTCCTTCGCCCCTCGCTTAATCTCCACCGCTCGATCCGATCTCAACGGCTCCGATCCCCTCCTCAATCCGCCGCACTCCCCTTCCCCTTCGCCTCCCTCCTCCCCTGCCGCCCGTTCCGCAACCTCGCCCGCACAATCCGAGCCGCAGAAGATCCAGAACGGAGGTTCAGGATCGTCGTCTGCTCGTCACGGGCCCGAGTTTACGCGGATTAGCGTGTCGGACCCGCAGAAGGAGATAGATCCGAACCCGTCAATGGTGTCCGGTTCCAGCAGCTTCGTCAGTTACTTGATCACGGCCAAATCAGTGACCGGAACGGCGGAGTACCGCGTCAGACGGCGGTTCAGAGACGTCGTCGCACTTGCAGATCGTCTGGCTGAGTCTTACCGCGGATTTTTCGTACCTGCCAGACCTGACAAAAGCGTAGTTGAAGGCCAGGTGCATAATTTCTCAATCAAATCCTACTTTCTCTCTCTCTAATTCTCCTCTGCTGCTAATCAAAGCTCAATCCCTCACAATTTCCATTTCCAGGTGATGCAAAAACACGAATTTGTGGAACAAAGACGAGCCGCACTGGAGAAATACCTCCGCCGGCTCGCCGCGCACCCGGTCGTGGGCCGGAGCGAAGAACTCCGTTCGTTCCTCCGCGCACCAGGTCTATCCAAATCCCAGTCCGACTCTGAACCGGACTCAGAGGAGGGCTTGCCGGTCCCAAGCCGGCCCAGTCAACCCGGTCCGGTCCAACCGGCTGCCAAATCCGGCAGGGACTTTTTCGGAATGTTTAGAGATATTAAACAGACGGTTGTCGGTGGATTGGTAGGAGGAACTGTGGTTAGTGTGGGGCCCGTTGTAATTGAAGAGGATAAGTTGTTTTTGGAGAAAAAGACGAAATTGCTCGATTTGGCTCAGCAACTCACCACAACCTCTCAACAGGTCTCGTTTTACTTTTACGGTTTTTTATGGTAACATTCTTTGTCCGGAAATTTGCAGAAAAGCCAATATATATGACTGCTAAGTTGCAAAAAAACCCTGCACTTTTCAGAATTACCAAAAACCCGTCTATTCTTAATGGGATTCTAATATTCTAAGATTTAATTAATCCATAAACCTAATATATATTTACTTTCTCAGAATTCTGATATTTTACGATTTACTTCATCCATAAACGTAATAAAACACATATTTATTATTTTTATATTTTTCATAAACCCAATACAACACATAAACCCGTCTATTCTTACTAGAACTATAATATTTTTATTATTATTTTCATTTCCATTATTATATTATTATTGTTTTCTTATCAGGCGGAGGGGCTGGTGAAGGCGCAGCAGGACACGGGCGAAACGATGGGCGAAATGGGGATGGTGTTTGTGAAGCTGGCGAAATTTGAAACGGAGAATTCAAGATACGGTCAGGCTCAGCCGGCTCGGGCCGACCTGACTCGACTTTTCGCCCTCACGGTCGTCAAGACCAGCCGGCTGCATCGGGGACTCAACTCCCACCTCGTCACCCACCTGGTAGGTTTGAGTGAATGGAAAGTTGCCAAAAGGCCCTGTGGTTTGAGTGAATTGTGAAAAGGACCCTGGATTGAACAAGGGACCTGAATTATTGAAAGTTGCGTAAAGAAGGCTCCGTTTTGAGGGAAATGCAAAATAGATGGGATGATTTCCGATATTTGTGAATGCAGATTTTAATAATACATGGGATAATTTGTAATTAAGGCATAATGCAGGGCTTTTCTGTGCGAAGGAATAATGGAAATTTGCGAGAATGACCCTGTGTTATGCCTGAATTGCAAAAAGGCCCCTAGATTATTAGTTGGAAAGAAAAAATAGTTTGTTTTAGGATGAGCGGACTTTTTTTGCAATTTAGGCGTAATGCTAGGGCTCTGTTGTGAATTTTAGTTTTCCATAAATGCAATTTTCCGTAAAATTACAAGAAAAGGCCCCTTCATTGTTGAAAATTGCAAAGAAGTAAAGTGTTTTTGTTGCAATTCAGGCATAATGCAGGGGCTTTTTTGCAAAATTTTCCAATAATCAATTTTTTATCAAGGTAAAAATTTATTTTAATTTTGTTTTTTGCCTTTTTGGGTTGATAGGATGTACTGCATGAGTATTTGGGCCTGATGATTCCCATAAATAACGCATTTTCGGACCGTACAAGCGCTTTAAACACCGTGCAAAATCTAACAAGTGAACTATCGTCCTTAAATGCAAGACTTGAAAAGTTTGAGGTCGCGAACGCAAAAGTGTTTCAAGACAAAGCGAGGGCTCGTAAGATAGAGGAGTTGAGGGAGAGTATTAGATTTACTGAAGATGCGAAAAGTAACGCGATTAGACAGTATGAAAAAATTAAGGTAATATAGTTTGTTGGGAAATTTTATTATTGTTTTTGAATGTAGTTTTTATAATGTTTTTGTGGGAATGATTTTGTAGGAGAATAATAAGGCTGAAATGGAGAGGATTGAGAGGGAGAGGCGGCATGATTTTTTGACGATGTTGAAAGGCTTTGTAAATAGTCAGGTATTATTATTATTATATTTTTATTACATTTTTTTGTTTATTGAACATGGTAAATAAGTGTAATTTATTAAGTTAATAATTTTTTACTGAAATTTGCAGGTTGAATATAATGAGAAGATTGCGAGAGAGTGGGATAAACTGGCTGAAGAAATGAAAGAATATGAGAGGCCAAGATTGTGAGGAATGAGTGTAAATAAATTGAGCTTATTTTTGCCCTCATTTATGTTCTTTTAATGACATGATAAACATGACAAACAATAAATATTGCCCTTCGCAAGTTTTTTATTGTGGGTATTGAGTGTAATTTTTGGTCTGTTTTTTGTTACTTATTTTTTTGTTTTTAACTTTTGGATATTTAAATGAACTTGTTGGTAGAACAGTATACATGAGATTTAATTTTTTTTTTTTTTTTTTTTACTATGCATTGTTTTGTTATGCTTCTGTTCTACAGTTGAAATATTAATTAATTAATCATCACTATTTTACAAATAATAAGGACATAGAAGCCAAAGCAAAATCAAATAACACATTTAAGCAAGAAGAAAACATCTCTATTGAGTATTGAATTAAGAATCAAATATTTCGAAGTCAATCAACCAAACTTAAATTAATCATTGTAGCATGCACAAAACATCAAAACTTAAATTACCAATTTACTAGATCGAATCCTAGATCGCTCCCGTGTTTATCACAAAATTAGAACAATAATCATAGAGAACTAAATCAAAGAATCAATCTCAACCGTCCCTTCTCTCTCAGATCAAAAATCAAGATCGGATCTCAGATCCGCCCTGCTCCGCCAGCTCCGCCCAGGAACGAGAGCAATCCTCCGCCGGCTCCACCAGTCACCGTGTCAACTTCATCAAGGAACAAATCCTCCGGAACCCTGAACGCTCCATGCAGGCAAACAATGGCGCCTCCGATCAGAACAGCAGAAATAATCAGCGATCCAACGGAGGTCAGAAACACGACGAGCACGGACAGCACGACAAGACCGACGAGAGTCTCGCGATCTGAGAAAGACCGGCCGAAGAGCACGAGCGGCGGATCTGACGGGCGGAGGAGGTAGAGGAAGCACCAGGCGGCGAGAAGCGAGAGCAGGACCAGAAGAGAGATCGGATGGGAGAGAAGAGACGCGGCGAGGCAGAGCGTCAAGATCGCGGTGTAATTCACGCGGAAATAGGGGAGATTCTTCCTGAGGCGGGAGGCGGCGTCGGCGACGGATTCCGGCCGGGAGAAGGCGGACCGGTCCAGAAGCTCATACCAAGGGCGACGATCGGACAGCGAGCGACGAATCGATTCGGATAAACGCGAGAGGAAGAGACGGACGGCGGGCGCCGCTGCAGAAGCGGCGGAGGGATCGCCGGCGCCAGGCTGGGTTTGTTGAGGCGTCGAGATTGGAAGCAAAGGCGGGTTTGCTGATGCCATTTTTGAATTTTACACACAGATTTGACTAATGGAGAGAGAGAGTTGAATGAACTTATATCTATATGCTCAACAACGGCGGCGACTATTTTTAGAAGAAGAAACAAACCGTTCGGAAAGTGGTAAGAATCTCCAAAGACGTGTTTGCTGTTCCTCCGTAGTTTATTCTGCTCTTAGCATTTTCTTCTTTCTTTTATTGGGCTTTGAGATCCTTTTATAAAGTCCAGTCTCAACAATTGGGCTCTTATTTAGATCCAACTTTGGCCCGTCATGAATTACTTATTTAGACTTAGTCAACTAACTCTACAGTGGTGAGTGGTCCGTCAATCACGGCGTCTCCAGATTCCCATTTAAAGCGAAGAGAAATAAAAGCAACGGCGTGTCACGTCCCGTCTTTTTCTTCTCATCTCGGCTATAGTGCTCTTTCTTTTCGTCTTTCTCTTTCTCCCAAGTCCTGCCTCATAGTCATGACTGACCTTTTCAATCCAATCTCGCCCGTCCATTATCACTATCATGCCTCGATCCACCGTCGAACTTAATCAAGGATTGATTGGCGCCAATTAACTCATGTTAAGTAAGCCCAGTAATTACAAAACCGGCCACTGAACACGTCACCACCGTCTCTTTCTTTCCCTCATCTTTCCTCTTTCTTTCTTTCCCAAGTTCCCAACCACTCTTCCACCCAAATCCGCGTAACGTCTTTCTCTTCTCAGCCCATCGAATCCATATTCACAGTGGAATACTGAGTACGCTTCATTTGACTGTTGTTTCGAGCGCGAGCACAAACCAGCGGCCATGGCGGAGAACGGAGAAGACAAGCTCATCGCCACCGTACAGCACATCATCAAGTCCCTCGGCCCGTCGGGAACGATGAACGAAGACATACTCAAAGTGTTCGCCAACTACGACAGCCGATTGTCCATCGACAAGCTCTACGGCAAGCAGAACTCCGGCGGCGGAGGCGTCGGAAGCGGCGGCGGAGCTAGTGAGGAGCAGCACATGCCGCTCTCCTCCTTTGAGCGGACGCTGCGCACTCTCGACCGTCAGATCTCGCAGGTCGTCAACCAGGACCGTCTGATCTGGTCCGAATTAGACGCCGCCGAAGCTTTTCTGGAAGCAGTGGACGATCTAATCGCCACAATCAAAGACCTAGAGTCAGCTCCACTAAGCAACAACCAAGCCGTACTAGATCGAGCCGACGATCTGCTTCAGAAATGCATGTTTCGTCTAGAACGCGAGTTCAAATCCCTCATAGAACGCCCCGACGACGTAGCTCCGGCCGTCCCGTCCCGGCCGACCGGGTTCGACTCCGACGACAGCGACGGGTACGAGTACGACGAAGACCTCGAAGACGCCAGAATCCCCATCGCTCGCCCAGTCACAGACTACGACGTGGTCATCGACGCTCTTCCGCCAGGCGCCGTCTCAGATCTGCAAAAGATCGCCAGACGCATGGTCTCCGCCGGATTCGGCCGTGAATGCTCCGAAACCTTCGTGCAAGCTCGCAAATCCTTCCTCGAAGAAAGCGTGGCCCGCCTAGGGCTCCGCCCTCGCACGGCAGAGGAGGTCAAATCCACCGCCTGGGACGAACTGGAGATCGAAATCGCCAGGTGGATCCCGGCCTTCAACATGGTCTTCAAGATCCTCATCCCCAGCGAGCGCCGCCTCTGCGACCGCCTCTTCGAAACCCTCGCCCCTTACGGCGACATGGCCTTCGCCGGGGCCAGCCGGCCGCCAGCTCACCAGCTCCTCTCCTTCGCCGACTCCGTCGCCGCCGCCAGCCGGTCGCCGGAACGGCTCTTCCGAGTCGTCGACATGTACGAATCCGCGCGCGACCTAATCCCCGAACTGGATTTCATTTTCTCCGACGAATATTCCGGATCTTTACGGAACGAAGTAATCACAGTCTGCACAACTCTCGGCTCCTCAATCAAAGGAATCTTCATGGAGTTAGAAAACCTAATAAGGCGGGATCCTGTCAGAGTGGCGGTGCCAGGTGGCGGTTTGCATCCAATAACCCGTTACGTGATGAATTACCTCCGAGCGGCTTGCGGGTCTCGTCAGACTTTGGAAGAAGTAATGGAAGGAGGAGAGTATGGATCCATGCCAGCTGGCTCGGTCGATCCTGACCGTCCAACTTCCTCTCTGGCCATCCATGTCGCTTGGATCATGGATG
This sequence comes from Juncus effusus, assembly GCA_027726005.1. Taxonomy (NCBI): domain Eukaryota; kingdom Viridiplantae; phylum Streptophyta; class Magnoliopsida; order Poales; family Juncaceae; genus Juncus; species Juncus effusus. The sequence continues at coordinate 1,101,061 of CM050910.1, read as the reverse complement.
TGTTGCAGAAGAATATCGAGGCCAAAGCGGAAATATACCGCGAGCCCGCTTTGAGTTCCGTGTTTTTAATGAATAACGGGAAGTACATTCTTCAGAAAGTGAAGGACAGCGAATTAGGGTTATTGTTGGGCGAAGAGTGGGAGAAGCAGATGAACAGTAAAGTTAGAAGGTGGATAAGAGAGTACCAAAGAGCGTGGGCGAAAATCGTTTCCGTTCTGAACATTTCCGAAGGCGGAGTTAGAATGGAGAAGCTGAGAGTGTTCAACAACTATCTGGACGAGAATTGCAGGGCGCAATCGGAGTGGATAATTGCGGAGGAAGGATTGCGGGGGGAGGTGAGGAGGAGCGTGATGGAGATGGTGGTGCCGGCTTATCGGAATTTTATTGGGAGATTGAGAGGGGTTAATGATGGGCGGGACGGGTATGTGAAATATACACCGGAAATTGTGGAGGTTATGATTGGGGATTTGTTCAGAGGGAATGAGAGGCGATGATGATGATGATGATGATGATGATGATGATGAGAGGTGAGTTTTTTATTTTTTTTATTTATTTTGTTTTGTTTTGTTTTGATTAGGGTTGGTTTAAGTGGTTGTTGTTGGCGAGTGTGAGAGAAGGGGGGATTTGAGTGTTTGTATATGGAGTTTAGGTGGGTGAGTGTTATGTTGTAGGTAGTGTGGTTTATGGGAAGTTTGTTGAATTTGAATTGTTTATGAGTGAGTGAATGTGTTAGTTTATTTAAGGTGAATGTTTCTTTCTCCATTTGATGCTTTCTTTCCCTGTGGTGGTTTCTTCTGTAGCTTTCCTTTAATGATGATTTCCATGTGGTTTTAAATTGTACGAGATACTTAGTCTAGGTGGTATCTTGTTTATGGAATGAAACCAGCATGTTATGCTTGGTTTGACCTGTTCAAAACGGAGTATCGTGTTTCTATATCAAGATATATTGAATATTTCAATGTGTAACATGGTGCTGAAACACCAACTGTAGGCTGTGCAGCTATTAGATTTTCCTGAATTATGTACTGATTCTCTTGCATCTTGCTCTCTTCTCATATATTAGGCTTGACGTTTTGACTATGTTTAGTTTTGATCTATTTATTAACTGTACTCCATTCAAATCGTATTGATGTCATCTAATCTGATTTTTAATAATCAAAATCTTATTGATGTGATGTCATCTAATGTGAGTTTTTAATAATCAAAATCACATTGATGCCAGTCTAATCTGAGTTTTAATAACTAAAATCTAATTGATGTTGTCTAAACTAAGTTTTAATTATTAAAACCTAGTTTCTTTTGACATGTATTTTCCTGTATATAGAATGAAATATGATATAAACCCATTATTATATCCACAAGTTTCCGAGTATACATATATCATTATATCTTATACAAGAAACCCTAAAACCAAACAAACAGTTGGTTATTGCAACAATGGAGCAATATTTTTCATAATAGATTCAGTTAATAACTGATATACTCTCTGTGTGGGGTGCACCGCATCGAAAAATAAGTAATTCGACACATTTTTGCAAGTTGGTGTTAATACACTGCAAAGCGGCCCCACTTCTATTAGCCCAGTCGCGCAACATCCTTTTGTCGTCTCCTTAAAACCTACACATAGTTATGTAAAATAATCAAACAAGTTTTAGTTGTCAAACATGGGATACTATTGTTATAATGAGATTACCATGAAGAGAGGCATGATTTAAGATATCCATGAAAGAATCATAAGCATCCATGTAAATGAACTTGCTTCCATTCAGATTTTGCTCCAAATTGTGCAACAAATCTTTGAGCTTCGAGTTGTAAGTAATGGCGTCATTGTTCATCTCAGCCACACATTCTCTCTTTGATGAATCTTTCAAAGTGATTTGCATGGGCGTGCAACCAAATGGACCCAGACTCGCAATACAAAATGATCGGCTACCAAGATTGTATAATTCCTGGTTTAGATTAGTTTTGATTAAAGTTTATTTTCAAAATAGTTGTTTACTAGTGTATTTTTTCCTGTTTCTAATGACAAGTTTCAAATGGGCCTTCTACCTCCAAAAAAAAAAGTTTCAAATGAGTTTTCAGAAAAATGCCAAATAATAAGATTTTGCAGATATCGTTTACAGACACTAGACACGACCTAGTACTGACAATGAAAGAAATATTAGCATGATGAAGCTAAGAATTTCAAATAATGACAATCTCAATATTTGTGAAAATTTGGAATTAAGTGCTTCAGATTCAACTTGTGAGCTGCTTATTTTTCTTTCTGCTTCTGATAAAACCATTGGCCCCTGACTCAAGATTTTGGCATCGCTGTCTCTTTGCACTCGGTTTGTAAACCCCAATACTTTTCTTTTTAATAAACCCAACCCTAGTTTACATAAACTAATCAAATTTAACAGTAACCATAATGTACATAAACAGATCAAATTGAAGTTTTTCAAAAACAGAGTACTTGTACCTTAAGACTCATCTCCACTTTGTTGATGATAAAATCTTGATACGCTCCAATACTCTCCAAACTTTTATTTGATGTGTGATAATAATTCCTGGTAAAATCATTCGTTCCAGCACTTACAAATATTAGCGAATCATCAACAATTTTCCTCGCCTCTTCTTTACCCTCATTTTCCTCAAGCCTCACAATATACTTTCTAAACATTTCCAATTGTTTAGACATAGGAAGCGTATTGAACAAATGCGATGTAGCTTCATCAAAACCGGAGCCGGCTGACGCAAAATTTGCTCCTAGCTTTAAATCATTATTAGACAAATTAGGGTCCAAAAATGGTGAAGAGAATTTTGCTACCCCTAGTTTCGAAGTGAGGAGGTCCGGAACGAGAAGCCCGTTTGAGAATCGACCCGTTGGTTTTCCTCCTGGAAAATCCTGGCCGTATGGGGTGTGACTTGCCTCTACCAATGTTTCTATAAAACCATTGTTTCCAGTGTCTAAAGTTGAGTCGCCAAAGTAAAAAATCGCAGAGAATTTGCTTGATTTGGTTTGGTTGGAAAAGGTGGTGGTGGTGAAGGAGAAGAGAAGGAACAGAAGGAAGAGAGATTGTGCCATTTGATGGATTGATTGTTTTTGTTTCTGAAAGGCATGAATATTGGGGTGTTTATATATAGTGGAGAGATTTAATTGGTGATTTATGAGATTCCAATAGATTGTTATCTCAAATTTGTTGTTATTAATGAGTAATTAAGTGGTGTTTATTTAGGGGCAGTGTATCTTATTTGTTGCATTGGGGATTTTGTAGTGAAAAAATATAGCAATTATGAGTAGAATCTAAAGGATTTTGTATTTAAGTAAAGTAATGAGAATAATTCTACTTCCCATCAAATTTGTCTCATTCATTAATCTAAAAAAGAACACAAATGCATCAATTAGGTCAATGCAGACGACATAAGAGAGAACTGTTCATAATTGAAACAGAGGCAACAATATTTTGTACCCCATTTAACAATTGAAACTCTTATTTAAAATTTTCAAAAAAACCATAAAATTTGGTTAGGCACTAATTGTGGCGTGACGTCGATCCATCCTCCATATGCATGACAGGAGCGTTGTATTCGTCCGCCGCATGTAAACCAGCTTGATCCTGTTGCTTCACAATCAAAACCGAAAATATGGATTCAAAATCTGACGTGGCCAAAAAGTCTCCAACCACACCCAATTCAGGGCATTCGCTCCATTCCGACAACCCTCCTTCCGACATGACCTTATTCCATTGACTGTGCCTTATGCCTACCATCACTAAGTCGCAAGCCTCATCATCCAAGTTTCTTATCGCTTGTACTATGTTTTCCATGTCTCCTACTAACTCTTCCTTGCATCTAATAGTTGGATCTCTCGATCCCATGGTCTTTATCTCGTCTATCATTTGCATGTCCATTTTTCGTTCGGCTTGGTCGTCCTTTATTCCTCGACTGGGCAAGAACCGGATTACTGTCAGGCCGATACCTGGGTGCCTGGCCATGCGTGCGCCATAAGCGAGTGCTTCACGATCATCTCCACCACCAAAGAAGAGGACTACGACATGGTGCATGAATTCACCTGTAACGTTGAATGTTGCCTCGCTGGCTTGCCTGTCTATCAGCAACCCGACTGAGCAGGGGGCACTGGCTATCACCTGTCAATTTAGATCCACTTGTTAGAAATCAGCATGTAAATCGTCATTCCCTGCTATTATTTGTGGATTATAATCACACCTTATGTATCGGGTAGAAGTTTGAACTACTTGCAAAACTAGAGTAACATACAAATTTTTTTTTACTTTAGAGTAATATACAATTTGTAATACTTGATTTAAGTATAAATAATGGACTATTGGTTAGGTATAATAGTAGTTGTATTGAGTAGTTAATTTGCTCATGCAATAACAACAGTATGATGCAAAGATTTAAGAATTACCTTTTGATTAACGGTTCGGAGGCCATTATTGTTTCTAACATGTCCGGTAAGATCACTACTCCGGTGAAAATGCAGAAGCACCAGTGCAACCCTCTTCTCCACCGCCAGCCTGCAGATCTCATCATGCATGGATGCATATGGAGATATGGTCGTAAAAGGATGTATCGACAGCACCCCTGGATGACTTAGTTCATGCATAAGGAACGCGTTTATAATCGGGTCGGACTCAAACCCGGTGGCACCATTTACCATACTTAACCGATCAATCTTGTGAGGAATGAAAACGGGGGCCGACCTTCCGACTAGCTCAACTAGTTGCAAGAGATATATACAAATCGACGATTGTAAATTGGCATGGGAGGCTTCTAGAAGGTTGAGCATGGCGGGCACATGCGATTGCTCTTGTATACACGTGAGGATACGTAATTCTGTGTCCAGTCTGAGGTGTTGGATTGTTCGACGCTTGTAGACAGCGTATCGTCTTGACGGATCATAGAGATAGCCTGCTATTGGCGTGCAGACCCCCGTGGCTAAAATCGCCCAACAGATCAGGATGCTGAAGGAGTTCGTGCCAATATTCTGCATGTTTTAATTTTTTCAAGATTGTAAGAATAGTATGGGAAGGGATATTTTTAGGGTTCAGGAAATCATATGTTTAGAAAAATAATATTGGTGGTGTCATCTTGCCCACATTTCCAATCAACGGTCGGGATAGAGAAGTGGTGTTTGTAAGGTGATGATTCGATCTCTTTCTTTACTCAGAGGAAGGAGCAAATAGGGCAGTTTGAGTTCTTCCTTACGGAGAAAAAGTGACAAAGCCAGATGTGATGTTGAGAAGGGGTGAGCACCCGACTATTAGTCCAATATGATTTTGGTCATATTTTTATGTGAATTTGCTAACATAACAATTTATATCATCTAGTTAAATTGCGGTCAAAAGGAAACACCATAAAGAAAAAAATTTAATAATGTACCTTATTGCCCATCCAAAATTGATATGTCACGATCTCAACAATCCCCTTGCTATTCATAAAAAGGCTGAGCGCAACCGAGTCACGTAATGGGATCTTGAAGAAAAGGGACGCCAATACAACTCCAACAACTTTGCCGAGCAAACCGAGGAAGATTATAAGATGCAAGCTCCCCCAACTCATGTCCCATATGTTCATGTTTAAACCCATAACTGTATAATATAACGGCATGATAAGTCCCGACGCAATGGTGTCAATTTTCTCTGCCAATGCCGATCCGAGCGGCGGTCCATCTGGTATGACTAGACCGAGTATAAGCGCACCTTGAAGACTGTTGGTTCCTATGATGTCACTATAGTAACCAACTAGCAACACTAAGAGTAGGAAAATAAAGATATATCCCTCTTCTACCGGCTTCCCCGGCGGAGTTTTTTCAATAACCCACAACGCGAGGGGCCTTACGACACAAACAACAAAGAAAACTAAGAAACAAATGGACAGAAAGGCCCAAAATGTTGTCAGTGATGAAACTCTTGATGCATCCGCGAGAATGAAGACAGTTAGCATCGTCCACCCAACAAAGTCGTTTGTTATGCAGGCCGACATGGCAATCCGGCCCAAGTCCGAGTTGAGTAGATTGAGCTCGGCAAGGATCGGAACATGAACCGCAAATAGGGACATGGAGAGAAATGCACAGGATGCGAAAATAAACATGGTGCCCTTATTCATGTCTGGCTCGAGCTTTTGTGTGGATAGTAAAGCGGTGGAGATGACCATTACGAAGGGGAGAATCATGCCGACCAAGCCAATCACAACCGACTTTTTACCAGAGCGGATTACTAGATTCAGATCTGTTTTGACTCCGATTAGGAAGATTACGTACATCAAGCCAAAGGCCGACATTGTTTCAAGAACCGCTTCGCCCCTCAAAGGGTAGAAAATTGCGCGGAAATTTTTGTTGCTTCCCAAAAACGATGGTCCTATCATGATGCCGGCCTGATAAGTAGGATATTTGTTAGAGAAAAAATTAAGAAAATATATGTTGATAGAAGAATTTAATCTAAAAAAATGGGTCTTAAAATGCAATTTTCTGAAGAAAAATGAATTTTTTTGTTAGAACACTTTTGAAGAACATGTCTAAGGTTGGAGAACAATTGACGGCGTCATTTTTAAAAACAATCTATGCATCAATACATGAATGTGGCCTATATTGCACATGGAATATAATCCCACAAATCTGCCAAAGGCTCAAATATATAAAACATCAAATTTGCCTATTACAATATGTTATATTGATCAAGAATTTGCATCTTTTTCTTTTTCAAAAGAAATTGAAGAAAATATAAACAAAATTGCATACCAACATCTCGCAAACGACTCGCGGTTGCTTGAGTGGGCGAAGAATGTAAATGAGAATTTGCGTTATGACGATTATGATGACGAGCTGCATGGAGATAAGAGAGAGGGAAGAACCGAGAAAATTGCCATGTGCCCAAATTCCGATATTAAACGTACCCACTTCTTGGCTTCTGTAGCAATGCATGTCTTCATATGTTGGTGTCGCCATGATTATTATTACGATGATGATGAGTTCTTCTAATTCTTCCTCCTTAATTAGCTTCTTATTTCAATTAAAAGTTCGAGTTTTGAGATTTCATGATCTGGATTGGAAGAAAATGGAGGAGAGGTGTTAAAAGTAATTAGAAGAGAGAAAGAGAAGAAATGAAGCTTAAATATTTTATTAACTTCAATTGTTAGATACAATACTCAGCTTGTATTTATAGCTGGAATCAGTTACAATGGAAAGAAATGAACGGATCAGATTTCTCTAAACTTAATCCTAGCCGTTCTTTGCTAACAACCTAAAACAAATATCAGCCACTCACTTCATTTGGTAACCGTTTGAATAGTTTCTAGAACTAAGCCCATACACGTCGGCCCACTAATCTACTAATTCATAATAACTGCTACTTAGTTTGTATTGTCTCCATTTGGTCGTATACTGGATACGGCCAGTATCTTCTCAAACAGCCCCCCGCAAGCTCAAGGTGGGATTTTATCCACATGAAGCTTGGACCGAAGACAAGAAAATCTCTTAGTAGATAACCCTTTTGTAAAAATATCGGCTAATTGATCCACAGAACTTAAAAACCGTACAAACAATTCTTTATTTGCCACTCGTTCTCGAACAAAATGGTAATCAATTTCAATATGTTTTGTACGGGCATGAAAAATTGGATTTGAAGCAAGATAGGTCGCCCCAAGATTGTCACAGTAAAGGATTGGAGGCGTGTTTTGTGGAATGTGTAATTCATAGAGCATATATTGTAACCAATGGTTTAAATTGCGATACAGCGGTTCATAGCGTTTGAGCTTTTTTTTGTAGCGGATCGCGGTAGCGGGAGCTATTGCGCCGCTACTACCTCATAGCGGGGAAATGTCATTTTGTATAGTTATAACAAAATTTTCAATATAAAAATCAAAATCAAAATCACCATAAATAAAGATATTACAATAATCCATAATTAAACATGCACTACACAAAATTCATTGTCCGCATTTAAACATGCGACATAAAATAAACATATGAAAACTTAATTATCTAAAATAAACACACAAATATTTAATTATCCAAAATAAATATTAATACTTAAACTAATTATTTACTCTTCGGATGAAGAGAAATTAGCATTCATTATTTCATCATCTTCGGATGAACATGATGAATCAACTTCATCATTTTAGAAATGTAGGGTTTGGGTTTATCATTTTTTTGTCTTTATCATTTTTTTTTGCCTTCGTTTGCCTGTGGAGAAAGAAATGTGTTTTATTTTTTTTGGGTTTGGATTTATTTACTTATTGGGTTTGGATTTAATTACTTATTGGATTGGGTTCGGGTTAATGAATTTCGGGTCTAAATAAAAAAACACTATCCAAATAGCGCTATAGCGCCGGTTTTTTCCGCTATTTCAACTGCAATAGCGCCGCTATAGCGCCTGTAGCGGCGAAAACGCTATTGTTGCTATAATTTCATCACGAGTTGCGTTTATGGGTAATTTCCGCAATTACACGCAATTGTGCCGCTATTTAAAATACTGATTGTAACCATATCGATTCTGAAGTGGCGAGAGCCAAAGCCTTGTACTCAGCTTCAGTTGATGAACGAGAAACAGTAGGCTGTTTTTTGGAAGACCATGAAATGAGATTAGGACCTAAGAACACACAATAACCAGTGGTTGAGCGGCGATCATCTGGGCACCCTGCCTAGTCAGCATCGGAATAAATGTGTAAAGAGAGATTTGGTGATTTGCGAAGCAAAAGCCCGTATGTAATGGTCCCCTTTAGATAGCGTAATATTCTCTTTACTAAAGCCCAATGCGTTTCTGTGGGTGAGTGCATGAATTGACTGGCCTTATTCACAGCAAAGCTGATATCTGTTCGGCTTAGAGTAGCATATTGTAGGCCACCTACAATGCTACGATAGAGGTTTGGTTCTTGCATTGGATCACTATGAAATTTCGAGAGTTGGTCTCCAACAGCCATGGGTGAGGAAACAGGTTTAGCATCATGCATTTTTGCTTTGAGGAGAAGTTGTTTGTTATAGGTTTCTTGACTTAGGTGTAGACCTTCGTTGGTGGCGGTACATTGGATTCCAAGAAAATAGTTGAGATCACCTAATTCTTTTAGACTAAATTGTGAATTAAGGGTGGAGATAATGAATTGGATATGAGATGGGTTTGTACCAGTAATGATAATATCGTCCACATAAATTAACATAAAGGTTAGATGATCATTTCCTTTGGATAAATAATGAAGTATCAGCTTTGGATTGAATAAAACCTAATGGAAGGAGAGCAGTACTGAGTTTTTGAAACCAAGCTCTAGGTGCTTGTTTCAAACCATAAAGAGCCTTCTTCAGTAAACAAATGCGATTGGGGAATTTTGGATCTTGAAATCCAGGTGGTTGATTCATAAACACAGTCTCTTGTAAATCCCCATTTAAAAAGGCATTATTAACATCAATTTGTTTAATAATCCAATTCTTGGAGACTGCAATAGAGAGAACTAACCGAATTGTGGTTGGTTTAACAACAGGGCTAAAGGTTTCCTCATAATCAATTCCATACTCTTGTGTATATCCCTTTGCAACTAATCGAGCCTTATATCGTTCCACAGAGCCATCGGCATTATTTTTTATTTTAAATATCCATTTGCACTTAACTGGTTGTTTGTTTGGTGGTGGATCAACTAAAACCCAAGTATCATTTTGAATGAGTGCATTGATTTCTTCGGACATAGCTTTCCTCCAGTGTTCATTTTTATTGGCAGTGGAGAAACATGTTTGTTCGAGGTCAGCAGAATGCTGTGCAGAGAAGGCAATATAATCCAGGTGCACTTTAGGTTTTAAATTGTTGGTTTTACTTCGGGTTTGCATCTGATGCCTAGATGATTGGGTTGAGGAAATGATAGTGGTTGATGGCGCAGGAATGTCAGGAGAAGGGGATTCTAGCTGTGGAGATGAAGAGTTAGAAGAAGTTGTATCATTAGTAATAGGAGAAGGAAGTGAGGTGGAGTTAATGTTCTGAGAGAGAGATGGTATAGATGGAATAGATGTTGGAATGATAAAGAGGGGTAAAGTGTTTGTAACTTGTGTAGATTGTGAGGGAATATGTTGAGTTGAGATTTTGTGATAAGGAAATGTTGTTTCATCAAAGATAACATGTCTAGAAATGTATACTCGATTGGATGGAATGTGATAACATTTGTATCCTTTGTAAGTTGGACAATAGCCAATAAAAACACAAGGTTCAGATTTAAATTGTAACTTGTGGGAGTTATACGGCTTGAGATATGGAAAACATAGACACCCAAGTGTTTTTAGTTCAGAATAGTTGGGTGTTTTGTGAAATATCAGTTCGTAGGGAGAGAGTTGAGATTGTGAGAGAGTGGGTAGACGATTGATAGCATAGACAGAGCTTTGAAAAATGTCAGGCCAAAAGGAAGAGGGAATTTGAGTATGAGACAAGACAGAGAGACCTAATTCAGTGATATGGCGATGTTTGCGTTCAGCTTTGCCATTTTGTTGTGGGGTATAAGGGCAGGATTTTTGTATTTGTATCTGTGGGTATTGAGAGTGTAAAAAGAGGAATTCAGTGCCTCCATCAGTCTGAATTCGTTTGATGGAAGTAGATAGAACATTTTCTACAAGACATTTGAAATTTTTGAATATTACTTGAACTTCTGATTTACATTTCATAAAATAAATCCATACAAATTTTGAGAAATCATCAATGAAGATAACATAATAGCGAAATCCTTGATTTGCGAGAACTGGAGCGGGCCCCCATACATCACAATGTACTAAATCTAAAGGTTGCTTAGTAACAAATTTATTTAATGCAAAAGAAAGATTTCTAGACTTCCCTTTGCAACAATCAAAACAGAGAGGAAATTTAGAAGAAGAAAAAGAAATTTTATTATTTCTAGCTAAAAGAAACAAAACATCCTTCGAGAGATGACAGAAACGTTGGTGCCATAGAATTGCTGGAGCTTTTTGAGCCGAGAGAGCGGTTGGAGAAGTAGCAGAATTTGAGAAGAGAGAGTAGAGCCCATTTTTAGGGGTGATGCGATGAAGAACTGCCTGGGTGTGTCGATCCTTTATTATACACAAATTTGGTGAGAATTCAATTATAATATCATTATCTTTTGTAAATTTGTCAATACTGATAAGTTGTTTTGCAATTTGTGGTACATAAAGGACATTTGAGAGATGAAAATGTTTTGAAGGAGAAGAAGAATGAAGAAAGGATTGACCAAAATGAGAAATTTTTAAACCTGTACCATTTCCAATCATAATATGCTCATTGCCATTATAAACTGAAGGAGATGATAAGTTGTTGTAATCGGGAGTGAGATGATGAGTAGCACCTGAGTCGAGGTACCACTCATTACTTGGGCGAGGGGAAGGTAGAGCGATGTAGGATGGTGGAGCATACGATGGTTGTGCAAAGGTAGGTTGAGCGGAGAAATAAGCTTGAGGTCGTTGGTGAAAGCCAGTGGATCGGTTTTTGGATTTGTAGCGCGAATAACAATCAGGAGCAAGATGTCCGTGTTTAAAGCAGATTTGGCAAGCAGGACCTTTTTTCTTTGTAGTTTTCTCTTTGTCATTTTGGTTATTGTTGTGTTGTGGCTTGTAATTGTGAAAATTTGGTGGAGTTGGTAAGAGAGGAGGTTTTGAGGAATGACTGAGTAAAGCAGATGCTTCAACAGTCTGTTCATGATCCGTCATAGATTCATGACTTAGGAGTATTCCTTGAAGAGTAGAAAGATTAAGTTTGTGGTTTGTTGAAGGGCAAACACCGATGCTCGAAATTCAGGTCCAAGACCTCTTAAGGTAGCATCAACAAGATCATCATCAGAGACAGAGCAGTTTATAAAGGCCAATTGATCCGAAAGAACTTTAATTTGATGAAAGAATTCAGTACAAGTCATGGAGCCTCGTTTTAGATTTTGCAGTTTTGAACGTAAATCATGAGCATGAGCTCTAGAGAAGGAGGAATATATATCAAGAAGGCATTTCCATACCTCAGCTGTGGTTGAGCAATGCATAACTTGAGAAAGTGCTTTATCAGATAGAGAGCTAAGAATCCATCCAAGAATGAGTTGATCTTGTTGGGCCCAAGCAAGAAGTTCATAATCGGCGGAATCAATTGGATTTTCTGGGTTGTAGTTGGGATTAGGTTGCAAGAATTTCACAAGATTGTGACCGCGTATAATGGGAAGGATTTGAGATTTCCATAAGAGGAAATTGGTGTTATCGAGTTTTGTTGAGATAGAATGATTGAAGGTGATTGGTTTGGAAATGAATTGATCTGATTGAGTCGGATTTGTGGTTTGAGAGAGATGTATGGTGTTGCGAGAAGGAGGTGTTTCATCAGATGAATTTCCAGCCATTTTGAAATAAGATTGATTCTTGAAGTTTTGTAGAAAGTGTTTGTGATAGAGAAAGAAGAGTTCTTGGTTGGATTTTGAGGGGTTTCTGTAATTTTCTTGATTTTTAAGGGGTGAAACTGAATAAATTCAGTTGAAATAGGTCAACCGGGTCAATGAAATTTGAAGAAAAAGGATGAATTTTGAGTAAGAAATGAAGTAAAAAGGCGCTATTCCCATATTCTTAATGCAAGCCTTAAAAATTCCCAAAGGGGTTTTCCAACAACTTGAGAGGCTAATGAGAGCCTTCTTATGGAAAGGAACCGACCAATGTAACCCCGGGAATTGTCTCGTGAGTTGGAAAAAAGTATCTCTTCCCAAAGCTTATGGCGGATTGGGAATCTCTGAGCTGAAAACACAAAACGACGCACTTCTCCTTAAGTGGTTGTGGAAAATAAATCGAGATAAAGACAGCCTATGGGCTAAGATGATCGACGAATTATATGGAATCTCTAGCACTTCTCAACTTGGAGAACTTAACCTGACAGGGTCATCTTTTTTCATGCAAGATTTGCTAGGCCTATTAGACCACTACAAAACTAGCACATCCACTGATGAAGTTACTGATCAAACCACTTGGAAATGGTCTTCAAATAGTAATTATAGTGCTAAGTCGGCATATAATTTCCTCATTAATCCAGGGATTAAATGTTGTTGGCAACGAGCGGTTTGGAGACTAAAAGCTCCACCGAAAGTGAAGTTTTTCATATGGCTCACATGTCATAATAGATTGAACACGGCCGACAACCTACGCAAAAAAGGTTGGCCTCATAACTCCTCTTGTTCACTGTGTGGCACCCCTCAGGAAACGAGGAATCATCTGTTCGGGCAATGTTCTTTCATTAAAACCGTATGGCGGCTAGCTCAGCGTAATAACCAACACCATAGTGCGATCACGCTTAATGAAGACTTCCTACAAAACTGGCAAAAAACACGAAGCCGGTTATCTAAAGACACGAGAAAAACATGGGAACCACTATGGGCGGCTATTAATTGGAATGTTTGGAAGGAAAGGAATGATAGGATCTTCAATAACAAACGTTGTCCGCCATTAACGATTGCAAGGCGAGCGATCGAAGAGGCTAGGACTTGGACTACACACGTTTAAGATAGTGCTTTATGGGGGACAACTTTGAGATGTATGAACGGATGTACTATATATTCTACTTATTATAAATATATTTAAAAATGAATGGAACGCAACTTGCATCCATTCCTTCAAAAAAAAAAAGAAAAAAAAAGAAATGAAGTAAAAAGATCAAGATAAGTTGTAGGGGTTGATTAAGAAATAGGTGGGAAAAAAAAATTTACCGGTTTTGTTTTTGTATTTGTTTGAATTGCGCAAGAGAGGAGGAAATGTTTGAGCGTTAGCTCATGTAGAGACGTCTGATACCATGTTAAAAGTAATTAGAAGAGAGAAAGAGAAGAAATGAAGCTTAAATAATTTTATTAACTTCAATTGTTAGATACAATACTCAGCTTGTATTTATAGCGGGAATCAGTTACAATGGAAAGAAATGAACGGATCAGATTTCTCTAAACATGAGCAACCTAATTAATCCTAGCCGTTCTTTGCTAACAACCTAAAACAAATATCAGCCACTCACTTCATTTGGTAACCGTTTGAATAGTTTCTAGAACTAAGCCCATACACGTCGGCCCACTAATCTTGCTACTTAGTTTGTATTGTCTCCATTCGGTCATATACTGGATACGGCCAGTATCTTCTCAAACAAGAGGTAATGGCATGGTATTTATTACATGAAGAAAATAGAAGAGAGATTTTTGGGTGGTGATTTTTAGTTTTGAGAAGTAGGATTTTATTTTTAGAAGTAGAGTTTTTGTACTAGAGTCCCTGGTTTTCTTTTTTATAAATTAATCATGTGGTTTAGATTCTAAAGCCAATATTAGTATCCTGATTTTCCGAGATTAGTTGGATCAAATTTAGCATCATGTCTTTTGAGTAATTCATGTAACTCGGACTGTTGCCACCTACACATTATCAACTTGTTAATTCTCTTTATCTTTCTTTGAGATAATTAACAAATATTGGGCATTTGCTTGATTGGGCAAATGCCTTATTTCAAAATCTCTCAGATATTTTGATAAGAATTTTATTTTACTGGTAGTAGTATGGTATGAAGTATAGAAAATAATTGTATTTTTTTTATGGAAAATATTGAATATGGTTTGACAATACCCAAGATATGGCAGAAACAATTCTAAAAAAAAAATGGATATGGCACAAACACTCAATAATCTAATTCAAGCTCTCACTTTCTTCCAGAAACGAAGCATCCACGCTTCACACGACAACAAGAAAACAATACGAAGTATAGCCAATTAATTTTGAAACATTAATTCTCCCATATGTCTTTTTTAATGTTGTAAATAAAGGAACACATATTAAAGAAAAACATGTCATGAACAGATCAAAACCATTACAATACTATATTCTATACTGTTATCACGATACTATATTCCTCTGTTAATTCCCCGTTCTGTTCCTTCTAATAAACCAAAAAAAAACCAATTCACCAAGTTAACCCAAAACATTCATTCATAATATTTCCTAATTAACCAACAATATTCCGATCATCAAATCCATCAAACTGATCATCTATAAAACTAAGCATCTCATCTCCCTCTCCCAAATCCAAGAAATCAAACCCATCAAATTCCACAATTGCATTCTTCCCATCAGCTCCTTCAACCAACTCGACTTTAGGCAACTTCACTTCCAAATCACTATTATTTTCAACAAAATTAAGTCTCGCGTTATTTCCGTACATAATTCTAGCCGCCTCATCATAAGCAAGAGCCGCCTCTTGTGCAGTCTCAAAAGTTCCCAACCAGAGTCGTGTGCCATTGTTTGGTTCGCGGATTTCTGAGACCCATTTGCCCCATGTTCTTTGCCTTACACCCCTGTAATTACACGAAATATTGTCCGGACCCCCCTTTCCTCTCATGCAACCTTTCCGCGAGCCCTTGGCAGGGGCCTTTCTGCAAATTTGCGTGTTTTTTGAGTTGGTGGAGTTTTGGTTGAGTTCCCGCCACTTTGCGAGCTTTTCTGCGACAGTTTTATTTTTTGGTCGCAGTTTCCTACAACTGATGATGAAAAAGGAAGAAATGTGTCAGGTAAAAATGTCAAATAATCTTAAGAAGTTAGTATTTGACCATTAAGTTATGTATGCCAAAATTAGGTTCACACTAATATGTTTTACCTACTTTTTTTTTTCCTTTCTAATAAGTAATATATAAGAACCAGTTGATCAAGATCGTTCACATTACTTAGGTGGCTAGTGTGGCTAAGTAATTGTTTAATAAATATTTAGATGCTTTTTAGTTTCTTTTTATCAAAATTGAGAATTATTATTTCTTTGCTGGAATGAATGAACTAACCAACAAGAGAACTTACCATACCATTATTTTGTCAAAAATAAAAATCCTAAACTAAATGGGAATGCCAATACCAAAAGCCTCAACACCACCACTAAATTAGTCTAGTGATCATAGTACCAACCCCATCTATTTATAGGTGAGGGGTTCGAATCCCGCGTATAATAGGATTGATTTAACAATTAAAGACATATGAACTCATCTAAATGAGAACAAACATCAAACGATCGTTTGTAGTTCTCCCTCAAAAAAAAATACCAAAAGCCTCAATGGAAAAAAAAATTAATTTCATCTTTTTCGAGGAAAATTTTAATGTAAAGATCTCAAAAGACAAAAATGAAATAGAAGAAACTAAAGCACGAAATTATCACCTGGTTGAAGGCTCAGATATGCCACCTTCAGGCTGTACAGAAATTGTCGCCATTAGAGAGGAGAGAAAAACTGAAAATGAAACTCTTGAGAGACCTTTCACTTGTAATTGACCTGAAATTCCTTTTTCTTGTCTATAAAAATTATTATATTTTGGGAAATCCTTGGGGACCAAGGCAGAACTGGAGACGTCCAGCAGTTTGCCACCTTTTAATGAGCACTGAATTCTCTCGATATTTCACGCATGACGTACCAGCTTTTCTTAAGAAGGAAGGAAAAGTTAATGAACTCTTCCACATAAATCCCTTTGCAATTCTCTATTTGTAAGGTTGAAAAAGTAATGATATTACATATACTGTGGGAAAAATGATATTACATATACTTTGCACTACATACAAATTAGAAAAAAATGGTGTATTCAATATTTTCTATTATAATAACATGACGAAACACTCTAAGAATCAAAGTCGGAAAAAAAAACAATATACAAAGTAGGGTAATCAATATCTATACACAAAATGTCTGCATTTTATTTTTCTACAAATAGAGATTTTGAAATGGTTGTTTATGTAAATATCCAGTAAGAGGTTCTCAACATTTTGGCAACAGCCCACAGATCGAAGCTATTGATGACGTGGCAAGTCTTGAGATGTTAAAGTGGACACGTGTCAGAAGGAAGATGGACAACGTTGGTGTACTGTATTCCACATATCATATTTCTTGGCGCCGAAGTCTGAATCTGCTGGTCAAACTTCATTGAATCTTGTCTCCTACAACACAAAAATACGGCCGATGGGCTTCTTTTAATACAGAATTTAACTTCTAACAAGCCGACTAAAGGTCCAACAATATTTGTACATAAAATGCTTGTAAGACAAAAAATAAGAGAACAAAGAAGAAAAAAAAAAGCAAAGGAAAAAGAAAATAACCAAACAAGACAAACGAGTGTTCCAGACATGACTTGGATCCATTTAGACTAGCTTTAATTTAATCTAGCCTTACCGACCTTGTTAATTATTCTCTAGTTTTTGCTTTCTTTTTCTCTTATTTCATTGCCAATTCTCTTGGCAATTTTAACATTGTAAAAGCTACTATTTTGTATTTTAATATAATTGCCGGATTCTAGACATGACCAGGATTCATTTATTCAAAAAAAAAGTATTCATATCTTCCGTGCCATCGCCCTGCGCGGCGGTTTGTGCATTGGTATATATGACTTATTGTTAGGGTAAACTTGCGGTCTCGGTCCTTTGTTGCGACGTTTCGGAAACTTCTTCTTGGTGGGAACATTTGTTGGTCGACTCGAACTCGACTGGTCGATTGTTTCTCTACCAATAAATTGGAATAAAATATCATTAGCGTCATCACTATTATCATCATTAGCATCATCAGTATTATCATCATCCGAGAACCCCACTCCATAATCTGCAGGATGATAAATATTGGTGGACTCAAGAAAAAATGGAAATTCATCATATTCATAGTATGGTTCGGCCACTTGGGGCGTAAAGCTCCAATTTGCCATCATAGCTTCGAATTCTTCGAACTCTCGCCAAATTGATATGGCCTTCCTATTAAATCGCAATATATAAGAAATGTTGAACTTAAAACAAATTTGAAAACT
Source organism: Juncus effusus (assembly GCA_027726005.1). Classification (NCBI taxonomy): domain Eukaryota; kingdom Viridiplantae; phylum Streptophyta; class Magnoliopsida; order Poales; family Juncaceae; genus Juncus; species Juncus effusus. The sequence goes on along the minus strand of CM050910.1, from coordinate 1,083,297 downwards.
TATTGAAGAGGACATACAGTACAACAATACAAAAGAAATTCAACTTAAAATTTCTTGTAGAAATAGATAAAGTCTAGGACTTTTTTTTTAAATAGCCATAGAAAAAAAAAAATTAAGCAAATAGCCCAATTTTTAGATTATTTGCAAAACTAGCCGTTTCGCCCCTGGGCGAAACAACCATTTTTTCATTTTTTTTTTTATATGTTCAGTTGTTAGCCCTTAAACAACAGTCAATTAAGGTAAAAAATGAAAAATAAGATGTTTCGCCCACTTACTGGACGAAACAGTTCTTTTTTTTTTCAATTTAGGGCAAAAAATATATATTTTTTTACTAGTTTCGCCCAGCGGATGAGCGAAACATCTTTTTTTCAATTTTTGTCTTAATTGACAGATGTTTCGCGCTAATAGCTAAAGGGATACAAAAAAAATGAAAAAAATAACTGTTTCGCCCACTCACTGGGCAAAACAACTCCAGTTTCGCCCAATGACTGGGCGAAACGGCTATTTTTGCAAATAATCTGAAAACTTGACTAGTTTCTGAATTAATTTTTTTTCTATGACCATTTCAAAAAAAAAGTCTTTAAATTGATCAAAGAAAGATGTTCCATTTAATGATCAAAGGCTGAAAAAGATCAGAACTTCAAATTTCTTGCAACAACAATATATAGTATTTTTTTTTCTTGAGGAAATACAATATATAGTCATTAAATTGATCAAATAAAGATGTTCTCTATAATGATTAAAAGCTGAAAAGATTAAAACTTACTTCAACTCTTCTTTGTAGAGGGCTTTTGAAGGAGCTTCATCAGAAGATGTGAGAATATCACGATCAAGGAGAGTGGCCCACAAGGCGGAATCTTGAGCCAGTTCATCAAAACGATGACAAGTCATGGAGAGAGAGCAGAGATCTTTATGATCCAATCGTTCAGTTTCTGTCCCAATTTTTAGGATTTGATGCCATAAATCATCCGGGAGGATCTCCATGGATTATCTTCACGAGTTCTTCAAGCCAATATTTAAGGTCTCCTCTTCTGAGTTTGCTTAGTTAAGAAGGTGTGGATTATGGTTTAGATTTTTATATTTTAGTATTTGTTTATTATTTGTGTTTGACTTGGTTATAAAAGGAGAGTATTGCATCGAAATTTTCTTAAAAAGAGAATATTTGAAAGTTCGAAAGGTAGCTTCTCTCATGTTATTTTAAATACTTTGCCACCAACAAAACAACTCCTCTTTATTCTTGTGTTAATGACATATGTTAATTGACATCTTGTTTAACATTTCGTCCTCAATATAGAAAAAATGGGGATGATTTAAGGGATAAACTAGAATTTCCTTTATTTTAAAAAGGAAATGTATAAAGAGAAAAATGTCAAGTGGCGTCCACATCAATGACTTGGTCAAAAGCCAAAAAAAAAAAAAAAAAAATTCCATGGGGCCTCATTTGAATAATTTTTTTTTCCAGTATAGGCAGGCTGAAAAGCCTGCTAAAATGACAAACAAATAAAAAAAATATCAGTCATAATATAAAAGAAGAGAAAAAAAGACATCAGAAAGAGTAAAACAAAAATTAAGGAGAAAACAAGCATAACAAACTTCTTCTATTCAGAAAAAGAAAATCAAAAGAAAGTAAGGTAGCTTATCTCTACGCTGCTAAAAGAAAGGATTGGGCCGACTCAAATACAGAATCGAAGTTTAGATTACTGACAGGAGCTCTACCCACTACCCACAGATCAGAAGATAATGAAAAATGCTTTACAATTTCGAATTGTTATATACAGAAAATTTCCCATCATCATTCATCAGTAAGCTTATTCAAAGTAATGATACTTAACATCATCATTCATCAGTAAGCTTATTGTATAGAAATAGGTAGATTTTCTTCTATAGCTTTGTAAATATTGTACAAATTATAGAAATTAATGAAAGGATAACCCATTTGGAAGGGGGATATTAAAAGCCCTCTTCAAATTTTCTCAAAAAGAAAAAACATTATCATGGATTCTCTTTTGAATATTTCATATCAAATAAAATTTACAAACCGCCAAATACTTTGTCTTATATGTTTAGTATATATTTTTCCCTCCAAAAACTTTGAATTACAATATACATTAATATATATATGTACAACAAATAAAAAAGTCATAACAATCAAATAGAATCATTCATACCGAATAATTTCAAGTAAATACAAAAGTATGCTTCTTAAAGTTTTCGTGGCATTGCTCCACGAGGTGGCCTGTGTAATGGTGTATATGATTTAGAGTTAGGTTTCGTGTTTGATATTGTTCCTTTATTTAGCCGTTTCAAAAACTTGTCCTTGACATAACGAATCATAGGTGATTGATTCGTGCTAGACTCTCCAATTACATCTCCAATATCAGGCATAGTTATGGCATCATTCTCAGACTCAATTGGTGTAGACTGACCAATTGTATCCTCAATATTATTGATTGTGTCATCATTCTCTCTTCAATTGGTGGTTCAAGAGAAACGGATACGGAATCAGAAATATCATACGTCGAACTTTGTGTAGACTGACCCATTGCATCATTAATGTCAGACTTGATTATGTTATCATTCTCATCTTCAGTTGGTGGTTCAAGAGAAATGGATTCGGCTTGAGGAATATCATATGTCGGATTTTTTGTAGACTGATCACCAATTGCATCTTTAGTATCAGACTTGATTATGTTATCATTCTCATATTCAGTTGGTGGTTCAAGAGAAACAGATTCGGCTTGAGGAATATCATATGTCGGATTTTGTGTGGACTGGCCAATATTTACATCTTCAATATGAGACTTGATTTTGTCATCATTCTCATCTTCAGTTGGTGGTTCAAGAGAAACGGATTCGGCTTGAGGAATATCGTATGTCGGATTTTGTGTAGACTGACCAATATTTACATCTTCAATATGAGACTTGATTTTGTCATCATTCTCATCTTTAGTTGGTGGTTCAAGAGAAATGGATTGGGGTTCGGAAGTATCTGATGGTATGTTATGATTGTCTGCTCTATTCTTTTGTGGCATCGGAAAGCAGCACGGAAATAGATTCTCAATAAATTGAGTGGTACATTCTTTTATTTGCTCCATGGATGATTTCTCCTAGTTTCTCTCCTCTGTTTGAACTTTGAGCTGGTCTTCTCTCACAAGAAGATGGGGGTGGGCATATATGGAAATTTGATTTTGATCTATTCATGGGTACGTAATTTGTAAAGTTGCATTAAAGTTGTAATTTTCATTGATCTATTGAGTTCTGCTGTCGACTCTGAAATAGAAAACGACCCCATCTTGCTTGGTTTGGGCTAATTGGAAGTTTATGTTGGCATTAAATTGTTTTCATTATTTTGTGCTATCATTCTTCAAACCTCAAATCATACAATCCGTCAGCCGAAGTAGGGTGCGACAAATTCTTCGGGGCAGATAAATTTCCTTCATGTGAATACTAAAGTAAATAAATCTCATTCGATAAAATAGTTTGATGATCAAAGCAGAATATTAATATTTCATGTCAAATAAAGTCAAAGATATGCAAAGATCTTTTGTTTTAATTTATTTGATTATTTACATTTAACACTCCAAAAAATTGTATTATATCAACTTGTTCTTTTGTCATTCTATTTCAATTAAATAAAAAAAATGATAATTTTAGTTTGGAAACACCGATGTGAAAAGAAATTCATTGATACATTTTTAAATGAAATAATATATTGATGTATATTTTAAATTAATAAAAAGAATATTCAATTAAAACCGTTGAGGACCCAAAATAAAATAGTCCATGGGCTCAATTCAAAGATAATATAGCCCAAATAAATGCAGCCCCGAAATAGATTTTTCACTCAAGCCCGTAGGCAATAAATTCTCGGATGAAAAAGTCCAACAAATACTATACAAACTGACATGATTAGATGGAAAAAAAGATCAGAAGCAAGAAAAGTAGGAAAAATATGTCTTTTATTATGACATTTCGGAAGATTGCCCTTAACGTTGGAAACTTGTTTTGATCGGCTCGTACTGGATTGATGGATTGCTTCATGTGTTGGTCGACTAGTACTAAACTGATGATCAATTGCTTCTTCACCATTAGTTGGGATTAAATCATCATCTATAACCCCCCATTCACATAAACAATTACAATTATCTCTCTGACCAAGAACCGGGTGTTCCCAGAATGGTCTCCGAACCGGACTCGCACTCTCTTCCCCCAATATAGCAAGCAAATCATCAATATGTTGCCACTATGATAAATCTTTCTCATTCCTATTAAAATCCAATTTGTAAGAAAGATGTTCTAGGATTTGATGATGTTTTCAGTTCAATTTTGAGCGAAGGTGTTTTCATTTAATTATGAAAACCTGAAAAAGAATAAAAATCACTCAAACTTCTGTAGAGTTTTATCAAAAAAAAAAAAAAAAACTCCTCTCTGTAGAGTGCTTTTGAACTGAAAATCACATTCCAGGAGAATGGCCAACAAGGCGGAACGGAATCTTGAGCCAGTTTATATGTATTCAAATCGTCAAAAACCTTGTCTTATTTGTTTATTATATACATTTTATATTAAAAAAATTTACAAGAATACTGAATAAAAAATATATATACAATTTAGGAAAAAAGTTATAACAAACAAACATATAGTCAAATTCTGCAGGATCACAGATTTTCGTGGTATTGCTTCATGCGGCGAACTTCGCTGCGATGTTTCGGAAACTTATAATTGACCGATTGCTTCTTCATCGCTAGTCAGGATTAAATCATCATCAATTAAATCATTATCGATTAAATCATCATCTTCAGAATCTGAGAACTCCCATCCAGAAAACAAATCATGACAATCGGGAGGCTCAAGAAGAAGTAGGTACTCAGAGAACGGTTTGGATACTTGTGGTGTGATTGTGAAATTACTCGACCCCTCCGAGATAGCAGCAAACAAATCGAGATATCCGAGTGATCGCGGTAATGGTATGCACGTAGAAATAGTCCATCTAATTGAACTTCAAATGAATTTAAAACTTCTTGAAGAGGAGATACAAGAATTCAGACAAAAGAAAGTCAACTTAAAAATTTCTTGTAACACTTTCGATAAAGAAAATCTTAAACACTATATAAATAATTATTTAATGAATGATAAAAAAAACTGGAAAAAAAGATTAGATAGAACTCACTCGAACTCCTCTTTGTAGAGGGCCTTTGAGGGGTCTTCATCAGAATAACGGTAGAAATCACGATCAAGGAGAGTGGTCACAAGTCAGAATCTTGAGCTAGATTATTGAAATGATGACAAGTCATGTAGAGAGAGCAGAGATCTTTGTGATCCAATCGGTCTGTTTCCGTGCCGATTTTCAGGATTTGATGCCATAAATCATCAGGAAGGATCTCCATGGATGATCTTCACAAGTTTTTCAAGCCTGTTGTTGAAGGTCTTCTCTTCTGAGAATGCTTCTTTATGAAGGAGGTTGATAAGATTTTAAATTTTGTAACTGTTTTAGTCTTTATTTATGATTTGTGTTGACCTCTTCTGAGATTGCTTCTTTATGAAGGAGGTGGGTTTATGTTTCAAGTTTTGTATCTTTTCACAGGAAATAGAAATTAGAATGAAGAATAAATGCTTTAATTAGAAAAAGAAAGGATGTGTCAAAAGTAGTCAACATCATTCATCAATGGGAATATTCAAAAACAAAGAAAATTAAAATTATCTTTTGAATATTAATTTCATACCAAATAAAGATAACAATCAAAGTCATATTTGTTTATGAGGAAAGTCCATTTTTGCCCCCCTCAACTATTGAACTAGCTCATTTTTTGTTCCTCAATTTTTCAATAAGTGCATTTTTTGTCCTTCCATCCGTTAAGTGCATATGTGTCCGTTAAATTTGACACGTAAGCAATGACGTGGCATTAGTAACGTGACAAATGTTTGAAAAAAATAAAAAATTCATTAATTCCCCTCTTTTCTTAAAATATTATTTTTATTAAAAAATGTATATTTTTTATGCATGTTTATTTGTTAAATAAAAGTTAACACGTTATTGTGTATGTGTTAAGAATATATGCCACATCATTGCTTACGTGTCATATTTAACGAACACTTAAGCACTTAACAGATTGAAGGACCAAAAACCTACTTATTAAATAGTTGAGGGACTAAAATTGCACCATAAAAAAGTTGAGGGACTAAAAATAAGCTAATTCAATAGTTGAGGGGGTAAAATTGGACTTTTCTCTTTGTTTATTATGTGCATTTTCACTCTAAGAAACCGTGAATTAACAATATACAATGATATTGTGTTAAAAAAAAGAGTTCTTATACAGTGCCCAAGTGTTTTTTTAGAATTTATGATAGATTAAATCTAACCCTTTAAATTCAAAAGAGTATTTTGGATACTTAGCAATTAATTACAAAATTAATTAGTGACTCAACCATTCCTTATTTTTACTTCTCCCATATGTCTATTCTCTATTCTCCATTCTATCATCTCCATTTCCTCTCTTCTTATCCTTATCTCTATAATAAAAATATATTTCGACACTAAAAATATAATAACACAAAATAAATCATGCATATATTTCGACACTAAAAATATAATAATAGAAAATAAATCATGCATCGCCTCTATATTCTAAGTGTCAATAAATATTCAAAAAGGGTTTTAGGAATAAATTTAAAAAATAACATTGGCTAAACAACCAAAATAATGTTGAATAAAAACAAAAATTAAGCAACAAAATCACACAAACTGATGTACTGAGACCAATGCCATAATTGTTAAACATGTCAATAATAGTACTTAAAATGTTATATTGGCACAAGAAAGTAATATATTAATGGTGAAAATAGTACTTAAATAGTATAGCAGACCATAGCTGAGCTAGAGTGGAGAAACGTAAGGATTAATTAAGAAAGGGTAGAGATGGCCATCGTAAGATTACTACTTTACCCTTTTAATTAATTTTGACAACTGATTAAAATGGTAACCAACACGCCTGGCATCTCTTCAAAATGGATCTTGACCGTCTGATCAAGCAAAATAGTTTTAATATGAGCCGCTTATTTTTCAGTCCAGCAACATATAAAAACTAAAAAAAAATTATCCGTAATAAATGAAAAAAATCATAACATGCAAAAACATTCAAGCCCAATCATAAATCATAACAAAGTCTTACATTTTTTGTGACATTGCTCTGCATGGCAGCCTGTGCAATGATATGCATGCTAGTTAGGTTTCACTTTTCGTATCGGTCCTTTATTGTGATGTTTCAAAAACATATAGTTGACACAAGGAATAATCGTTGATTTATTCATACTAGACTGACCAATTGCATTTTCAATTTGACGGGATTATGTCATCATTCTCATCCTCGAGTGGTAGTTCAAGAGAACAGATCCGGCTCCAAGAATGTCATATATTGTAGCTAGGTCAAATTCATCGGGGATATGCTCGGGTAAAAATTAGCATTCCTTCTTAGTGTCTGATAGAAGCAGCAAGATAGATCTTCACACACAGTCTCAAATTGGTCTAACCGCCTAATTCTATTAAACTGATACAAAAATGCAATTAAGAGTTTAGAAATGCTACAAGAAATTAAAATATTGATTCAGTCAATTGTAATTTTTTTTTTGCTTTCAAGGGCGTAGGCGAATGGTAATATTAACTAGCATACATATAAAAAGACTATATAGTATGTTCTTATATTAAAAAAAGTTATGTTTAATCTACACTCGGTCATTTCCTCAATGCTTAAGGAAGAATCACTGATATCAACCATTGACCAGTGTGGCAACTAACATCTCAATATTTAAAAAAAGAAGAAGAATTAACTGACTCAAAATTGTTCTTGAAGCATGATTTCGAAGCTGGTGGATCCGACCAGTAAAAATCACGATTAAGGAGAGGGAGGCCCACAAAGTGGGACCCTGAGCCAATCGATCAAAGTGATGACAAGTCATGGAGAGGAAGCAGAGATCTTTGTGATCCAATTGGCCGGTTTCTGTGCTTGTTTTGAGGATTTGATGCCATACATCATCTGGGAGGATTTCCACGAATGATTTCTCTGAGTTCATCGCCCCGGTTTGTCTGAGCTGGTCTTTTTGGTTTGCTTCTTGTCTTTCACGAGGTGGTGGGTGATGGATATCGTGGATAGTGATTTTGTCTATTCATGAGTTATTTCGTAACTTTGCATTGACTTTGGGAGGAGACCTATTCATGGAACTAATAGGGAAAAATGGCCCATCTTGTTTGGGTACTGGGTTGGGCTGTTATAAGTATCTGACGCCATTAAATTTGTTCATTATACATGCCCTTTTTAATTTTTTGAGCCTTATAGAGCCTCTATTTTATTTTACTTTTTTTTTTTTTTTGAAAATGACTTCTATGGTCCCTATAAATTACCCTTCTCGTCTCCTTTCAGATTGCACTGAGTTATAATTATTTCATAAAAAGGGTCACTTGCTACCTCAATTGTCCCTCCTCCTGGTAATCTTGTTGGTTTTCTATGTGGTATTTCTATGGTCCCTATAAATTACCCTTCTCGTCTCCTTTCAGATTGCACTGAGTTACAATTATTTCATAAAAAGGGTCACTTGCTACCTCAATTGTCCCTCCTCCTGGTAATCTTGTTGGTTTTCTATGTGGTATTTTGAGTGCATATTTGCTCGTGTATTTTGTATGTATGTACCTTTTGTGAATGCTCATGGACTACAAGGCATCCTTTTGCATTTATTTTACATCTTAACAATGTCCAATGACCTCAATTAAATTTGAACTAGAATACTATGAAGATTTTTTATTTACTTAAGTAGATCCATGACCTGCAGGCTATAACTTAAATTAAACTTGCAATGATTACAATAGTCCAATAAGGAATTTTTTTTTTTGAAAATTTAAGCACATCCATGACCTATTGGCTATTAATTAAATTAAACCAGCAATGATTACAATAGTCCAATAAGCTCATGAACTCATTAGCCAACAGAATACTATAAAGAATTAATGCTATGCAGCTCTTGGTAGCAATCAGCAGTGCAGAAGAGTTAACGGCCGAGATTACTGGAACTTTGTTTTGCCAAAAACCCCGATACCAAATGCCATCAGTGAACTCCTCGGCGCAGGTCCCTTCCCTCCCTCGTAAATGAATTTGACTTCTTGACAGCAGCCAGCCATATAAATCTAAAAATTATACAATTTATTTAGTTATCATCATGAAGTTGTTGATATAAATCATTCCTTTCCATATAAAGAAGTAAAATGTTACATGTATCTAATTCATTTTGTATGCTGTTGATGTGGTTGTTGGCCCAGAAAAACAAAAGCCTGGGAAATATGATTTTGGACACGTCCGCATTGTTGGCAGGGACACGGCTGGAATGATCAGCTACTTCTATAGAAAGAACTACAACGAAGCTGCTGGTGAGACCCAACTCCACAACATTGATCCGAATGTTGTTATGTTCTTCTTGGAAAAAGACTTGCATTCCGGTAAAAAAATGAACATACATTTCACCCAACCAAAACGTAATGTCCCTGGTTTCATACCCCGTTCAAAAGCAAATAAACTCCCTTTCTCTTCTTCCAAGCTATCTGAAATCCTCGACAATTTCAAAATCACCAAAGACTCTTCTGAAGCTGATTTGATGAAACAAACACTCAATGATTGTGAATGACAAGCCCTTAATGGAGAGAAGAAGTATTGTGCCACGTCACTAGAATCCATGGTGGATTTCGCGACGTCTAGTCTTAAAACACATGGCGTTCGTCCGTTGTCAACCAATCTAAATCCCCATAATGCACCAAAACAAGAGTTTACGATAATCAAATCTAAACTCGCCAATAATTAATCATGTTTAACTCGCCAAATGGGCGGATTTTGGAAAGAAAAAAAAATTATATGTTCCGCCACTATTAGTGGCGGAACAGATTTTGTTCCGCCACTAATAGTGGTGGAAATGGTAGTTAGTCCATTGTTTTCAAAACAGTGGTATATACTGATTTATTTCTGAAAATAATGGTATTTTGAAAAAAAAAATCTGATCCAGCGTGAGCACAATACAAGTACAACTTGACTCGGGCAATTTGACCAATTTCATTGTTCGACAAATTGCCGAGCCTACTTACTGAAGGCCTAATAAACCACTCTTTTCAGGAAATTTTCATGCATTTTGAAAATTGATTCTTCACTCCAACATATGGTAAAACATAAAATGTGGTCACAAAATGCAGCCTCATCAAACAGGACATAATTCCCCAGCTTGTCAGAAGTTCGGATTTGTACGAACTTATCAACAATCCACAGATCTCGTACTTCTTTCAAGTCTTCAAACAAGAATTTTGTAATAATTGTAAATCAGACTGTTTGGATAATCCAGACCAAAAGTTTGTTCAACTAGGAGATAGAATTGATTGTCTGTTTTGGCATTAACTGAGAACTGGATAATTATTTCAAAAAGACTAAGAAATGGATGAATCTTGATCGTTCAAATATACATCAAGCAATGTTTGTTTAGTTTTTATTTGAGTCAAATGTTGCTTAGTTTTCAGTTTTACTGGTTCCTAACATCCCGTCCCATTACTAAAAAAAGTTTTGAGATAAGACGAATTAACTCACTTGATCTTGCTCTTATAGCAAGCTTTTGAAGGGGGTGGATTCGATTGGGGAAATCACGATCAAGAAGGGTGGACACCACGAGCAAGCTGTCAAAATCCTGAGTCCGTTGATCAATGCGATGGCAAGTCTCTGTGCTGAATTATCGGAATCGGTGTCAGATACAAACTGGAAGAATCTCCATGGAATTGATATGGAGATTTTATTTTTATCATGGCTCATGGAAAGTTAATTTCGGACTCACGTTGCTTTTAGTTTTGGCGCTGATTTCAAAAGGCACGGTCAAGGGAAATAAGGGCCAGGCCAGATATTTTGTGAGTTAGTTTCTTTTTCCAAATTACTTCAACAGAGAAGACTACCAGTTTATTCTTTTTAACCAACAATTTAGGCATACAAGTGTTGACTATATTTATATAGTGCAAAATTCAAGGATTTAATTCAAGTTCTGAAAAAGTAAATTATTACCTAAGAAACAATATTTTTCCAGAAGAAACCTTGTATATAATCCTGACTACTTGTATAACCCTTGTTCATTTAGATGCTTGAAAATTTCCAATTACAATTATATAACAATACAACACCAAAGTAAGAACTAACAAACAGACAGAGACGCCCCACCCCCTATCACTATGAAATATACAATCAACTGAATATGTTTTCCGTGCCATTGCACCAGAAAATCTCGAATTTCTCAATAAGAAAAAAAAATGAATAATAAATTACAGTTCCTTAATTTTTACGTGCCATTGCTCTGCGTGGCGGCCTGTTCATTGGTATATACGACTTTGAGTTAGGCTTCACTTTGGGTCCCGGTACTTTGGGAAGCTTTTTTGAAAACTTATCCTTGACATAAGGAACATGTGTCAACGGACTTCTGCTAGATTGGCCGATTGCACCTTCACCATTATCATTGATTAAATGATCATCAGTTGCACCAAGCAAATCCCACGGAGCATGATAATTGGGCAAAGGCTCAAGATGCAATGGTCTATAATAGACAATAGAGAAACGGGGTCGGGGTGGCAGTGGAGTAAATCTCAAACTGGCCAACGATCGCCATAGCCAAAATGATCTGTGCTTGAGATTAATTCCCAACCTATTAGAGATAATTTTAACTTTAAATGAATTTGGAAAAATCACAACACAACAAAAAAATAAAAAAAAGTCAATTTAAAAAAAAATTGTAACAAATACAATAGACAAAGTCAGTATTGATGGAAAAAAATGTTCTCAATTAATGATCAAAAGCAGAAAGAGATTAGAACTCACTCAAACTCCTCTTTGTAGAGAGCCTTTGAAGGGGTTTCATCAGAATTACAGTAGAAATCATGATCAAAGAGAGTGGCCCACAGGGCGGAATCCTGAGCCAGTTCATCAAAATGATGACATGTCATGGAGAGAGAGCAGAGGTCTTTGTGATCCAATTGGCCCGTCTTTGTGCCTGTTTCAAGGATTCGATGCCATACATCATCTGGGAGGATCTCCATGGATGGTTTCTTCTAATTTTCCTCAGTCCTCACCTCTGTATGAGTTGGTTTTTTGAGTTTGCTTCTTTCAGAAGGAAATGGAGAGGAGATGGCTTATTTGATTTTGATCTATTCATAAATCATAATCATGGATAATTTGTAAATTTGCATTGACTTCTAAAACGGAGACGACTTGGGCGGTTGAAGTTCTATTATCGGGCCAGACATGGAAAATGGCCCATTATATTTGAATATTGAGTTGGGCTATTTAAGCATTTGTAGGCTTCAACTTATTTTCATTTTTTTTAAACTGCCATTAAATTTTCAAACTTCAAAATATACATGTAAAAACTCAAAATAAATAAATCTCATATGAATAGAAGTTTCAATATCAAATCAACATAAGGTTATTTCACACAAGGATATACGAAACCTTGCTTTATTCCAATCATTACTTTTAGTCCATCTCCAAAACCTTGTATTATATTTATAGTATTCATCAAGGACAAAAATTCACAAAAAAAAAAAAACGTTCTTCAAATCTTCCGGGGAAATGACCTGAGTGCCCGTCTATTAAGCGGTACATACGATTTAGAATTGGGAACGACTTTTATCCTTGATGCCTTGTCATCAGGTCTCCGTAAATTTTCTTTAAAATCCAAAGAATGTATTATTTCTCTCGTACTATGTTGAGCTACACGAGACTGGATTTGAGAACTATCACCAACCATTAATCGTGAAACCAAATGCTCCTCACGAATAAGGGGATCGACATAATTCACATTAAGAGGAGGTAAAGTTAAATCCATATAATTATTGTTCGTATCGGACGATCTCACAGGGGCTCGGCTCGGCTCCCAGTTGCAAAATGATGAATCATCCAACCGCATCTCATCAAGCCATTTCTCAAGACATTCATAATTTCCCTTCCTGTCAAATTAAATTCAAAATAACTATATAGAATATTTAACTCAATATAACCTGTAATATATAATACATGTAGTTATTTTAGGAAATAAGTTGGCTCACTCTAGTTCGTCTCTGTACAGGTCTTTCGAAGGTGTCTGGTCTAATAGAGAGGAGGGAAAATCCCGAGACAAAAGAATGGCCCACAAAGCAGACTCCTTTGAGAGTTGATCTAAATAGCGAGATGTGGCAGAGTGGGAGCAGAGATCAGTGTAGTCCGACAACCCAATCTCAACACCAACTTCTAGGATTTGGCGCCAAACAGCATCGGGGAGATTCGCCATTATTAGTTGAATTTTTCACAATTAATTCCGGGGTTTTTTTTTTTTTTTTTTTGGTAGAAGTCCAAGTTAATGTGTAGAGAAAGAAAGAGGAGATTGGTGTGGAGATTGTGGCACACATGTGTACTATTTAAACAACAAAGAAACTTGGATGGCAAGGTGAAGGAGTCAAAAGTAAGTGGATGCTTTGAAATATTTCCTTTAGACCAATTAAAACGTGCTTGCTCTTTTCCTTCTTCTCCACACAATCTAAAAGGACCAAAATTACAAGTTTACCCTTTGATGTTGATGGACCAGAGGTGAATATCAGCCGAACCCAATGGGCTGAAAAGGCCGTCTTAATGCTATTTACATCAATGGCCAGTTAATAAGTAGGCCGAAAATTAGGATATGATATGATCTGGCTAAAGAGCTCTTTATGACCCAGATTCTTTTTTTCTTTTTTTGAAGTTTCACGAGTTAAATTGCCCCTAATAAATAAAAAAATGGACCTTATAGGTCATGCTAGCCATGTAGCACGCCGGATCACGATAACAGCATATATAATTAATTTTTTAATAACAGTATATACATAGAAAGTGAAAGCAGTATATAAAAATCAAAATAGTATGTTAGAAAAATATATATAGAATTCAAGAGTAAAAAAATAAAAAATAAAAAACAGTATATAAAATGGTAAAATCACATATAAAAGCGCAAAAATAGTATATATATCATCCTGTCGTGATCCGACGTACTACAGTATCGTCGTGATATCATGTTTCCCTAAAAAATATTACTCACTTGACAACTGCAAAAAAAAAAAATTCTATCTTTTCGTGGCATGACTTGAGACTTCTTGGAGCTTGGATACACAAGCTTACATTGGTATATATCACAAAGAAAGAAATTCATTCAGGGCCCTTAGGCGATTTTCATTGATCAAAATTATAGTACAAAATTATAGTAAAGGGATTCCAATCTCAACTAAAAATATTCTAAAAAGCATCTCTTACTATAAGAATTAAATTTTATATGGACAGATAACACAAATTCTTTTCTAAAGTTATCAAGTGAAGAATATTTTCTAGATAGAGATGTATCAGAGCAAAATCCTGATCGTTCGACTGAATCATACACATATGTGAACTAGGAAAAAAATAATATAAAATTTTATATGGCAACAAATAATACAAATTTTTACAAGAGAATAAATGAAAAGAAATGCCGTGTGTTTTGCTCTTTCATATTTTTGAAGCTTCAGGAGGCGGCGAATTGACTCTCTGAAATTCTATTAATTAAATGAAGAAAAGTTCGTACAAGAAATGATGAAAAAATATTTACAATCCTCAGATAGAAAGTAAAAATAAAAATAAAAAGAGAAAGGCTAGCTTCTGTCTTCTAACGGTACATCCTCCGGTTTGTCGTATGTTGATTGATTTCTTCTAGAATGCTAGCTCGATTAGGTCTCTTTTGCCGAAAGATACAATGGTTCTGCGTTCTCCAAATACTCCAGCACATGCTTAATCATTCCGTCTCCCACTTTTGTTGGCCTTCTTTATCCTTCGTACTCACTTGCTCCTTCCAGAAGTTTGAACTTTTTGCGGTAGAATCCGAATCTATCCCTCTATGGATCCGTGTGTTTTGCTTTGTCTAGCTTGAGATTTGTCAGATCTATATAAGTAACTGATAAGAAAAAATCATGAAAATACATGGAAAATATAGAAATAGTTCTTTGTCTACGTACCGTGAGTTTTTTATTATAAGCATTGAAATAGTTAACATCCATCGGATAGTGGATAATAGTTAGTGCATTTTTGTCATGATATTTACATTTCACGCATGCAAATCAGCTCCAACAATGGTGCAGTAATGTAGGAAGAAACCATGAAACTCAGGATAGATAGCGCAACAGACGTAGTGGAAATAAATCGACAGTGTAAATAAATCGATGCATCCATGGCGCTATCCCTCCTGAGCTTTACAGATTCATCCATACTTTTTTAACTTTTCTACCACCAAATTAAGATAACTCAGTTTTATACAACAATTTAAGATAACTCAGTTGCAATTTCAAGGATGGAGAGAGAAGAAAGAGGGAGAGTGTTGAGAGTTTGAGATAGGAATGAGATGATAAGGAAGTGTATTTATAGATCCAATTAAAGCTGCCATGATTCATGATTTCTTTCTAGGTTTATATATCAAGCTCCAACTTTTATCCCCTCTTGTTTCTCATCATTTGAGGTGGTAAGCAAAATACTTTCTTCATAGAACTGAACCATGATTTTCTGGTGAATAAAACATAATTAAGTAACTATTTAAAAACAGGGGACGATTATAATATCCTTTGTTAATTAAGGGCGTGAATGAGAAGGCACGTCGCGGCCTTCTTGGGGAATGGGATGATAAAGAGAGATTTTGCCTTTAAATTGAAGGAACATTTATGGTCATCAAAAAATGTGAGTACTGTATTTGACTAATATGTACTGAAACATGTTTTAAAAATGAACTTATGGTTTAAAATTCGTACAATAATTTGGTTATTAAGGCTTGCATGTGCATGTTGAGACCTCAAATACATTAGGAAAAAAATGTAAGTGCTAATTCAATCAAAATAGTTCATCCTCATTTTTGTTATATTTTCTCGAAACAATTGAAAATTGTACATTTATTTGATACATTTGATGTATAACAGATGAATACAAATATATGAGCACATAAAAGTTTCAATCTTTTGTTTACAGTAAATAAATGGTGGTAAATATTGGAGCTAAAGCTGGCAGTAAAAGGCCTTTACATGATTTTCATGAAGATTGAATTCAGAGCTGCTATGATCAGAGAGTGGCAGTGCTCTTTCGGCCAAGTCCCTTCACTTTTTACTAATTTCAGGTCAATAAGGACCGCGGTCAAAAATCAAAATAACCTTCTTTCTTTCAAGTGTTTGGTCTTCAAATCAGAATCCAAACAAATGAATTTATTCACGTACCCTTCATAAAACTAACAGATCTAAACAATAGTAGCCCTCTTTCTGAAAAGTGGTTCCACTTTTTTACCATTGGAAGGACAAAATTACCATAAAAGCTCTTTCATGTAGGGCCAAGATCAGATTAGGGTTTCTTTTTCTTTCCCAAGTTGTTTGTTAGTGCAGAATTTTAAAGTTTACCAAGTTACTTTACCACCAATCATTTCAACAGGGATTATTGACTTTCAGCTTTTTATGTTCCATTTCCTCTGCTTGTTTTCTTCCCTACAATCTTATTATCCTTTTTCCTCTTTATTTTTCTCTCTTTTTGTTGAATTTTTTTTCTCTTTAATCATCACAATATCCAAGGCTCATGTTAAGATTTAGAAGAATTTGGTAAGTACAGTTATAAAAAAATGTAGTGTTCATCTTTTAGCTCTCTGTAGAAATTATGTGAAAATGTATACTATGTAATATAGAAAATGTAGAAAATAATCAAGGTTTTAAAATCAGATGGATCTGAATTCTGATGAAGCTGGAGTTCTTAAGATTTTGTTGGATCTGAAATTTAATATTTATCGGATCATGAAAAGGTTTTCAGAGCCTGCAAAAGCCAAAAAAAAGTAATAACCATAAAAGCTCAAATTTTGTTCAGTCATGTCAAAATTCAAATCAAACTTTTATGCAACAGTTATTATTATACTATAAGCAAAAAAAGTTATTATCATACTGCTAATTATTATGATAAAGGTTTCTGTTAAAAGGGTCAGAACATTCAAAAGTGAAAAATATAATTATTGGGCTTGAACATATAAAAGTGAAAAATACGATCCAGGCATAGTATCACCTCAGCCCTCGTATTCAAATGAGATAATTATATTGGGCTTACATTTCAGCCCACTATTTTAAAGAATCTTCTGATTGAGCAGCTTGTTGAATTAACTTATTATTTCATAATCTTTTGACTTTGATGAAAGATTCATCAGCAGAGTACGATGATATAAATATTTGACCTAAATTAAAGCCGCATTTTTTCCGAAATAGAGAATCAAATGTGCACTCTGAAAAGCATGATCTTGCTTGTTGTCACGATTTTAAAATTATTTTGATAAAATTTTAAATTAATTAAAAAATGTATTTCTTGTTGTCATCCTTTCAAAATGATATCATGTCGATATTTTCTAGTTGTGATCATAAATGTGTAGAACTACAAAAGTATTTCATTGATTAAAAATGTACAAAATTATTATTTTTAAATAATTTTATGGTACAAAGTACTGTACTGTCTAATGTATCAATGCCTGAACCATTTTGGAGCTCGAGACAGCTAGACTACAGAAAGATTTCTGAAATGAAGATGATAAAAATGTCTAATTCCTCTCCAGTTTGTCCCCCTAAACAAAACAAGCTAGCACACAGCCTTCTTTTTCCTTTCCAGTTTCATTTATTTTTTCTCAATCAGCGCAAAGAAATTAAATTATAAATCCGTTAACAGTAGGGGAACCGTATCAATTATATTTTATATAAATTACTTAACAAAAAAATATATGAAATAGTAAATTTATAATAACTTCATCACGGTGAACCCAAAAAACAAAGTTTTTTTTTTCTGAAGGTACCAAAGAAAAGTTGAGGGAAAATTGATACTTCTTCTCACACAGAAAATGGAGATAATAAAAATCAAATACAGGGTTAATTAGTGTTCCCTTTCCTGACATATCATTATATGAGCCGGGTCCTCATGAACCATTCACATCTCGCCATTGATTCAATGATGTAGCTTGTTTGCTTTGGCTGGTCCATCATGATGGCAGGCCATTTCACTAAGTAATTTCTGGCTGATCTTTGAATTTGATGCCATGCCGGTATGCCACCCATTGGAAACAGTCCAAACCATTCTTAATACATTACTAAAATAATACCACTTATTAATAAACAATCTCAACTTGGTTAGACAATACATGCCTAGTGTAACATAATTATTAAACCCTTAATTCCCAACACTTCACAAATTATAAGCTAGACTCGGTACAACAGTTATGTCTAATTTGCTACCTCAATATGTGCACAAAATGACAAACAATGATATGTGATTTACATTACATTATTATCATTGTTCGTCTTATATATATTTGTTGAACCGACAAGTCTACAACATTGTAAAATAATTTTGGAAGCTTCACAGTTTTTGATTGAATTTACAAACATATATAAAAGTATTGGAAGTAAAAACTAAATTATAAAAGCATGAGATCAAAGAAACATCTTACAAAACAAAGAATTAATGGTAGACCAAATCCACCAAAGAATTTCCTCTCCCTTTGATAAAAAAAAATCCTACATCATGTATAAACTAGCACAGCACTTCTCCCCGCCCCCTCAACGCCGAACTACAGAGAAGAATCCTTCAGAAAGAGAGAGAGAGAAAGTGAAAGCTGCTGACAGAGAGATATCAGAGATGCCAAGCTCATGTCCAAGGCCGTACCCTCAACAGCTCCACCGTATACACGACGGAGCACCAACAAGAATATCTCTATCAACCACCACCACCGCCCGGTGCACGGCCCACGAGGTACCGGCGACGGTGTCACGCCACCACGAGCACTTCATCGGACCTAACCAGTGTTGCTCCGCCGTTGTTCAAACCATCTCCGCCCCAGTCAACTCCGTCTGGTCAGTCATCCGCCAGTTCGACAAACCTCAAACCTACAAACACTTCATACGTAGCTGCCATGTCATCAACGGCGACGGTGACGTGGGCACCGTTCGCGAGGTCCACGTGGTGTCCGGCCTCCCTGCCACGTCGAGTCGTGAGAGGTTGGAGATACTAGATGATGAGTGTCATGTGATAAGCTTCAGCGTTGTGGGAGGCGAGCATAGGTTGAAGAATTATAGATCAGTTACGACTCTTCATGAGGAAGAAATGGAGTTTGGAAAAGAAAGAACAGTTGTTGTGGAGTCATATGTGGTTGATATTCCTCATGGAAATACGAGAGAGGAGACTTGTGTTTTTATTGATACGATTGTAAAGTGCAATCTTCAGTCTCTTTCAAGAACTGCTGAGCAACTCGCCAATGGCGATCAATTGAATGGTTAATTTTTTTACTTTTCAGTTTCTCTTTTTTGTGTTTAAGTGTATTAATGTATCTTGTTGATATCTGACTGGTAGATAAAGATTTTATTGTATGAGAAAAATAGACTGAAATTAAGTTCTTGTGTTGTGTTGTCTCTCTTTGTAATGTTATTAGGGTTTCTAATTAATGTAAATTAAGCCCAAGTTTGTATAAGATTGATTTCTTAATAACCTGTATATTTGTAGTTAGTTAAATTAATTGTATGTTAAAATACAATAATTGCATGTGCAATGTAGGATAAGCACAAGTTGTTTGTTTGATTCCAAGCAACAATACAAGGTATCCAGGCACAAAAGAAAAAATATTTACTTAGTTAATTAATTACACATGACTTGCCACATTAACCAATGATATATACTTGGGACGTGCACAAGTTTCTACCTTAAAAAATGTTATATATATTGATATGTATAATGTACTTTGTTTTTGTAGTTTAGGATTGATGCACGATATATATATATATATATATATATATATATATATATATATATATATATATATATATATATATATATATATTTCTTTTTTTGCTTTTTTTTCCTTTTATTTTGTGTTTTTCTAAAAGAAAATGAATTTATATCACCAACTTAAATGAAATAGAATAATTGGAGGAATCAATGAGCTTCTCTGGATATCTAGCTGTTCAGCCTGCCCTTTCATATATTACTTCACAACTAACCTACTAGGTCTTAACAAAGTACAACTCAGCACTTTTTATTTTCTTAGTTAGATATTTATTCCCCGTAGATTTTTTTAGATTCCCCTCCAGAACTTTATCTGCTTTATGACTTTACCTTGTCAAACCAAATTTAAAGGCTAAAATTGTAAGGGCAAATTGGCTAACAAGTTGCAGATAAACCAATTTGTTACTATTTCAATGGCGTGTTTTGCTTACGAACTAAATGGTAACCTATCATCATGCTTTAAAGCTTTTTAATTTAATACATCTCCAAAAACTGGATAATATCTTAATGAATGGCTTCAATTAGTTGTATATACATAATGCAATATACAACCTCCTTGTGAGTTGTGACAAATAACCTAATTTTAAATGTAATTCGTTACACCATATACCATACTATTTAGCTGTGATAATCTTTTGGGATATTTTATTTTATATGAAACACTAAAAGGACAAGCAAAATGATATATATCGCGCATGCATTATAATTTTATATGAAACACTTATAATTTTCCTTATATATAATATTGCAACGATTGCATAATAAATAATCATGCGCTCCAAGTCATTAGCCTAAACATATACCCAAACATCAATATATAGAAGCTTCGAAGCAGTTGCATTCACAAAATGGCCCTTCAAAAAAATGTCACGTGTAAAGAAATGAAGAAAAATTGAGATTAATTGCCACACTAAATAAAATGATGAATTGTCACTAAGGAAAAAGATAAATGTCATGATTTATTTTCCCAACTAGTGCTTCTAAACAAAAAAGGATGACATGTCATAATTAATTTTCTCAACATGGCTTAATTGATTATTAGTTACATCTCCATCCTTTAAAGGGAGCAAGTTGTGCTTCCTACTTGCAGTCTGCCAACTGCAAGGCAATGGATCATTTCGGTCCTTTCTTCTTATATTACTTCAATTTACTACCTTCTAAGTTAACAAAAAATTAATAGGCATTAAAAAATAATATTAATAGGCGTATTAAAAAAATAATAGTGTCTTCTTCTCTATTCTGTTCAGAGAAAAAACATCATCTCCATAGGCTTGATAAACAATTTATTCAAAACAATTACGTTTTTAATAAGGACTAGAGCAATTTGTGGCCCATGATAATTTCATAAAGAATGCCACTATATATATAACCCAATTAAACATCAAACACAAAATCTCGTTAGGCCTGGCTCAAATTCCTTTACTATACACCAATTTTCACCAATTTCTATAAAGCCCAATGCAAAAAAATGAGGCTTAAAGAGTAATTAACCAAAACACAATATCTAAATAATTCCACATCAGTTCAATTCACCAATCTTTATGGCGGTCACTCTTCATTTACATAATATATCCTTCCCAACTCAATTAACATATCCTGATTACATCTAAAAATGCGGCAAATAGTGAAATTCCTCCTCTAACATGAATATATATATAGCTCGTGTCATACATACCTAGCATTTACCACACTTAACATCTCACTACTCATACAAAGAAAATCGTTCATAACACGAAACGAGCAAGCCCACAGTTCGAATAACAAGCATATTTTTGTTACACTCTGATCCCGGATGTAACCGCGACACGATCTATTAGTCGTGCTAAGCGCATACACACCAAAATCAAGTCATTCCAAAATGAGTCTAAGCTCACAAATCACCCGTCCATTCCGTCAAATACCTACGCCGATAAGAAAAACAAAACAAGTAGAAATCAGTAGCTAATAAATTTAGCTAGGTAACTGGTTATGTTACGACGTAGCTTCTATATAACCATCATTTTGTAAAAATATAGTTTTAATTATATAAAATATAATAATATAATAGATCTAAGTATTAAAATAGTCTTATCAAGCGGTCGTGGTTTCGTTATCCCACGTACGGCTATATTTTTATTATCAAGCGGTCATGGTTTCGCTATTCCATGTGCGGCTAGATGACCACGGTTTCGCAATTCTGTGTGTGGCTAAGCGGCCACGGTTTCTTCATTCCGTGTGCGGCTAAATTGAAAACACTAACTATATATAATAAATTTCATTCTAAAAAAAAAAATAACTTGAGATTATATAGAAGTCCAGTTTCCTCAAAAACAACGATACGATTGGTTAACAAAGCAATTTGTTTTCCTACATGACATGCATAATCAAACTTTGGCACATCAATTCACTTTTACAACAACAGCACAAAGGTTAAATCAGAATTCGAAAGCGTATATGAATGAAAATGGAGAAGAAAAATATATTGCATCTGAAGATGAAAAAGAGACCTTCTATATATTTACTTTAGAATTTGACAGATTAAAGTTGAAGTATTTTACTTTAATTAAAATTGTATTTTTTGAAAGAAACAAATGTCAGTAGCAATGAGACTCACGAAATGGAAACTGACAATGGGATATGATTTAATGATGTAAGTATTCAAAAATGTCCCTAAAAGTCAGGTATTTATATATCATTTTTACTTGGAATATTAAATATCAAATACTAAATAGAGAATATGGTTAATCAATGGGCAGTTACGAAGAGTCAAATAAATGATGGAATTATGATCAAAGGTCCCTCAAGTTTAGAAATTTATATTTACTCGTTTTTTTTTTCTTCAAAATTGGAGATATAACAATTTTTCTCTATGAAATATGAATGTTGACATTTCTTTTGCAACTTGTACCCGATATGGCGTTCCTTCGCCAACTCTTAATTGATGTTTGTTATTCTTTTTATGTTGGATAATATATGAAATTTAGCCATGACAACATTTTGTCAAAAAAATAAATAACGAGGATCGAGTAACGTACATCTTGGACCACCGGATTGAGAGAGGCACATGAAGAAGGATTAATTTATTTTTTTGAGAAATTTTCTTTCTTTTTTTTGTTTAAAAAATTTAGAGGGTGCTTATAACCCCCCTTCTAAATGCTATATTTATATTTATAATATTTACAAGGCTTTTTTCTTTTTTTTTTCTTTTTACATCCAAAATAAAAGAAAAAGAATTAAAAAGAAAACTAATTTAGAATAGAAAATAGGCTCTTGGGCTTATAGAATAGAAATTTTCTTTGAGCTTGTCTACAGTACTCCACATTGAAAATATTAGTTCTGATGAACGGTCCAGATTAGCCTGAAAGTGGAGTACTGTAGATGTTTTTTTCTATATAAAATAAATGATAAAAGGGTAAAATCGTAATTTAGGGTCTAATTATTTTTCTTTCTTTTTTTTCTAATTCTCTCGTGACTCTTCATCTCCAGTACTTGAAATCATAAAAGAAACCCTTTTGTTCTGAGAAACGGAGAAAGAAAGAAAGAAAATATTTGGAATTGATTTGTTTCTTCTTTTACTCTCTGCAAAATTGATTGTTATTCTAGAAGATTGTATTTATATATAGCAAGAAATAAAATATTGGGCATAGATTTGCTTCTTCTTTTTTAAGCATGACAATAATTAATATAGTATGACACAACACTATATTATATTATATTGAGTTTTGCTAATAAGCTAATATTATTATCAAGGAGTTGGTATTAACAATTTGTAGACCCTTGGACCTGCTTTAATTTGTGTGCGGCCCTTTAATCAACATATTTAGTAACTCTCTCTCTCTCTCTCTCTCTCTCTCTCTCTCTCTCTCGCGCGCGCGCGCCTGAAAAGGAAATAAATCTTGAACCACAAAGGAAATAATCGCATAAATGGAAGTGCTTTTCCGAATATAGAACTTTTCTTCGATATTCCGATTTCTTCTCTTCCAAAAAATCTCTTATTTTCATATATTAAAAAAAAACAGGGGTTTGAGAAGAAATTATTGGCATGTTTTGATTGAATTTAGAGATCGAAGTATTTTTGTAAATTTAAATTTTATATGAATTTTAGTTTGAAATTTATTTATATGGATTATGATATGTGAGTTCATTAATTTGTAATGGATATATATGAATGCGATTTGATTAAATTGTATGAATAATGTTAGTATGTATTTTGATTAGAAAGTTGTATGAATTATTATTGTATGCATTTGATTTGAAATTTGTATGAATTTCTATGATGATAAAATTAAAGCAAATCAAACGGTCCAAAAATCATTAGTATCAAACGCTTTGTACTGACATTAGTTTCCTAGACGGACTCGTATTATATTATATCATATTACATTATACTATACTATATTATATTATATTATATTGTTTTATATTATATTATACTATATTTTATCATATTATTTTATACTATGTTATATTATACTATATTATACTATATTATATTATATTAGACTATATTGCACTATACTATACTACATCATACTATATTATATTATATTATACTTTATTATATTATACCATATTTTATTATATTACATTATACTATATTATACTATATTATATTACATTATATTATATTATATCATACTATACTATATTTCATTCTACTATATTATGTCATACTATATTATATTACATAGTACTATATTATACTATCATATTTTAATATATTACATTATACTATATTACACTATATTATATTACATTATACTATATTATATCATACTATACTATATTTCATTATACTATATTATATCATACTATATTATATTACATAATACTATATTATTTTACATAGTACTATATTATACTATATTATATTGCTTTATATTTATACTATATTATATTACATTACAATATACCATATAATATTTATAGTACAGTATACTATATTGCACCATACTATACATGTTACTATACATTAGATTATATCATACTATACTATATTGCATTATACTATATTACATCATAACTATAATATATTATACTATATTGTATTATAATATATTATATTATATTATATTATATTATACTATATTATAATCATACTTTATTATATTAAACTATATTATATTGCATTGTACTATATTATATTATACTACATTATACTATTTTACATTATATTATACTACATCATACTATATTATATTACATTATACTATGTTATATCATATTATATTATACTGTATTATATTACATTCTACAATATTAGTATATTACATTATATTATTTACATTATACTACACGATATCATACTATACTAGTTTACATTATACTATATTATATCATACTATATTATATTACATTATACTATAATTTTTCTTACTATATTATATTTATATTATATTATATTGTACTATATTAAATTATATCATACTATATTATATTATTTTATATTATTTTATATTATATTACATTATACTATATTATATCATACCATATTACATTATATTATATAATATTACATCACATTACACTATATTACATTACATTGTACTATATTATATCATATCATAGTATACTACATTACATTATACTCTATAATATTACATTACATTACACTATATTACATTACATAATACTATATATTGTATCATATTATACTATATTACATTATACTATATTATATTTCATTATACTTTATTATATCATACTAAATTATATTTCATTATACTTTATTATACTAAATTATATCATATTATATTATATTACATCATACTATATTAGAGTATATAATATTAAATATGTATCATACACTGGCGGAGCTTGACTGAAATTTCTGAGGGGACAAAATATGGAAGGCAGATTATTTTTTTGACTTGGATTAGAAAGAAAGAATATAATGGAGATCTTCTTTCATTGATTGAAATGGAGAGCAGAATAAAATGAAAATAAATTTAAGATTGAATCTATGTAATTAATACCACATATACCGGAAATATCCTTCTAATTTTAACGGTCTTGATTGAATCTATCATGAAGTTAAAAAATAAAAATAAAATACCATTGACAAGCTCATTTTCTTTCAATCAACACTATTTTATTTTTGATGTTAGAATCTAAATAGAGGCGCCAAGACCCCAAAAATGTGATGATATCAGATAAATTAACAGTTAACACAACTCGAGTAACTAAAAAAAAATTAACAGTTAACACAGAATTTTGAACTTGTAAAACATCACATCATTTAACATCACCTCAATATTCTTTTTACTAAGTAACTACGTAATAATTCTGTTTCAGCCTTTCAGGCGGTATATAAATATGAAACCAGTAATATATAATGTATATGTGCTTTATAAAATAATGCCTCGGATGCTAGTACGATAATTTTAGATTTCGAAGGGCTGAGAAATAGTACAAATAAAGTAATAGGCCATACACTTGCATTAGATATGATTTAGAAAAACTAATTGGTTTGACCTTAAATGTGTCGACATTATTTCGACACTGTGTTACTCTTTCAAAATACAGATTAGTTTACTGGCGGGTAGATGTTTGACTCCAGTACTAACAGAACTGGAGAAGTCCCTTCCTGTTGGTCCTGGTAGCAAAAATGTACATGATGTGTTGTAAACCTACAAATTTTCTATTTACGGTTTTGTATCATGATGTAATCTACTTCCGTTTTGTAAACACTAAACTTTTTATTTTTAATTAATGAAACGAGCTAAACAGGTAATCGACCTGATGCTCCTTCAAAAAAAATGTACATGATCCTTGTAGCAAAAAGTGTACCTCACTATGGTCCAGTAGTTGGATAGAATGGAGAAAATCCAAATACTGTCAACGGGCAGGTGATTTAATGTGATTATTGGTGAACACATTTTATTGAGAGAATTTTGTCCCCATTACATTGCATTCTTCTGATTGCCAGAATGCAACTAGTTATATATTCATTTCATTCATCTTTCATAAATTCCCTCCATCATTAATTAACACCCTCTTCTCTCTCAAAACCCCCTCAAAGAATGAAAACCTTAAGTCTCCTCATCATTTTTCTCACAATCTTTCTCCTTCCTCTCGCCGTCCATTCAGGCTGTGACTGCTCGACAGATAAATCGCTTACAGACAAACCGCGTGCGCGCAATCTACATATCGTAGCTATTTTCGCAATTCTTGGCGCTGGCGCTGTCGGATGTACAATTCCTTCTCTCGGAAAACGCTTTCCAATTCTTAGTCCTGAAAAAGATTTCTTCTTCCTGATTAAGGCATTCGCTGCTGGCGTTATCCTTGCCACTGGTTTCATTCACATTCTTCCTGATGGCTACGATAGGTAGTATAAAAATATAAAAGTAAATTATGATTTTGTATATGCTTAACCTTTTCTATTAAATGAAGATATTTTTGTCTCAATTCCATTATTTATTGTCAAAGAGATTTGAATCCATAATCTATAATTTATTGTGCAATACTTAACCAATTATGCTATATTGTTATATGATATATACAATGAAATTTTGTGCATTTTTGTTAGTTGCACATCATGCGATCTTCTTATTAGTTGTTTCTATAAAAAGTGGTCACTCCATTTTCCTTAGTCAATTTTACGGAAGAAGTTTTCAAAGAAATGAGTATTTATAATTCACTTAATTTGTACTCTTTAATATTTGCAGGTTGACCTCAGCATGTTTGCCCGAGAGTCCGTGGCAAAACTTCCCCTTCGCGAGTTTTATTGCAATGGTTACTGCAATTATGACTCTAATGATTGATACCTTGGCGTCTGGATACTTTCAAAGAAAGCACTTCAATAAGCATGCAGCGATGGTCACAAACTTGGAGGCTGGTGAAACCACAGATCATGATGCGCAAAGTCATGTGCATATGCACACTCATGCCACGCACAATCATGATGCACATGAAAGTCATGTGCATATGCACACTCATGCCACGCACGGCCATGCGCACGGCTGGGCCGATGGACAAGGAGAGATTGAGGGTTCTTTGCAAATCCTTCGCAATCGTATCACCGCAGAGGTTTTATTTATTTTATTTTATTTTATTTTCTTTGTTTATTATGAGTTCGCTTAATTGGTATGTATGTAATTTTTTTTCTTGAATGTGTGCAGATATTTGAGTTGGGAATTATTGTACATTCGGTGATAATAGGGTTATCTCTTGGTGCGTCGCAAACTCCCTCAGTAATAAAGCCTCTCATAGCGGCATTAACGTTTCATCAGTTCTTCGAGGGAATGGGACTCGGCGCATGCATTGTCCAGGTATGTAAAATATTCAGTTCTTCTAAATTAACTCTTAATTTTACCACTACTAGATTAGCCTAGTGATCATGATACCAATTTCATTTATCCATAAATGAGGGGTTCGAATCTCGTGTCTAGCATAATTGATTTAAAAATTTAAGTGAGGACATATGAGCCCACCCAAAAGAGAACAAACATCAAGCGATCGTTTGTAGTTTTCCCTAATTTAACTCTTAATTTTACAATATCAAACTTGTATTATACAATGCTTAATGTAATTATTTCTTTTTGTTGTAGGCCAGATTTAATATCAAGCCTGTCGTCATTATGTCGCTATTCTTCTCTCTCACGACGCCTATTGGAATCATAATAGGCATTGGTATATCATCTAGCTATGATGAAAATAGTCACAAAGCGTTGATTGTTGAAGGAGTATTGGATTCTGCATCTGCAGGAATTCTGATTTACATGGCTCTTGTGGATCTTCTTGCGCAAGATTTCATGAATCCGAAGATTCAAAACAATGGAATCCTTCAAATTCTTGTAAATGTGTTTCTGTTGTTAGGGGCCGGATTGATGTCTGTGATCGCAAAATGGAATTGATTTGTAGATTCATTTTTTGAATGCATGAAATTGAATTTCCTTTTTCGATATACTATTTTTTGGGATTTTCTTTCTCCAGTTGAGAAGATTTTTTTCTAAATTCAATTAGCTGATGAGTTTTTGAATGGTTTATTATCTCAGTGCTGGCGAAATAAATTAGTCTGAAAAATAGAAATTATGGATTAAAAAGGCTAAAGACGATTAGACGGCATCTCTTATCCTCTAGGCCATGGTTGAATTAATAACAAAAGATGATATGATTTTCTGAAATTCATAAAAGTACTTATAAAATAGTCTAACACATATAATCTGTAAACATATCATAATCATATAAAATCATTAGTAAATCAATGATTTATATTTGTCATACCTCATCATTCAGTAGTTAAAATAATTTAAATGATCTGGCATAATGAAAATTCTCAAAGATAATTCCCCCCCCCCCAAATTCTAGCATCCAAGGGAGGGGTTTTAAGAGGCCACGTCACCCCATTTCCGTGACTGTTGGATGGGGTGATGTGGTTTGATATGGACCGTTCGATTGTTTAGAGTTTCTGATATTTTATGGCGGTTTCTGTGTAGTTTCTGTGTAGTTAGATGGTGTCAGAATATGATTGGTCGAAATTCGGTGTTCTGCGTTCTATCCTGATTTAGTGTGAAATGTCAAATAAAATATAATTAATTATTTTGAAAAATAAACTGTGTAACTTATGTGTTGTGAGTTATAATATCAATAACCGCCGAATACTCGCTACACATAATTCATTCCTAAATAATAATAATAATTTTTTTTTTAAAATAATGATTTATCAAAAAAAAAAAGGGCCCACATGTCACTCTCTTTCTCTCTCCCTCAAATAAAAAAAAATAATGATTTCCAAAATAAAAATATAATTAATTATTTTGAAAACTAAACTGTATAACTTATGTGTTGTGAATTATAATATCAATAACCACCGAACACTCGCTACACATAATTCATTCCTAAATAATAATAATTTTTTTTTAAAAAATAATGATTTATCAAAAAAAAAAATGGGCCCACATGTCACTCTCTTTCTCTCTCTCCCTCAAATAAAAAAAAATAATGATTTCCAAAATAAAAAAAAGGTGGGGCCCTCTTTCTCTCTCTCTCTCAAATAATTAAAAAAATAAATAAATAATTCATTTTCCAAAAAAAAAATGTGGGTTCCATGTGTCTTTCTCTCTCAGGTAATTTTTTCCCAACGTTTTATTTCAAAATATGATTTTTTTAGTAGCTCATTTTTTTGTGAAAACATGAAAAATAGAACAAGGATGATGAGATCTTTCATTCAGGATCTCAATTGTTATACTTTCGAACGCACCATTATGTTTTCTCATAATGACTTTCAATATCTCCTGTCTTCAATCAACTTGATTGAATATCACAATGTCAAATGACATTATGACTCATTCCTAAATAAAAATAAAAAAATAATAATTTATCAAAAAAAATGCGGGTCTCGTGTGTCACTCCTTTTATCTCTCCCTCAAGTAATTAAAAAAAATAGATTAATAATTTAAAAAAAAAAATGTGGGCCCTCTCTTTCTCTCTCCCTAAATAATTAAAAAAAAAGAAAATAAATAAATCATTTCTCAAAAAAAAAAAGAATGTGGGCTCCATGTGTGTGACTCTTTCTAAGGTAATTTTTTTTCTAACGTTTTCTTTCAAAATATGATTTTTCAATAGCTCAATTTAAAAAAAAAATGAAA
Source organism: Juncus effusus (assembly GCA_027726005.1). Lineage (NCBI taxonomy): Eukaryota > Viridiplantae > Streptophyta > Magnoliopsida > Poales > Juncaceae > Juncus > Juncus effusus. The sequence goes on along the minus strand of CM050910.1, from coordinate 1,052,876 downwards.
AATATAACAAGGATGATGAAATCTTTCATTCAAGACCCCAATTGTTATACTTTCGAACGCACCATTATGTTTTCTCATAATGACTATTAAAAATAATTTATATAGATTTTTTATGATTATTAATTCATAAGATAAATTTAATGTATTAATTATTAAACAATAAAAATGATAAAAACCGCAGCGGAACGCGGAAATTCTCCTAGTTAAAAAGATAAAGAGTTGAGACTAATTTGGATTTTTTTACGAATCTTGTTGAACCCAATTGAAATTTGTAAAACTGAGAAGTCTGTTATAAGGCCCATTATCTTTTCAAAACTTGGGCTAATAAGTGAAGTGCAAAACTGTCGAGCTGTTGACATTGTATTGTATGAAAAAAAAAAATGCAAATACAGGTAGACGTTTGATTATAGTTATCTATGTCAATCGCCACTTTAATATATTATCTTGTAACTGTTGACACTTGACAGCTTAAGGACTTAAATTATATCATAATGATATCCCTATTCATATATTAACAGTTAAGTAAATAGTGATTAAACTTATCTAAGAATTAATATTAACTATAATATATATTGTTCTTATATATTATATTATTCTTACATCATTTATCATCTTATAAATTTAGTTTCTTCTTTGACGTAAAGATACATGTCATAATTTATCAAACGAAATATGTATTTTTTTAATGTTTCTGTATCAGTCTCAGCTATAACACAAATATTCTGTAACCCATCTTAACAAACTATTACTTTCATTGAGCTATCATCGTCAAGCCTTTTCTTTTATGTGATCTATTAATCTAAGATTTTTCGACTCAATCATCGTGACGTAAACTCTGTGGTTTATATGAATCACTTCTTATATGACCTCATAATCAACCTTTTAGCTTGTAAACAAAGGCTAAAATCATATTGTTATTTACAAAAAAGGTTGTAAAAGTCCCAACAAAAGTTTGATAATTGATGCTTACAGAAAAGCTGAAATAGAAAAAAATCATGTCAATTTCAAATAATGTTCCTACAGGGGTCTGTGCATGAAAATTTTCTGAATACCAATGAATAGTAGTTTTTTTTTTGAGAAAAGTACTAATGAATAGTTAATAGACAATTAATCACATTGTCACCTACGACTATTTGATTCGTACTGACAAAAAGTGTCGACATTCTATCAACACTTTGATTTTTTCTATCTCCAGACGACTTTGGAAATTACCAAACTCATTCGACTTTCTAATTTAATTAGGAGAATTGTTTCCAATCTCCCTCCAATTATCTTCTATGTATGCAAAATATACCTTACATATATCATATTATAAACTTAATAATTCATTTTAAAATATATGTGTTAACTGATAAGTCCTTGCAATGGAAAAGAGAGAAAAGTCTTGCTATCTTGGGATGGAATTGGAGGAGATAGTTATCACCCTTTTGTCATAGATTACCTTTGCATGCAACTGCCTCTCAGCCCTCCATTAAGAATCTGGTTCTTCTCCATTTAATACAAAATGGAGACACCGATTTTTCATCAGCATGCAATTCAATGGAAACAAATTAATACTCTCAAGCAGTGTCCCAATGACAGAGTAGCATTAAAAATTGACAGATAGTCATTCAACTTAAGTCGACATTGGATTTGAGTTATGTGGATTTATTTGATTCATTACATGCATATTTATACATTATGTTGTATTATTTCGTGGTTGTACTACTTTTTATTCAACACATTAAATTACTATATCTTGAAAAGATTTATTGCACTTGATAACTTATGACCACACTTTAGAAATTAATTTCCTTATGACTTCATAAATTGGAAATGAGCACATCTTTTCAGTAAAATGTATCCAACCATGGACCACGAATTTTCAGTATTTTCATTAAAAATAAACAAAATAGAATAAATAGTTCCTTATTACAAAGCAACCGTCAACAAATAAAGAGCAGAAAAGATTGTTTAAAAGGAGCCCTTCTTTTAAACTGAACAAACAAATAACCCCCACCATTCTTTAGCCGGCCCAGCATATCTTCTATAAATTATCTTCACTCTCTCTCTCTCTCTCTCTCAATCTCCTTTTTCTAGCTACACAACAAGAGAGAGATATCAAGATTCAAAAACTAGGAATACCTTAAAAAAAAAAAAAACTAGGAACAATTAAAGATGACAAGTTACATTCCTCATGTCTTGTTCCTTCTAGCCACACTATCCCTCTTGCCATTACTCGCGAAATCAGACTGCGACTGCTCCATTGATGAATCAGACACTGACAAATCAAAGGCGCGGACTCTTCACATCATCGCCATTTTCTCGATTTTGATCGCCAGTTCGATCGGTTGCACCATTCCGGTTCTTGGAAAGCGGTTTCCTGCCCTTAGCCCTGAAAAAGACTATTTTTTCCTCATCAAGGCCTTCGCTGCAGGCGTAATCCTGGCCACTGGATTCATTCATATTCTGCCAGACGCCTTTGATAAATTGACGTCACCGTGTCTTCCTAACTCTCCATGGCAAGATTTTCCTTTCGCTGGGTTCGTTGCCATGGTTGCTGCAATAGGTACTTCGAAAAAGAAAAACTATTTTTAAAATGTTTTACAATGTGTTAGGACCCAAAAACTTACTTACTAGTGAAAATATTTAGACCCAAGAAACGACCTTAATGATTAAGCCAAATTGTACTAATAGAGTAATAGTTATATCATTTTGTTATTTAGTTAATTCTGTTATCTATTAAATACTAAAGATGAGACTAATTTCCTCCTCTTAATTCCATTTCAGATGTAATACATTGGATACATTAATAATTTGTATAAATTTAATTATTTTGTATTTATTATGCAGGTACCCTAATGACTGACACACTTGCTACCGGGTACTTTTACCGGCGACACTTCAAGAAGGCCGCCGCAGCAGTTGGGGATGTAGAGGCGAGTGCTGAAGCAGAGGGTGCACATGCAGAACATGTGCATGTGCACACTCATGCCTCAAATGGGCATTCACATGGCGGTACCATGATGGCTATGGAAATGGAAAATAGTGATGACGGATCAAAAAAACTCATCCGTCACCGTGTTATCGCTCAGGTTAGCTAGATTTATCTCGTTAGTATCATAATTCATAATGTACAGTGTTACCTTACACATGTTTCTACATATGTGATATGGATCGACGCATGCATGTTGTCAATATTAGATGTGCATATGTAAAATTATTATATATGGTTTTGATTTGTGTCGTAGGTGTTGGAGTTGGGAATAATTGTCCACTCTGTGATAATTGGAATGTCGGTGGGAGCATCGCAATCCCCTTCCACTATAAGACCCCTCATCGTTGCCTTGAATTTCCACCAATTCTTTGAAGGTCTTGGTCTTGGGTCGTGCATTTCGCAGGTGTAATTAGTATATATGTACAACATATTTATTTCAAAATGTTCAATTTGATAAATACCATATAAGTAGCAGCTTCATATATGATATGTAAAATTTTTGTTAGTCTATTTCACTAAATACAAATAATGATACATAGATATTCTAATGGCAGGCTAAATTTCGATTAAAGTCTGTGATGACAATGTCGCTCTTTTTCTCTCTTACAACACCAGTTGGAGTCATAATAGGCATCGGCATATCATCAAGCTACAATGAAAATAGCCACACTGCATTGATAGTAGAAGGAGTATTGGATTCCGCTGCGGCCGGAATTCTAATTTACATGTCTCTTGTTGATTTACTAGCGGAAGACTTTATGAATCCCAGAGTTCAAAGCCGCGGGAAGCTGCAGTTTATGATAAATGTGTTTCTATTGTTAGGAACCGGCTTGATGTCTCTCCTTGCCAAATGGGCATGATAATTTTGATATAATTTCTTGTTTCTTTTGTTAGTGACTTGTATCTTGTGATTGTTGTATTTGTGAAATGATTTTTATTTTTGGTTTATGATAAATGTATTTATGTTATGTGTATTTTTCTTGGTGTGACATTTGTTATAAGATTGCCATATATTTTTCATATTGCTTTATGTATTTACTCAAAAATAAGATATGAGGTAATATTTGAACTAATGAAGAGTCTTCCTTTTAATTTGGTTTGAGTTAAAAGATTTATGTCTTGTATATGATTTATACTTTTTTTTTGAAAGGGTATATGATTTATACTTGTATATTATTTTTCATAATAATATATATGAAGATTTTTAACTAGTATATATTTGTAGAATTCTAGTGCGAGAGACATTTTATATATATTGGCTCTTCAATATTTTTACAAAATCAATTTTAAGATCCGCCATTGTCAATAAGTACAGGAAAGAAACTACTTAGAACTATTGAAGAATATGTTTGATGAAAACACATGAACAAATAAATATAACATTCTTCTGCACTATACTTTATTGTGTTTACCTATAATTAACCATTTAGAGCATTGAAAATAGTATAAACACATACTCCATACTTCACCAAGGAGAGCAATTTCGGAGTCGAGAAGATGGCTCGGTTAGACTGTCTAGTCCAACTTTTACTCGCCAATACATGGACACATTCTCATTCTGGTCTTAACTTAGTCATGTGTTAGGTTAGGATAGGAATTCTCTAAGAAAATGTAATCTTCTTTTCTTTTTGATAATCGCCACTGTGGCAACTCAATTCCTTGTAATAAACACTCTGTAATGTTTTTCATTTTCTTTAATCAATAGAAGGCAATCGCCAACTGAAGCTTCAAAAAAAAAGAAAATAGTATAAACAAAATCTGCAGTTCTACACCACATGTATAAACTCATGATAAAAAATATTTGCAACTTTGTTCCAACCTACCAAAAAGATTCATTTGTAACTTGTTCTAAACAACTTGACATGATATACATCAACAGACCAAAACATACTAGGGGCCCAATATATCATCTTTAAACATATGTGTCAAGAAAAATAAAAAGCCCATCATCATATCAAACCCACAGCCCAAAAGCCCCCACACACACTTCACCCACAACCTCTCTCTCTCTCTCTCTCTCTCTCTCATGGCGAACCAGGCGCCGGTCTCCGAGCAGAAGAAGCGAGCCTTCGACGCCTTAGAGCGCCGTTTCGCCGCCGCCAAGGTGCAATCAGAGCAGCAGCTCAAGCCCCAAAAGAAGACTCGAACTGGAGACGCCAGTCCTAAGCCTCGTACGGACGTACCCAGTTCCTCCAACTCTGTTGCACTTACTGGTATGATTAATAAATGAATTATCTTGCTTTTATGATTTGGTTCTGTGATTTTGTGATAATTGGTTTGGTTTTGGTAGGGAAAGCTGGGATTTCTGTTGGTGTTGTGTCTGCTCAAAAGAAAGGATCTACTAGTGTTGGTGAGTTAATTTTGTACTGCGAATTGTGTAGAATTGAATTTAAGTGTGTAATTGATTAAATTTAATATGGGTTGGATTATTTATATGTTTTATTTTAGCATTTATGAAGATCTAAAACTCAATTATTATTATTTTTTTTTTAGATGGAGAAAACCATCCAATTTATACTGAAATATCCGAATCTATTCATGAGAATCTTCTTCAAGGCGCTAACATGGTAATAATAACTCACATTAAAAAAATAAAATAATAAAATGGTAAAAAAAATATTTTTCATTTAATTCCAATTTTGAAATTTATTGAAGGAAACAAGTCGAAAGGACAGTATAGAGAGAATGATGAGTGATATGATTCAAAAGGGCGAAGAAAGTTCGAAATTTGCAAAGGGGTCCAAAACTTTAAAAAGAGAAAATTGGGTTCTTTTGGATAATTTCATTCCTAAAGATGATAAATTGGAAAATGCGCGAGAAAAAGCGTTGAAAAGCCACTCAAAAAGGTCCAAAATTCATATGTCAACGAAGCAACATAAAAAGTGTGGTTCGTTTAATTTTCCCAAAGAATTTCATAAGTAAGTCTTATTTTGTCATATTTTTTGTATTAGTTATATTTAATAGATATGAGAAAAGTAAATTACTATTTTTCTTTTTTGTGTAGTTTTGAGCGTTTTAAGCCGATGAATGAGATGTGGAAAGAGTATATAAATGAAGTTGTGAAAGAAAAAGGGTTTGACTTTGACTTTCATATTATTTCTGCTATTATATTTTTTTTAAACAAAAATTTATTTTATTTTTTATGTATAAAAATCAGGAAGAAGCAATTAAGTGAGCGCTTTTTAGTAGCAGATTTACATGGTGCATTTCTTTTAGGTATTTAAAAACTAGAATTTTATAATTTAATAATAAAAAAACATATTTAATTTTTAATTTTTATTTATTTTGTATTTCTTAGTGGTGGAATGCAAAATTGAAAGTTATAAGGGTAAAAGTGGAATTATGATTAGAGAGACAACTGAAACATTTGGAATTATTTCACAGGATAATCGCTTTTATGGTATTTAACTGTTTCTCATTAAATAAAAAATGATTTTTTTATTAACTTGATTATTTGTAATCCTTTTTTCTGATATATATAATTTATTTATTTTCAGTTGTGCCAAAAGCGGGCTCTGTATTTATACTCCAAATGGATTTTTGGAAAATTACATTATTTGGTGATAAATTATCAGCAAAAGAGAGGTCGAAAGAGAGTAAAGTTCAACAAAAGCTCCAAGCTCTTTTAAGATGATTTATTTTATTTATTTATTTATTTATAATAATAGTCTCTTGTACTGTTTATTATATTTTTCTAATTCTTTGACGCATTGATTTTTTGAATATATGGGGTTATTTAATTATTTCACCCCAAATGTGGGAAAATATCCTTTTAAATCAGAAAAATTAAAAATATTATTTAGAATATCGGATATGAATTGAATCTACAGATTCATTTACATTTAGTTGTTTACATTTTTATGTGAAATGCATTATCTACAGACGACATCCAGCCTAGTTAATGCCGTTTTCAATGGAAAAAAAATCCATTTTAGTATAACATCTTATGAAAATTAATTGTCTTGTTTTAACAATTTTGCATCTTATGACTTGAATTTACAATAATTATTTAAAACAATTACGAATCATATAATATCCTGACAGTCCATCTTTCCATAATTGCTAAAGTCACTATATATAAATTCTCCTAATCTCCTAACCTTTCTACCAAAATAACCAAACAAAGCAAACCAAACCCTCAAAACATACTAAAACCCCTAAACCCTAATTTCCAATGGCCTCAAAGACCTCCATCGTATTCCACTCCATGCTTCTCTTCTCCCTCATCCTCACCGCTCAATCTACAAACAGTAAGTTCTCTCTCTTTCTACATCAAATCAACATTTCATGATTCCACATATTCACATTTTTATTAATAAAACAAAATTAGGGTTATCAGAGGGATCAAATGATGATGATGGTAGTAGTGATTGTCACTTTGCCGGTACATGCGTGACTAAGAAGGATTGCGAACTACCGTGTTTTGCAGATGGTTATTCTCCCAAGGCGACGATTTGCGTGCCGTATAGAGAGCAAATGACTTGTTGTTGTCTTCTGAAATACCCTAATCATCCTCCTTTTGCGCTGAAGCATTAATGGATCAGTTGAGATATACCGCATGCATGTTCTGTCAACTTTGTAGTATTCAAATGATTTGAGTCTTGTGGTTGAGAGTGTGATGGGATTGTTTTATGTTAGTATGGAATGTTTGAAGTGTTTGATAATCTCTAATTTTTAAATATTAAGATTTTTTTTTTTTTTTTTTTCAAATTCTGATTATGCATTTTACTTTGTTTTGTATTGATCAAGCTTGGTTTTTATTGAAATCAAATGTGAACCAATCAATATTATGTTACAGATCTCTTTTTTGATTCATGAATATGATTCAGATCTATTTTGGTAAAGGCTAAAAAAATGATTTTAGGCCCAAATAAAATGCCCATATGCTATGTTGAACAGTCAATGCCGTTTTTTTTCCAAAAATATCCTCCACTTTTTTTTTCTCTTTTTTTTTTTCATTCATTTTTATGTTTTCTTCTGAATTTGTGGAATTTCTAATTCACAAAGCTATACATGACATGGATAAACATTGTGCGCGCGGTATCAAACTTTCAATCGTATTGTTGGATAATTTGTCTAATAAACTACCTTAAAATGTTCGATTAATTTCTGAGTTCTCATTGTCTTTTTTTTTCTCATTGTTAGTCAGATATATTTGAGAGGTAATTAATTCAAATAATTTTTTTCTAAGGGACGATGCATTATATTATATAAATTAATTAGTTAAAACAAAAAATTTCACCCCCACTATCAATGGCAATCGAATCCAATCAACCAATTAACACTATTTACTATTTGGATTATTTCTCAAGTCTTTAGGGAAAGTTAAATAGGCCCGGTTCATAAAAAATAAATGAACCTTAAATAAATAAAAAATACAATAAACCCTAAACCCTATAAATAGCAGTTAGCACATTGTCCTAATCAAACATTATAACCAAATCTTTTTTCAAGCAAGCTTCACAAGAATGGCATCCAAACAATACTCCATCATGTTCCTCGGAATTCTGCTCCTTTCTCTTGTAGCAATGCATCAATGCACAAGTACGTATAATAAAATGAGAATTTGAATTTTGAATTTCTCAAAAAGGTCCTTATAATTTTGATTTTGATTTGCAGGGATCGAACCAAAAGGAGACGAAGGTGCTTGCAGTTATATTAAACTCTGTACGAAAGATGAGTGTGAGAAGGTTTGTAAAGAGAAGGGTCGGTCTGTCGATAAGTTTTATTGTGTGGTTACTCCTGCCGATTCTCAAAATAATTATATTGATCTCAAGTTGGGCCATTGTTGTTGTTCCGTTTGAAAAAGCTAATAGGCACATTGTTTTTTTTGGTTATATTGACTACGTACCTTGTTTCTGTCCGAGAGGCGAATAATTCGATAAATTTGATCCCATTATTTTATTCAATAATTATTGATTCTTTTTTATTGATTTTTGAAGTTGAGTTTGTGATCAGTTTCGGAATTTCTACATTTTTATTTTATTTCTGACAATTTTGTTCAATCACTATATAACTTTAATATTGAATGAATCTGTCAATATAGACATAATCGGTAGTCCCTACTCCCTAGGATGCACTGCCTACAATTAGCAAAACCCTAAATAAAAATTTACTACTTTTATGTTTAAAAATTATATATCATAATATCTAACTAAAGAAATTCACGGTATCTAGATTGATGTTGATCCGATTATATATTTTCATTAACGGGGCATGCATTGTTAAACCGAACCGAATGATCACCCCTAATTGTTAAGAAAGAAAATCAGGTAAAATCTCACCAGAAGGAAATAGATAAACCTAGAGATTCAAATCAATAGCTCCTATAAATAAAATATCCTCCTAATAAATGCTCATTAAACTAATTGGATTCAATAATATTGAAGTCCATATTATGCCATTGATTAAAATTCAAAGATATAAATATAAAGGCCCACACTCATTCAGGCCCAAATATAAAGTGACTCAGGCCCATACGCTTATCTCTTGACCAGTCTAAAGCGTTGAAAAGTCAACGCCAGTTCTTCTCAAGACTTTCTCCTTCTTCGTTGCTGCACCACGTTGTTTTTTCGTTTTCGTTCTTCCTCTCTTTCTAGATATACGACTTCTTCTGAATTTGTGGAATTTACAATTACCAACTTGCATCCATCTGACTTCTGAGCTGACTTTTGGCTCTTCAAATGGATAAGCAATGTAAAGCAATTGGACAAAGGAAGTGGAAGAGAAAGTCAGAGAAGACGAAGGAGAGAGATGGCTGGCTCAGGCGAAGGCAAGTGCGTCTGTGTCACCGGCGGCAGCGGATTCATCGGATCGTGGGTTGTCAAGCTCCTCCTTGACAGTGGCTACACCGTCCATGCCACCGTTTTGGATCTCCGTTCATCTCTCTCTCTCTCTCTCTCTCTCTCTCTCTCTCTCTCTCTCTCTCTGTTATCACGCTCACGCACACGAACGAGCTGTTCGATGGTTGTTCTTGCACTGTTATCGTAACTTTGTTTTGTTTCTTCTTTTATTTTTCAGAAAATGAGAGTGAGACAAAACACCTACCAGCCATGGACGGTGCAGAATCACGTCTCAAGCTCTTCCAAATGGACCTCTTAGACCCCATTTCTGTGCTAGAGCCGATCAAAGGCACTATTGGCGTCTTTCACCTCGCTTCCCCACTCTACGCCCTTCAAGATCCAGAGGCAATCAATCAAATAATCATTCAATTCCACCATTTTTTCAACATTTTCACTCAAAATTCACTCATCTTTACGTACAGAACTTACTGGTGAAACCAGCAGTAGAAGGCACGCTAAACGTGCTTCGCGCCGCAAAAGAATGCAACGTGACACGTGTCGTGCTGACGTCATCCACATCAGCAATCGCTCCTAACCCTAATTGGCCGGCCGACAAAGTCATAACAGAGGAATGCTGGGCCGACGTCGACTCCTTGAAAAAACTCGACGTAATAGACAAACATAATATAATTTTAAGTTTTTCGTAGGATGAATTTAACATTTTGATTAATTTTTTTTTTTTTTGGATTTAGCTGTGGTATCCTGTTTCGAAAACTCTGGCGGAAAAAGCAGCATGGGAATTTGCGGGAAATGAAGGATTGGATTTAGTCACGATTTGTCCCGGATTAGTTTTGGGACCGATGCTGCCACCTATGGCACGTGGCAGTTTAACTCTCTTTACTTACATTCTCAAAGGTCAGTTTCTTATCAAATAATTGTTTATCGTCATAATGAGTTTCACTTACCATCATAATGAGTTTTACCTACCACCGCATCACATTTCCCTTGCCATCTGTTAGAAAAAATAGAATAAATGAGAAAATTTAGGCGGTATAGTATAATTTATTAATTTTTCTTTTCTACAGATGCAATATTTCACTTACCGCCGTATCATATTTCACTTACAACCTGTCACTAAGAGGGAAAAAACAACAAAAATATAGGGAAATTAAATCAACATTTTTCATCAACATCTCACCACAATGTTTTGCACGGATCTCGATGCAAACATTAAAAAAAGGGCAATATAAACATCTATCTATATATTATAGGAGTTGAGGTGCCGATGGAGAATTTATACATAGGTTGTGTGGACGTGAGGGACGTTGCGCGTGCAATGCTAATTCTCTTCGAAAACCCATCCGCAAAGGGCCGCCACTTATGCGAACAATCCATCTCTCGTTTTTCAGATCTCGTCGATAAAATCATCGAACTCTACCCAGAATATAATGTCAAAAAGTACATCTTATTTTATTTTATTTTATTTTGTTTAAGTTGTTGTATAAATGTATGTTAGTTTTATGACGGTAGGATATTTATTTTGTAGGGTTGAGGAGGAGAAGCAGCCGTGGTTGGTGAGGGAGGAGAATCCGTCCAAGAAGTTGATGGAATTGGGGATGACGGAGTTTTCGCCCATGGAGAAGATAATTAAGGACACGATGGATTGTTTGAAGAGTAAAGGATGCATTTGAATTTATTTATTTTTTAACAGTTTGAATGCTCATTTGTATTGTTTTGTTTTGTTTTCATAATTGATATTTTTTTTAATAAAGTGTCTGCTCGGCAACACTAGAATAGGAAGGAATAGTGAAATAACTATTCTATTCCGAGTTTTTTTTTTTGAAGGTTGAAAGACAAAAAGTCGGCCAACATAATTTCATTAAACCAAATAAAAAAAGTTACAAGATTGGAAAAATAAAAAATACAAAGACATCTAACTGAGTAAGATGATCAGCACCAAAGGAAAAAAAACAAAGAGAAGATTTTCGTAGGCAATTTCATTCCCACAAGCTCATTTGCTATAAGAAACACCACAGAAGCGTCTATTGTAGAGCGTGATACACCAGGAGGAGATGGATACACCAGGAGGAGGATACCGTCTAGAACAAGAGTGGAAGAAGATGGAATAAAGAAGTAGAAGAATGGTTTAAATTTATTCTATGGATGATGAAAGAGAGGTGGAATAAAAGGATTTTTCTTTATTCTTTCTTCTTTTTCCAAATTAAACAAATATTGCATTAATTTGTAAATAAAATGGTTGGACCGAAATTTGTAATGTAAAATTTAGTTGGATTTGGTCTTTTGGGTCTGTTGTGTACAATGTAGAGTTTAGGGCTTTGGGCTTACTATGATCATTTTGGGTTTAGGATTAGGATTCTTTCAAGAGAATCATGTGAATTTGAAGCAATGAATACGATGCTTCTTTACTTGCCAAGAAGTACAACTGAAAAGACAAAGTAAAAGCCCCTAAAAGAAAGATGTTCATTAAGAAAATCAAAGATCTATCATGGATAGATTCATCATCCATTCATACTTGTCATTTCTCAAAACGACTTTCAAAATTCAAAACCTCATCAAAGAAGTAAAGAATAAAAAAGTCTTGTATAGCTTATAGGCTCCATTCTTCCTCTCTCTCTCTTTTCATGGCTTCTTCAACTCTGATTCTCTCAGCCATTTTATTTCTCTCACTTCTCTGTTTCGTTCCTTATCCTGTTTCATCAAGTCCTAAAGTCTCTGTTTCACTGTACTATGAAACACTCTGCCCTTACTGCTCAAACTACATAGTTAAAAATTTAGCAAAGATATTTCAAAATGGGTTAATCTCAATTGTTGATCTTAATCTTGTTCCTTATGGCAATGCAAGAGTGACATCTGATGGATTAGTTATTTGTCAGGTAATTCAAATGTTTGTGTTTATCATGGAAAATTGTATGATTTGTGCATTTTATTTATTTATTAATTAATATTTAATGTAAATGAACAGATGAATATTATATAGGAATGCTAAGAAAATTTCGAGTACTAAAAAATGACAGTTCTGCCTCCTGCATTTATTAAGTAGAGGCATGACCTAATTGAATGAGCGGTGGATATGTTTAATTATCTCTACATGTTATTTTCTTCATATTTTAATTTTGAAAGGCTTCATGTATTACACTATCAGTAAGATTTGGCTAAAGCATTGAAGCATTCCAATACTTTTAGTGCCACTCTTCGGTTGGTACATTGTTTTGCATTTTTGTACCATGCAAATCATCAAAATTAAATGTTGGTCTTGAATTAATCACAATTCACAAGTAAATAAGTAATACCAACTTGAAAATATCATATAATAATCGTTTTTTGTTTTCATTTTTATAGCATGGTTCAGGAGAGTGTTTACTCAATGTCGTTGAGGCTTGTGCAATAAAAGTCTGGCCTGACGTGGTAATATTTGCAACAAAACTTCATAATCATTTCACAAATTTGAATTTAACTATTCAAATTTTTTACATATATTTTTTCATTAATCAGCAACAACACTTCCCTTTAATTCAATGCATTGAGAATTCGGTTCTGAATGGAGAAGAAAATGGTTGGCAATCGTGCTTTCACGTAACGGGTTTGAATCCAGAACCCGTAGTAGATTGCTACAACAGTGGAAATGGCACGCAAGTCAGTATACTCACTATTTTTATATACAAAAGATTGCAAAATTAAAATAAATAACGATTATGATTATATCATTTTTCAGTTTGAGAAACAATACGCAACAGAAACGGACTCGCTTCAGCCGCCCCATCAATTTGTGCCTTGGATGGTCGTAAATGGAAGCCCACTTTACGGAGTAAATTTATTTTCTATAGAAAAAGTTCACAATTTATAATATTTTTATTGGTGGTCTAATTTTGTTTGATATTGTTTTGTAGGATTATGTGAATTTTCAAGATTATATATGTAAAGCTTATGATGGTGAGCTTCCTAATGTTTGTAAAGGGCAAAAATTAACTCTCAGAAGAAACAGAGGCAAATAAAGGAGATAAGGTGTGCTTAGCTAGTGAAATATTAAGCTAATTAATAGATCCAAAAATACATTTTTGTAATTTGTTTTTTTTTTTTTTTGAGATTAGCTTCAAATTTTAATTTACTGATTTTTCATTATGGTCCTTGCAACATCCATCTGTTCAATTAAGTCTTTTTGATACAGAAAAATGGGATTTTTTTTTTTTTTGAGAATATGCAATAGACAATCACCTATTGTTGCTTATATTATAGAATAAAGCATTCGTATTAACAACCAATCATCACATCTTCGAATACAAGAAAAAGAAGAAATAAGAAGAAGAAGGAAGGCAAGTTACAATTTTTTCCCCCCCGACAACTCTACCCGACTCGATCAGATTATATCATTAATTGTTATTCCTCCATTCGAGTATCATTTTGATGGTTCTTGTTGCAATAACTCGATGATTCGAGGCTACTCCGTTGAAAGTCCGGTTATTTCTTTCCAACCAAATGAATCACGATCCGATTAGCCACGTAGAATCCCAACGCTTCCTTGTGGTTGAATCCATGTAGTTTCTTGTCTGTAACCAAAAGTCTAGAACTGATGTCCCGCTGTGAAGTATGGTAATATTTTCATTTCGCGCTAGGTAGCTCCATACCCTGATCGAGTATTCACATTGGCTGAGGATGTGGTCCGTTGTCTCCGCCGCTTTCTTGCACAGATGTATAGGAGTACAGTCTTTGTCTCCTCGCCAGAAGAAAGTACGTATGGCTTTGTTCATGTCGTTAATTACCCCTTTTGGTATTAAGAATGCTTGCATTAAGTATGTGGGCAAAGCCGATAAAACTGCTTGGATTAGTATCATTCTCCCACCATATTTATTTTGAGTCGATTTTATCAGGGGCATAAAGCATATTTTAGTTGACCTTTTCAGGGAGAGTGGGAAGTCAAGGTATTTTGTAGTAAGTTGTTGTTTTTCACAACCCAATATGAACTTGATCGCATGATGTAAACTATTGGGGATGGCGATCAGGAAGAAACCACTCTTATTCTTATTTATTTTGAGGCCGAAAATCATGCCATAGTATTCCAATGTTAGATTAATAATTTTTAGATTATTCACATGTGCCTCACAGAATATGAGTGTCATCAGCGAATTGTAGTGTGGTTGGCATCAGTGTTGCCGCTGTCGTAATTATTGGAGTTAGATTCTCCATAATTCGTTGAAGTACATCCACGGCAAGTAAAAATAGAAGTGGGGATAATGGGTCTCCCTGCCGTAGACCTCTCTGATGGAAGAAAAATGGACCTCTTTATTAATTTTCCTCATGTCTAAGTTGTTGCTGTTGAAAGCTTTAACCAAAGTCATAAGTTCATGTTTAATCAACTCCCATTTGGACTGAAATTTTTTTGGCGGTATTCCATCTGGACCCGACGATTTCTCTTTACGTAGTGAAAAGGTCACCTCTTTAATTTCGGCTTCCGTTAGTGGGGCCCCTAAACCTGCCAGTTCACTCTCGTGTTCATGTTTATTATAGAAATGGGAAAAGTGGAACTGACTAATATCCTGCTCCTTCGTACCTAGGATGTTTCGATAATAGTGTGTGAATGCTTGAGTTATTTCTTTTGGGTCACTTATGAAGTATTTTTATCCCCAAACTTAATCCAAGTGCATGATGAACGTTGTTGCCATTTCTCTTCACTGATGTTAGCTAATTCTTGAGCTTTTTCTTTTAGCTTTATCCGGAGCTCAATTTCGGCTCTAGATAGAAGCCTGAATTCTTCCGCCTTGTCTAGGCCCTGAATAACAGCTTCACATCTAGCAGTTGTAGATCTATTAAAGTTAAATTTCTCTTTACCCCATGTGCATAAAGAGGTTATTGACTTTTCGTACTTTAGGGCGAAATTTCTTGCTGTATTAATGTGGCGTTTATTTGTGTTACTCTAAATGGGTTATAGTTTGTCATCAATTTCGTCGTATCTTAGCCAGAATCTTTCCATTTTGGGCACTTGTTGCCTCCCATTTCTATTTGGGACCTTTAGTGTTAATAATAAAGGAGTGTGATACGAGGTAATTTTCGGAAGATCATTTAACGAGATTTTAATTTGTTGTTGTAAGAAATCATTAGATATGAAGGCTCTATCAAGTTTTGAGAGAGCAGGGTTTTCTCTGCGACTAGACCATGTGTATAGTCGCCCTCTAAGGGGTGACTCAATCAGACTTAGATTGTTGATTGTGTGATTGAAGTTATTTATTTGTTCCAATGAATGATTATGACCCGTTGATTCCATTGGGTCCCTTATGATATTGAAGTCACCTACTAATATCCACGGAAGGTTGTTATTATCATCTATTGTATTGAGTTCATTAAGAAAATTATTTTTTTTATTCTCATCTACCGGTCCGTAAATATTAGTTAAAAGAAATTTCTCTCCTGATTTGTTTGACAGAATAGTATTTAAGGAGAATTGCATGGAGAAGGACGATTCTAGAGAGAAGTGTGTAGTCCATGCTGTTAGGATACCTCCTTTGGATCCTATGGCGTCTTTTTTAATAAAATTCTTGAATTTTGCTGGGCTAACCCGTCTTATTTTAAAGAAGTCGCAATGACTCCATTTTGTTTCCTGTAGACAAATGATATTGGCAATCGAATTGCGTAAAGAGTTCTTAACAATATTGCATTTATGTGGTGAACCTAGTCCACGCACATTCCATAAAATAATATTTAAATTGTTCAACATTATTAAACAAAACAAACAAATAAAACTAAACCCTAACTAATCGGGTTATAATAAATAAGCTAGTGGACTATGATTGGTCCATTATGCCTTCCCGGCCGCCATTGGCTCGGTTTCATCCTCGTCTAGGAGATCCTCATCTTCTTCAATAATACCGCCTTCCACATTGCGGTATTTTCCATCCTCATAATAAGCATCTTCTCCCTCTTCATAATCTCCATCCTCTTCCCCATCGTCATACTCGCCCTCTTCTTCACCTTTACGTAAGGGAATGTTAATTGGAAAAAGGTTATGATTATATTTTTTTATTGGTATGCTTATTTTCTTTAGCATTGTTTGTGGTCATCTCATGGGATTAAATCAGCTGTTTCTCTTATTATCTAGATTATTCTACAACTATGAACTTTCTCAAAAATCTATTCCAAGCAAAAAACAAAATAGATTCCAAGCAGAGGGGGGGGGGGGGGGGATGGAATCCTTACTCTCCAAGATTTCAATAATGCCCTACTTTTAAAGTGGCTATGAAAATTTCATATGGGCGGATCCACTGACTGGGTGACCATTACCAAAATGTCTACGCGCATCACCTATACTCCCCATGACAATAGAACCCTAAGATTAGCCTCAATCTTTTGGAAAAACTGTATCAAGCTACTGTCAATATTCCAGACTTCAACAATATTCACTGTGGAAAATGGAAAAAATATTGATTTTTGGAACTCTTCCTGGGCAAATGATATTCTCAGATACAATTACTCTCATCTCTATTCATTCGTCCTCGATGGTAATGGCTCAGCAGAAACATTTCTCCAAAACAACCAGTGGACCATCAACCTCAGACCTAATTTAAGCCCCTAAGCGCAACAAGAACTGGTCCAGATGAACGCAATCCTGAACCAGAACCCACTATCAGACATATCAGACACCATCGCATGGAAATGGAATGCACAAGGAAAATTTACAGTCAAAAGTGCGTATAATTTTATTAACAATGGAGTTCATTTCAAAAATAACAATTGTAAAATCTGGAAAATAAAAGCACCGCTCCGTATCAAGATCTTTGGATGGCTATCTCTCAAAAATAAAATAAACGCCATTGATTACCTTCAGAAAAAAGGGATGTTTCTACCCAACAGATGTTGTTTATACTATAACCAGATAGAATCTGCACAACACCTGTTCACTTGTTGCCACTTCTCAAGACAAGTATGGAATGAAACAAAAACATTAATACCGTACATGGCACCTCACAACATGAATACCACACTACCCACAATTAAACGCCATTCAAGAAATACACACCATTCACAAATTGCACTAGTTTTTTGTTTCTCCATATGGAAAGAAAGATGCAATAGAACTTTCTCAGATGAAGAACTTCTTCCATATCTAATAGCACAACATATTCACCAAGAAATTCAACTATGGCGAAGCTTTTGCTAGAGAATTTCTTCTTTAGCTTTTCTATTTTATTTTTGTTTCTCCTATTTCTTTTACTCTACTTTTTTCTAAGGGACGGTGCATTATATTATATAAATTAATTAGTTAAAACAAAAAATTTCACCCCCACTATCAATGGCAATCGAATCCAATCAACCAATTAACACTATTTACTAATTGGATTATTTCTCAAGTCTTTAGGGAAAGTTAAATAGGCCCGGTTCATAAAAAATAAATGAACCTTAAATAAATAAAAAATACAATAAACCCTAAACCCTATAAATAGCAGTTAGCACATTGTCCTAATCAAACATTATAACCAAATCTTTTTTCAAGCAAGCTTCACAAGAATGGCATCCAAACAATACTCCATCATGTTCCTCGGAATTCTGCTCCTTTCTCTTGTAGCAATGCATCAATGCACAAGTACGTATAATAAAATGAGAATTTGAATTTTGAATTTCTCAAAAAGGTCCTTATAATTTTGATTTTGATTTGCAGGGTTCGAACCAAAAGGAGACGAAGGTGCTTGCAGTTGTATTAAACCCTGTACGAAAGATGAGTGTGAGAAGGTTTGTAAAGAGAAGGGTCGGTCTGTCGATAAGTTTTATTGTGTGGTTCCTCCTGCCGATTCTCAAAATAATTATATTGATCTCAAGTTGGGCCATTGTTGTTGTTCCGTTTGAAAAAGCTAATAGGAACATTGTTTTTTTTGGTTATATTGACTACGTACCTTGTTTCTGTCCGAGAGGCGAATAATTCAATAAATTTGATCCTATTATTTTATTCAATAATTATTGATTCTTTTTTATTGATTTTTGAAGTTGAGTTTGTGATCAGTTTCGGAATTTCTACATTTTTATTTTATTTCTGACAATTTTGTTCAATCACTATATAACTTTAATATTGAATGAATCTGTCAATATAGACATAATCGGTAGTCCCTACTCCCTAGGATGCACTGCCTACAATTAGCAAAACCCTAAATAAAAATTTACTATTTTTATGTTTAAAAATTATATATCATAATATCTAACTAAAGAAATTCACGGTATCTAGATTGATGTTGATCCGATTATATATTTTCATTAACGGGGCATGCATTGTTAAACCGAACCGAATGAACGCCCCTAATTGTTAAGAAAGAAAATCAGGTAAAATCTCACCAAGGAAATAGATAAACCTAGAGATTCAAATCAATAGCTCCTATAAATAAAATATCCTCCTAATAAATGCTCATTAAACTAATTGGATTCAATAATATTGAAGTCCATATTATGCCATTGATTAAAATTCAAAGATATAAATATAAAGGCCCACACTCATTCAGGCCCAAATATAAAGTGACTCAGGCCCATACGCTTATCTCTTGACCAGTCTAAAGCGTTGAAAAGTCAACGCCAGTTCTTCTCAAGACTTTCTCCTTCTTCGTTGCTGCACCACGTTGTTTTTTCGTTTTCGTTCTTCCTCTCTTTCTAGATATACGACTTCTTCTGAATTTGTGGAATTTACAATTACCAACTTGCATCCATCTGACTTCTGAGCTGACTTTTGGCTCTTCAAATGGATAAGCAATGTAAAGCAATTGGACAAAGGAAGTGGAAGAGAAAGTCAGAGAAGACGAAGGAGAGAGATGGCTGGCTCAGGCGAAGGCAAGTGCGTCTGTGTCACCGGCGGCAGCGGATTCATCGGATCGTGGGTTGTCAAGCTCCTCCTTGACAGTGGCTACACCGTCCATGCCACCGTTTTGGATCTCCGTTCATCTCTCTCTCTCTCTCTCTCTCTCTCTCTCTCTCTCTCTCTCTCTCTGTTATCACGCTCACGCACACGAACGAGCTGTTCGATGGTTGTTCTTGCACTGTTATCGTAACTTTGTTTTGTTTCTTCTTTTATTTTTCAGAAAATGAGAGTGAGACAAAACACCTACCAGCCATGGACGGTGCAGAATCACGTCTCAAGCTCTTCCAAATGGACCTCTTAGACCCCATTTCTGTGCTAGAGCCGATCAAAGGCACTATTGGCGTCTTTCACCTCGCTTCCCCACTCTACGCCCTTCAAGATCCAGAGGCAATCAATCAAATAATCATTCAATTCCACCATTTTTTCAACATTTTCACTCAAAATTCACTCATCTTTACGTACAGAACTTACTGGTGAAACCAGCAGTAGAAGGCACGCTAAACGTGCTTCGCGCCGCAAAAGAATGCAACGTGACACGTGTCGTGCTGACGTCATCCACATCAGCAATCGCTCCTAACCCTAATTGGCCGGCCGACAAAGTCATAACAGAGGAATGCTGGGCCGACGTCGACTCCTTGAAAAAACTCGACGTAATAGACAAACATAATATAATTTTAAGTTTTTCGTAGGATGAATTTAACATTTTGATTAATTTTTTTTTTTTTTGGATTTAGCTGTGGTATCCTGTTTCGAAAACTCTGGCGGAAAAAGCAGCATGGGAATTTGCGGGAAATGAAGGATTGGATTTAGTCACGATTTGTCCCGGATTAGTTTTGGGACCGATGCTGCCACCTATGGCACGTGGCAGTTTAACTCTCTTTACTTACATTCTCAAAGGTCAGTTTCTTATCAAATAATTGTTTATCGTCATAATGAGTTTCACTTACCATCATAATGAGTTTTACCTACCACCGCATCACATTTCCCTTGCCATCTGTTAGAAAAAATAGAATAAATGAGAAAATTTAGGCGGTATAGTATAATTTATTAATTTTTCTTTTCTACAGATGCAATATTTCACTTACCGCCGTATCATATTTCACTTACAACCTGTCACTAAGAGGGAAAAAACAACAAAAATATAGGGAAATTAAATCAACATTTTTCATCAACATCTCACCACAATGTTTTGCACGGATCTCGATGCAAACATTAAAAAAAGGGCAATATAAACATCTATCTATATATTATAGGAGTTGAGGTGCCGATGGAGAATTTATACATAGGTTGTGTGGACGTGAGGGACGTTGCGCGTGCAATGCTAATTCTCTTCGAAAACCCATCCGCAAAGGGCCGCCACTTATGCGAACAATCCATCTCTCGTTTTTCAGATCTCGTCGATAAAATCATCGAACTCTACCCAGAATATAATGTCAAAAAGTACATCTTATTTTATTTTATTTTATTTTGTTTAAGTTGTTGTATAAATGTATGTTAGTTTTATGACGGTAGGATATTTATTTTGTAGGGTTGAGGAGGAGAAGCAGCCGTGGTTGGTGAGGGAGGAGAATCCGTCCAAGAAGTTGATGGAATTGGGGATGACGGAGTTTTCGCCCATGGAGAAGATAATTAAGGACACGATGGATTGTTTGAAGAGTAAAGGATGCATTTGAATTTATTTATTTTTTAACAGTTTGAATGCTCATTTGTATTGTTTTGTTTTGTTTTCATAATTGATATTTTTTTTAATAAAGTGTCTGCTCGGCAACACTAGAATAGGAAGGAATAGTGAAATAACTATTCTATTCCGAGTTTTTTTTTTTGAAGGTTGAAAGACAAAAAGTCGGCCAACATAATTTCATTAAACCAAATAAAAAAAGTTACAAGATTGGAAAAATAAAAAATACAAAGACATCTAACTGAGTAAGATGATCAGCACCAAAGGAAAAAAAACAAAGAGAAGATTTTCGTAGGCAATTTCATTCCCACAAGCTCATTTGCTATAAGAAACACCACAGAAGCGTCTATTGTAGAGCGTGATACACCAGGAGGAGATGGATACACCAGGAGGAGGATACCGTCTAGAACAAGAGTGGAAGAAGATGGAATAAAGAAGTAGAAGAATGGTTTAAATTTATTCTATGGATGATGAAAGAGAGGTGGAATAAAAGGATTTTTCTTTATTCTTTCTTCTTTTTCCAAATTAAACAAATATTGCATTAATTTGTAAATAAAATGGTTGGACCGAAATTTGTAATGTAAAATTTAGTTGGATTTGGTCTTTTGGGTCTGTTGTGTACAATGTAGAGTTTAGGGCTTTGGGCTTACTATGATCATTTTGGGTTTAGGATTAGGATTCTTTCAAGAGAATCATGTGAATTTGAAGCAATGAATACGATGCTTCTTTACTTGCCAAGAAGTACAACTGAAAAGACAAAGTAAAAGCCCCTAAAAGAAAGATGTTCATTAAGAAAATCAAAGATCTATCATGGATAGATTCATCATCCATTCATACTTGTCATTTCTCAAAACGACTTTCAAAATTCAAAACCTCATCAAAGAAGTAAAGAATAAAAAAGTCTTGTATAGCTTATAGGCTCCATTCTTCCTCTCTCTCTCTTTTCATGGCTTCTTCAACTCTGATTCTCTCAGCCATTTTATTTCTCTCACTTCTCTGTTTCGTTCCTTATCCTGTTTCATCAAGTCCTAAAGTCTCTGTTTCACTGTACTATGAAACACTCTGCCCTTACTGCTCAAACTACATAGTTAAAAATTTAGCAAAGATATTTCAAAATGGGTTAATCTCAATTGTTGATCTTAATCTTGTTCCTTATGGCAATGCAAGAGTGACATCTGATGGATTAGTTATTTGTCAGGTAATTCAAATGTTTGTGTTTATCATGGAAAATTGTATGATTTGTGCATTTTATTTATTTATTAATTAATATTTAATGTAAATGAACAGATGAATATTATATAGGAATGCTAAGAAAATTTCGAGTACTAAAAAATGACAGTTCTGCCTCCTGCATTTATTAAGTAGAGGCATGACCTAATTGAATGAGCGGTGGATATGTTTAATTATCTCTACATGTTATTTTCTTCATATTTTAATTTTGAAAGGCTTCATGTATTACACTATCAGTAAGATTTGGCTAAAGCATTGAAGCATTCCAATACTTTTAGTGCCACTCTTCGGTTGGTACATTGTTTTGCATTTTTGTACCATGCAAATCATCAAAATTAAATGTTGGTCTTGAATTAATCACAATTCACAAGTAAATAAGTAATACCAACTTGAAAATATCATATAATAATCGTTTTTTGTTTTCATTTTTATAGCATGGTTCAGGAGAGTGTTTACTCAATGTCGTTGAGGCTTGTGCAATAAAAGTCTGGCCTGACGTGGTAATATTTGCAACAAAACTTCATAATCATTTCACAAATTTGAATTTAACTATTCAAATTTTTTACATATATTTTTTCATTAATCAGCAACAACACTTCCCTTTAATTCAATGCATTGAGAATTCGGTTCTGAATGGAGAAGAAAATGGTTGGCAATCGTGCTTTCACGTAACGGGTTTGAATCCAGAACCCGTAGTAGATTGCTACAACAGTGGAAATGGCACGCAAGTCAGTATACTCACTATTTTTATATACAAAAGATTGCAAAATTAAAATAAATAACGATTATGATTATATCATTTTTCAGTTTGAGAAACAATACGCAACAGAAACGGACTCGCTTCAGCCGCCCCATCAATTTGTGCCTTGGATGGTCGTAAATGGAAGCCCACTTTACGGAGTAAATTTATTTTCTATAGAAAAAGTTCACAATTTATAATATTTTTATTGGTGGTCTAATTTTGTTTGATATTGTTTTGTAGGATTATGTGAATTTTCAAGATTATATATGTAAAGCTTATGATGGTGAGCTTCCTAATGTTTGTAAAGGGCAAAAATTAACTCTCAGAAGAAACAGAGGCAAATAAAGGAGATAAGGTGTGCTTAGCTAGTGAAATATTAAGCTAATTAATAGATCCAAAAATACATTTTTGTAATTTGTTTTTTTTTTTTTTTGAGATTAGCTTCAAATTTTAATTTACTGATTTTTCATTATGGTCCTTGCAACATCCATCTGTTCAATTAAGTCTTTTTGATACAGAAAAATGGGATTTTTTTTTTTTTTGAGAATATGCAATAGACAATCACCTATTGTTGCTTATATTATAGAATAAAGCATTCGTATTAACAACCAATCATCACATCTTCGAATACAAGAAAAAGAAGAAATAAGAAGAAGAAGGAAGGCAAGTTACAATTTTTTCCCCCCCGACAACTCTACCCGACTCGATCAGATTATATCATTAATTGTTATTCCTCCATTCGAGTATCATTTTGATGGTTCTTGTTGCAATAACTCGATGATTCGAGGCTACTCCGTTGAAAGTCCGGTTATTTCTTTCCAACCAAATGAATCACGATCCGATTAGCCACGTAGAATCCCAACGCTTCCTTGTGGTTGAATCCATGTAGTTTCTTGTCTGTAACCAAAAGTCTAGAACTGATGTCCCGCTGTGAAGTATGGTAATATTTTCATTTCGCGCTAGGTAGCTCCATACCCTGATCGAGTATTCACATTGGCTGAGGATGTGGTCCGTTGTCTCCGCCGCTTTCTTGCACAGATGTATAGGAGTACAGTCTTTGTCTCCTCGCCAGAAGAAAGTACGTATGGCTTTGTTCATGTCGTTAATTACCCCTTTTGGTATTAAGAATGCTTGCATTAAGTATGTGGGCAAAGCCGATAAAACTGCTTGGATTAGTATCATTCTCCCACCATATTTATTTTGAGTCGATTTTATCAGGGGCATAAAGCATATTTTAGTTGACCTTTTCAGGGAGAGTGGGAAGTCAAGGTATTTTGTAGTAAGTTGTTGTTTTTCACAACCCAATATGAACTTGATCGCATGATGTAAACTATTGGGGATGGCGATCAGGAAGAAACCACTCTTATTCTTATTTATTTTGAGGCCGAAAATCATGCCATAGTATTCCAATGTTAGATTAATAATTTTTAGATTATTCACATGTGCCTCACAGAATATGAGTGTCATCAGCGAATTGTAGTGTGGTTGGCATCAGTGTTGCCGCTGTCGTAATTATTGGAGTTAGATTCTCCATAATTCGTTGAAGTACATCCACGGCAAGTAAAAATAGAAGTGGGGATAATGGGTCTCCCTGCCGTAGACCTCTCTGATGGAAGAAAAATGGACCTCTTTATTAATTTTCCTCATGTCTAAGTTGTTGCTGTTGAAAGCTTTAACCAAAGTCATAAGTTCATGTTTAATCAACTCCCATTTGGACTGAAATTTTTTTGGCGGTATTCCATCTGGACCCGACGATTTCTCTTTACGTAGTGAAAAGGTCACCTCTTTAATTTCGGCTTCCGTTAGTGGGGCCCCTAAACCTGCCAGTTCACTCTCGTGTTCATGTTTATTATAGAAATGGGAAAAGTGGAACTGACTAATATCCTGCTCCTTCGTACCTAGGATGTTTCGATAATAGTGTGTGAATGCTTGAGTTATTTCTTTTGGGTCACTTATGAAGTATTTTTATCCCCAAACTTAATCCAAGTGCATGATGAACGTTGTTGCCATTTCTCTTCACTGATGTTAGCTAATTCTTGAGCTTTTTCTTTTAGCTTTATCCGGAGCTCAATTTCGGCTCTAGATAGAAGCCTGAATTCTTCCGCCTTGTCTAGGCCCTGAATAACAGCTTCACATCTAGCAGTTGTAGATCTATTAAAGTTAAATTTCTCTTTACCCCATGTGCATAAAGAGGTTATTGACTTTTCGTACTTTAGGGCGAAATTTCTTGCTGTATTAATGTGGCGTTTATTTGTGTTACTCTAAATGGGTTATAGTTTGTCATCAATTTCGTCGTATCTTAGCCAGAATCTTTCCATTTTGGGCACTTGTTGCCTCCCATTTCTATTTGGGACCTTTAGTGTTAATAATAAAGGAGTGTGATACGAGGTAATTTTCGGAAGATCATTTAACGAGATTTTAATTTGTTGTTGTAAGAAATCATTAGATATGAAGGCTCTATCAAGTTTTGAGAGAGCAGGGTTTTCTCTGCGACTAGACCATGTGTATAGTCGCCCTCTAAGGGGTGACTCAATCAGACTTAGATTGTTGATTGTGTGATTGAAGTTATTTATTTGTTCCAATGAATGATTATGACCCGTTGATTCCATTGGGTCCCTTATGATATTGAAGTCACCTACTAATATCCACGGAAGGTTGTTATTATCATCTATTGTATTGAGTTCATTAAGAAAATTATTTTTTTTATTCTCATCTACCGGTCCGTAAATATTAGTTAAAAGAAATTTCTCTCCTGATTTGTTTGACAGAATAGTATTTAAGGAGAATTGCATGGAGAAGGACGATTCTAGAGAGAAGTGTGTAGTCCATGCTGTTAGGATACCTCCTTTGGATCCTATGGCGTCTTTTTTAATAAAATTCTTGAATTTTGCTGGGCTAACCCGTCTTATTTTAAAGAAGTCGCAATGACTCCATTTTGTTTCCTGTAGACAAATGATATTGGCAATCGAATTGCGTAAAGAGTTCTTAACAATATTGCATTTATGTGGTGAACCTAGTCCACGCACATTCCATAAAATAATATTTAAATTGTTCAACATTATTAAACAAAACAAACAAATAAAACTAAACCCTAACTAATCGGGTTATAATAAATAAGCTAGTGGACTATGATTGGTCCATTATGCCTTCCCGGCCGCCATTGGCTCGGTTTCATCCTCGTCTAGGAGATCCTCATCTTCTTCAATAATACCGCCTTCCACATTGCGGTATTTTCCATCCTCATAATAAGCATCTTCTCCCTCTTCATAATCTCCATCCTCTTCCCCATCGTCATACTCGCCCTCTTCTTCACCTTTACGTAAGGGAATGTTAATTGGAAAAAGGTTATGATTATATTTTTTTATTGGTATGCTTATTTTCTTTAGCATTGTTTGTGGTCATCTCATGGGATTAAATCAGCTGTTTCTCTTATTATCTAGATTATTCTACAACTATGAACTTTCTCAAAAATCTATTCCAAGCAAAAAACAAAATAGATTCCAAGCAGAGGGGGGGGGGGGGGGGATGGAATCCTTACTCTCCAAGATTTCAATAATGCCCTACTTTTAAAGTGGCTATGAAAATTTCATATGGGCGGATCCACTGACTGGGTGACCATTACCAAAATGTCTACGCGCATCACCTATACTCCCCATGACAATAGAACCCTAAGATTAGCCTCAATCTTTTGGAAAAACTGTATCAAGCTACTGTCAATATTCCAGACTTCAACAATATTCACTGTGGAAAATGGAAAAAATATTGATTTTTGGAACTCTTCCTGGGCAAATGATATTCTCAGATACAATTACTCTCATCTCTATTCATTCGTCCTCGATGGTAATGGCTCAGCAGAAACATTTCTCCAAAACAACCAGTGGACCATCAACCTCAGACCTAATTTAAGCCCCTAAGCGCAACAAGAACTGGTCCAGATGAACGCAATCCTGAACCAGAACCCACTATCAGACATATCAGACACCATCGCATGGAAATGGAATGCACAAGGAAAATTTACAGTCAAAAGTGCGTATAATTTTATTAACAATGGAGTTCATTTCAAAAATAACAATTGTAAAATCTGGAAAATAAAAGCACCGCTCCGTATCAAGATCTTTGGATGGCTATCTCTCAAAAATAAAATAAACGCCATTGATTACCTTCAGAAAAAAGGGATGTTTCTACCCAACAGATGTTGTTTATACTATAACCAGATAGAATCTGCACAACACCTGTTCACTTGTTGCCACTTCTCAAGACAAGTATGGAATGAAACAAAAACATTAATACCGTACATGGCACCTCACAACATGAATACCACACTACCCACAATTAAACGCCATTCAAGAAATACACACCATTCACAAATTGCACTAGTTTTTTGTTTCTCCATATGGAAAGAAAGATGCAATAGAACTTTCTCAGATGAAGAACTTCTTCCATATCTAATAGCACAACATATTCACCAAGAAATTCAACTATGGCGAAGCTTTTGCTAGAGAATTTCTTCTTTAGCTTTTCTATTTTATTTTTGTTTCTCCTATTTCTTTTACTCTACTTTTTTCTAAGGGACGGTGCATTATATTATATAAATTAATTAGTTAAAACAAAAAATTTCACCCCCACTATCAATGGCAATCGAATCCAATCAACCAATTAACACTATTTACTAATTGGATTATTTCTCAAGTCTTTAGGGAAAGTTAAATAGGCCCGGTTCATAAAAAATAAATGAACCTTAAATAAATAAAAAATACAATAAACCCTAAACCCTATAAATAGCAGTTAGCACATTGTCCTAATCAAACATTATAACCAAATCTTTTTTCAAGCAAGCTTCACAAGAATGGCATCCAAACAATACTCCATCATGTTCCTCGGAATTCTGCTCCTTTCTCTTGTAGCAATGCATCAATGCACAAGTACGTATAATAAAATGAGAATTTGAATTTTGAATTTCTCAAAAAGGTCCTTATAATTTTGATTTTGATTTGCAGGGTTCGAACCAAAAGGAGACGAAGGTGCTTGCAGTTGTATTAAACCCTGTACGAAAGATGAGTGTGAGAAGGTTTGTAAAGAGAAGGGTCGGTCTGTCGATAAGTTTTATTGTGTGGTTCCTCCTGCCGATTCTCAAAATAATTATATTGATCTCAAGTTGGGCCATTGTTGTTGTTCCGTTTGAAAAAGCTAATAGGAACATTGTTTTTTTTGGTTATATTGACTACGTACCTTGT
Organism: Juncus effusus; assembly: GCA_027726005.1. Lineage (NCBI taxonomy): Eukaryota > Viridiplantae > Streptophyta > Magnoliopsida > Poales > Juncaceae > Juncus > Juncus effusus. The sequence continues at coordinate 1,024,389 of CM050910.1, read as the reverse complement.
TTCTGTCCGAGAGGCGAATAATTCAATAAATTTGATCCTATTATTTTATTCAATAATTATTGATTCTTTTTTATTGATTTTTGAAGTTGAGTTTGTGATCAGTTTCGGAATTTCTACATTTTTATTTTATTTCTGACAATTTTGTTCAATCACTATATAACTTTAATATTGAATGAATCTGTCAATATAGACATAATCGGTAGTCCCTACTCCCTAGGATGCACTGCCTACAATTAGCAAAACCCTAAATAAAAATTTACTATTTTTATGTTTAAAAATTATATATCATAATATCTAACTAAAGAAATTCACGGTATCTAGATTGATGTTGATCCGATTATATATTTTCATTAACGGGGCATGCATTGTTAAACCGAACCGAATGAACGCCCCTAATTGTTAAGAAAGAAAATCAGGTAAAATCTCACCAAGGAAATAGATAAACCTAGAGATTCAAATCAATAGCTCCTATAAATAAAATATCCTCCTAATAAATGCTCATTAAACTAATTGGATTCAATAATATTGAAGTCCATATTATGCCATTGATTAAAATTCAAAGATATAAATATAAAGGCCCACACTCATTCAGGCCCAAATATAAAGTGACTCAGGCCCATACGCTTATCTCTTGACCAGTCTAAAGCGTTGAAAAGTCAACGCCAGTTCTTCTCAAGACTTTCTCCTTCTTCGTTGCTGCACCACGTTGTTTTTTCGTTTTCGTTCTTCCTCTCTTTCTAGATATACGACTTCTTCTGAATTTGTGGAATTTACAATTACCAACTTGCATCCATCTGACTTCTGAGCTGACTTTTGGCTCTTCAAATGGATAAGCAATGTAAAGCAATTGGACAAAGGAAGTGGAAGAGAAAGTCAGAGAAGACGAAGGAGAGAGATGGCTGGCTCAGGCGAAGGCAAGTGCGTCTGTGTCACCGGCGGCAGCGGATTCATCGGATCGTGGGTTGTCAAGCTCCTCCTTGACAGTGGCTACACCGTCCATGCCACCGTTTTGGATCTCCGTTCATCTCTCTCTCTCTCTCTCTCTCTCTCTCTCTCTCTCTCTCTCTCTCTGTTATCACGCTCACGCACACGAACGAGCTGTTCGATGGTTGTTCTTGCACTGTTATCGTAACTTTGTTTTGTTTCTTCTTTTATTTTTCAGAAAATGAGAGTGAGACAAAACACCTACCAGCCATGGACGGTGCAGAATCACGTCTCAAGCTCTTCCAAATGGACCTCTTAGACCCCATTTCTGTGCTAGAGCCGATCAAAGGCACTATTGGCGTCTTTCACCTCGCTTCCCCACTCTACGCCCTTCAAGATCCAGAGGCAATCAATCAAATAATCATTCAATTCCACCATTTTTTCAACATTTTCACTCAAAATTCACTCATCTTTACGTACAGAACTTACTGGTGAAACCAGCAGTAGAAGGCACGCTAAACGTGCTTCGCGCCGCAAAAGAATGCAACGTGACACGTGTCGTGCTGACGTCATCCACATCAGCAATCGCTCCTAACCCTAATTGGCCGGCCGACAAAGTCATAACAGAGGAATGCTGGGCCGACGTCGACTCCTTGAAAAAACTCGACGTAATAGACAAACATAATATAATTTTAAGTTTTTCGTAGGATGAATTTAACATTTTGATTAATTTTTTTTTTTTTTGGATTTAGCTGTGGTATCCTGTTTCGAAAACTCTGGCGGAAAAAGCAGCATGGGAATTTGCGGGAAATGAAGGATTGGATTTAGTCACGATTTGTCCCGGATTAGTTTTGGGACCGATGCTGCCACCTATGGCACGTGGCAGTTTAACTCTCTTTACTTACATTCTCAAAGGTCAGTTTCTTATCAAATAATTGTTTATCGTCATAATGAGTTTCACTTACCATCATAATGAGTTTTACCTACCACCGCATCACATTTCCCTTGCCATCTGTTAGAAAAAATAGAATAAATGAGAAAATTTAGGCGGTATAGTATAATTTATTAATTTTTCTTTTCTACAGATGCAATATTTCACTTACCGCCGTATCATATTTCACTTACAACCTGTCACTAAGAGGGAAAAAACAACAAAAATATAGGGAAATTAAATCAACATTTTTCATCAACATCTCACCACAATGTTTTGCACGGATCTCGATGCAAATATTAAAAAAAGGGCAATATAAACATCTATCTATATATTATAGGAGTTGAGGTGCCGATGGAGAATTTATACATAGGTTGTGTGGACGTGAGGGACGTTGCGCGTGCAATGCTAATTCTCTTCGAAAACCCATCCGCAAAGGGCCGCCACTTATGCGAACAATCCATCTCTCGTTTTTCAGATCTCGTCGATAAAATCATCGAACTCTACCCAGAATATAATGTCAAAAAGTACATCTTATTTTATTTTATTTTATTTTGTTTAAGTTGTTGTATAAATGTATGTTAGTTTTATGACGGTAGGATATTTATTTTGTAGGGTTGAGGAGGAGAAGCAGCCGTGGTTGGTGAGGGAGGAGAATCCGTCCAAGAAGTTGATGGAATTGGGGATGACGGAGTTTTCGCCCATGGAGAAGATAATTAAGGACACGATGGATTGTTTGAAGAGTAAAGGATGCATTTGAATTTATTTATTTTTTAACAGTTTGAATGCTCATTTGTATTGTTTTGTTTTGTTTTCAGAATTGCTATTTTTTTTTAATAAAGTGTCCGCTCGGCAACACTAGAATAGGATGGAATAGTGAAATAACTATTCTATTCCGAGTTTTTTTTTTTGAAGGTTGGAAGACCAAAAGCCGGCCAATATAATTTCATTAAACCAAATAAAAAAAGTTACAAGATTGGAAAAATAAAAGATACAAAGACATCTAACTGAGTCAGATGATCAGCACCAAAGGAAAAAAAAACAGAGAGAAGATTTTCGTAGGCAATTTCATTCCCACAAGCCCATTTGCTATAAGGAACACCACATAAGCGTCTATTGTAGAGCGTGATACACCAGGAGGAGATGGATACACCAGGAGGAGGATACCGTCTAGAACAAGAGTGGAAGAAGATGGAATAAAGAAGTAGAAGAATGGTTTAAATTTATTCCATGGGTGGTGAAAGAGAGGTGGAATAAGGAGATTTTTCTTTATTCTCTCTCCTCTTTCCAAATTAAACAAATATTGCATTAATTGTTTATTCCACTCTTCCACTCATTTATTGTGTCGAACACCCTTGGAATAAAATGGAAGAGACATTCTTCCATTCTTTTACTCTTCCTGTATTCCATTTTTTGCCGAACACTACCCACGTGATTTTTTGTGTTCGAAATTAAGAACTAGGAATCTATGATACTTGATTCGGTACTAAATTGCACTGGAAACTCTGTTGCAAAATGTTCCTCAAATATAACAAATCATTTTTAAGAATAATTCTGAACTTTGGGCCCATTCGGCAATACACGGAATAGAAAAATAACAGAATTGAGAATAGACGACTAATCCACCTTATCCCATATACGTTCGGCGAGTTAGTTATATGAAGAATTTGATTTAAATATATAGAAAAAAGCTTATGACTATAATACCCTTGTTCTATAATTTGAATTTATACGAATCATATTTAATGAAAAATTTACTCAAATTGTAAGAAGATAAAAATGAAATAAGAATAAAATAAACATTTAATAAAAGTATAATAGTAGATGATAAATTGAAGCACAACTCAAATAAGTATTTATTTAAATAATTCTTAAACGCTTTTCAATCATTGTTATGACGTTGCATATATTCCCAATACATTTTTAATAGTCGTTCGAAGCAAAAAAAAAAAAAAAAGAAGCAAGCAACATATTATGGCCAGAGAAGTAAATAACGAGAAATATACACTACTATAAAATATGGAATTTGCCACCAATTTTTCTGCCCAAGTATTTTTGGTAGTTAATTGTTATCTTCTGTGACCAAAATAAATTTGGTAGTAGAAAAAAAAGTCTTCTGCAACGAACATTTAATTTCATTGTAAAAAATATCGCTTTAGCTACGATAATAATATTTAGTCGCAATTTTGGTTGCAAAAAGAGTTGCACACTATCATTTTATCTTGTTGATAAAAAAAATAAAAATATAATAACCATTATTTGGTCACAGAATGGGTAACATAATTTGAGACGAATATTTGGTGGCAAATGACTTACTTAATTTATTTATTTAAACGATTTTTCTACAAAAAATTTATTACTGAAAATCTCAAAATGGTGAATATTATTTCTTCCAACTTATTTTCTAATTTTTCTTTTCAGAAAATATTCTTTCCTTTTGGAGGGATTTTTCCCTCCAACTTATTTTTGACAAAATACATTTTTTATTTTGGAGATTTTCCCCTCTTATCTGATCCAACATCTTTTATGTGGGAAAAAATTTCTTATAAAAAAATTGGGTCTAATACTCTAAAATCTTACATAAATTTTATTTTTAGTAGTATTAATTTTAATTAACTATGATGAGAATTTTTTTCAATGAACATATTATATACTTTAGCCACTGCTCCAAGATGCTTACAAATGACAGATCCAGACCGCTCATTTATTCCCATCCTCTCCCCTTCGTTTCTACCATCTCCCTCTCTCTAAACTACTCCTTTACCAGAACCAAGCATGACCTTCCCCTTTCTTTGCTCCTTTCAACCCGACGCCAACCCTCAGGCGTCCCCAACCTGCACCAGCTCTTCCAACCCTATCGCCTCCCGCTCGAAGAGGCGCGCCTCACAAAACCCTAGGTCGAGCCGGTCTTTTGTATGCTCGTTCAGTCGCGCATTTCTTGCTCTAGTTCGAACAAGGTACTCAGTTTATTCTATGGTGCTTCTTTCTTGTCTTGTGCTCTCTTTGTTTGGCTCTCTTTCTTCTCTAATTGGGCCTAATTTAGGATCAATTTGGCCTAATTAGGGTCAATGAGATACATACGAATTGGACTTATTAGAGTTGAATTAAAATAATTTTAATGTAATTAGGGCTGAATTTGCTTAGTTAGTGTTGAATGAGGGATCAATTTGGTTAATTAGTGTTGATTCCGGGTTCAATAAGGGTTAGTCATTAATTATATTTAATTAATTTTCAGTTTCATGATTCAAAAGTTAGCATATCATCCAACTAAATGTTTGCTTCATTTTTCATTTATATCTCTATTTCTTATACTCATTCATAAATATTTGGTCTAATATACTATTTAATTGTATTTATACATTGAACCACGATGCTACTAATATATGTATTTGTATAATTTTAGGTTCAAAATATTTGAGCTTAGAAGTAGACTGAAATTGTATTTGAGCTCAGGCACAGTGGAGTCGCCTCTGACGAAACGAGTTGACCCATTTGAGGAGGACAAGGCTTTTCGGAGCGATTCAAGATCGGACTTATTAGGCGAGGAGAATATTATAGTGCAGTTGACCGATATTGACCGAATTGAGAGTAATTTTACTTTTTCTTACGAAAATGGAAAGAAACCAATGAGTTAACGACGTGTCATATAGAGTAATTTGTTTCTGAAGTATGTTGGGGGATGTAAGATTTATTACCTGGCTGTCTTTATGGGTCGGTCCTGACCTCGCACTTTCGAATAAGAGCTGAATGGGCCTGGATTGTGTGTTTTTTTTATCATAATGGTCACAAGGTCAGTTATTTTATTACGTAATATGTTATTTTGCAAATTTTTTGAATTTCAATTTTATTTACTTTGATTTTTTTTACCATAAAAGCTATCAACCGCTAATACCACGAATCTTACAAACTTACTGCATGTTCACTCGGCTGGCAACAGGTCTTTTCCCGCTACTCTTAATGGTCAGTTAAGTCATCCTATTGTGATCAGTAAGAACATTTTTATAATAACAATTTTATCAACTTTATAATTTGTTATATTTGGCTTATATTATAGTATTGTGGCTTGATTTATATTTTCAGAAATTGCTATCATGGGGCAAAAGGATGGGCTAATGAGGAGGCTGAGCAGAAATATGTAAGTTTTAGTATTTAGGGTTTCTGAATGTTAAGTGCTAAATAATAATATACTATTTTTGTTTATTTTGTCTATAGGATAAGATTATAGAAATGAGGGAGACATGAACTATCTATTTTTGCTTTCAGAAACACGTCCTTTTTGAAGATCCTGTTATGGACCGTTTCGGAAGAACATGTCATTTGTGAAGATATCTAGTTTTGATTTCATTGTAGGGAATGGAACTTATTAATGTTTTGGGATTGAGAGTAGGTAGTGGTCTTGTTAATTTAGTCATAGTCTTGCTACCAATTGTTATGGGATATTAATTATTTTATTATTATTTTTAACTTGAATGATGTTATATCTTTTTGGCTATTATTTTTCTATTATTTATGAAGATAATTATTGTTGTGTTAAATTGACTATTAAAAAATTGCATTTTATAATTTTCAGAAATTTTTGTTTGATATTTGTTCTATCGCGACTAATTGAGTATTGTGGTAGCGCTTAATATATTTGAATTTAGGTTGGAGACCAAATGTTAGTCCCAAGAGGTTGTTGCGACGAATAATTAGTAGTATATGATGGCATTTGGGTACAAAAAAAGAAGTATTTTGCGACGAAAATATTGTTGCAATATAACACTAACTAGCGACAAGAAGTAGATGACAGTTACCACTGCTTTGGACACCAACGACAAATTTTTTGTAGCAGGAAGTCACCATTGGCGACAAGTAATAGTTTTGGTAGCAAAAGAGAATCTGCGATGGGGCTGTAGGGACCAAGTTAGCGACGAAATATTTTGTAGCAAAAGGTTTTGGCGACTAAATATAGGCCTTTAGCGGCCAAACTTATAGTAGCAAAAACTGTTTTTTGTAGTAGTGATAGTTGATACATATCTTGTTAAAGAGAAAAAAAATAATTTATTTGTGTATAGTTGTTCAATGAATTATTTCACTGGAAAACCATCGGAAAATTGACGGAGAAACTAGCACGGAAACGGTTATGGCGCTTTGTGCTCATGCGTAGAAGATAGAAGAAAGATGAAGTAGTTTTTTTTAATAAAGGAAAGGGGAGTAGTTATGCCACTTAGGACATAATTGGAATAGATAAAGGCATTTTTGTCTTAAATTTGGGCTTAATTCATGGAATAGCCAATTTCATCTCAACCATGGAATAAAAAATTTCATTATTCTATAGTTTTAATCAAACTTATTCTTACACTGTTCGGCTGGAATAACTCGGAATAGAGTAAAACTAAGCAAGCCAACTTTCGATAGTGCACATTGAGGATAGCAAAAGTAAGGAGAAAAAAAAAGGCGATTTTGAAAAACTTTGGGGGGGAGGCCAAACCCTAGCGGCGGTGCCTCCCCCGCCCAACTCCGGCGACCTCTCCTCTCTGTTTCTTCGACCTGTCTCATGCCCTCTCCTCTCTGGTTCTTGTCTCTATTGTTCTGTTTCTTTACTCAATGTACATATTAGATCTAATTAAGGCAACTGGAGGAGAAACACTCGCTCGGCTTCTCTGGCGCTTTCCTTCCGCCCCGCTGTCACCGGCAACTGACGGCCGGTTCTCATGGGGGTGGGGGCGACACCCTAGCCGCCGCCGCCCACCCCCGGCTTACTCCGATGGCGACCTCCTCCCTTTCTCTCTTCTCTTTCTCCAGCTTGCGCTTGTGGAATTTTACTTAGCCTGAACGGCGGCCCTCCTCCTTCCTTACCTTCTTGTCTCTAAACCCTAAAACAAAAACGATTCAGATCTAGAGGTTGAAAAACCCTAGCAGCGTCCACCTCTCATATCGCCACCGGCGGTTCTCCTCTCTCTCTAGGCTATTTCACTCCTTTCTCCTCTCTCTCAGATGTCTATTCGGCTGTATCTTTATCTCTCTCTCTTGATGGTACGGCAGTGCCGACCCAACTAGGGTCTGTTAACGGCGACCTCTCTCCTCACACGGTGACAATTTTCCGGATCGAGTGCCACCTTTAATCTTTGGGCATTGTTATTATGCCGGCCACGTCAGTTTAATTGTTCCAACAATCGGATAAATTTATTTGGGCAAATCTTTAATGTTGATTGACTATTGATTTTTAATAACTACTATTATTGTGAAGTTTTGTTTGTCCTTATTTTTCAACAAGTTTTTCATTTTTCTGATAGGGCACACATCATACTAATTGTCTGTCAATGGTGAATTTTGATTGATTTTCATGTGAGACTCAAATTTATAAACAAATTTTGCATACATGCATAACTAGTTTTTATTGATTTCATTAGTAAACCAAAAAGGCTATATGAATCGCATTAAATGAGTTCATTCATATTTTTCTCTTTTATTTTTTTATCTTGTTCTTCATACTCTAGTAATGATACTTTGTCAAATGCTATGTTCTTGATGCTAAAATATTTATGTATAATTCCTTTTAATATTTTCTTTGTTAATTTCATCTCCATGTTGATATGGGTTCCTCTTTGTAAAACAAAAAATCTAGAGACCATGCAACCGGACTCCGAATCAATCTTGAAAGCCCAAATAAAGAGAAAATAATGAGAACGTGGAAGTTTTCTTTCCTTATTTAGGCTTTCAAAATTAATTCGGGATCCGGTTGCATGATCCTTAGAGTTGTTGTTTGTAAAATTAGATTTTAAATATAAAATATATTATATGATGATTTTATCTTTGATACAACAAATTTTAAAAAACCGTAGTGCATATCACAGAACGTTTTCTTAGTTTTTATTATATTTCTTCCACTCTTCCACTCTTATTCCATATTACCGAACATGCCCGTGGAGAATATACCACATAAACAAAAGAAACCTTTCATAAATCCAGGCCTTATTTGGCTGGGCCATATCTGCAAAAAAAATAAGAAGCCTATAAAAAGAACGACTGACAGAGAGAGAGATAACAAAGACATGGCGAGTGAAGAAGGAAGCAAGAGAGTGTGCGTGACAGGCGGCAGCGGATTCATCGGCTCATGGCTGGTCCGCCTCCTCCTCCGCCGTGGCTACACCGTCCACGCCACCGTCAAAAACCTCCGTACGAACACAGCCCAACTGTTCGACCGAATTCCTCTGTTTATACGCAGATATTCACTTTGTAGCTGACTTTTCGATCAATTTGTTTTTTCAGAGGATGAGAGTGAGACGAAGCACTTGCTAGCCATGGACGGCGCTGAATCTCAACTCCGTCTCTTCCAGATCGATCTGTTAGACTTCAATTCCATCCTAACCGCAATTGATGGAACAATCGGTGTTTTTCACCTCGCATCTCCATTGATCCTCAGCTCCAAAGATCCTGAGGTACGAATCACTTCCTGTTTCTTCACCTCACCATTGTTAATGAACACTTGCGTGAAATTGAAATTGGAAACATTGCAGAATGAGCTTTTAGAACCGGCTGTTAAGGGCACGCTTAATGTGCTTCGCGCAGCGAAGGATTGCGGAGTTAAACGCGTCATGCTGACGTCATCAACCGCCACCATGACGCCGCCTAACTCCAGCTGGCCGTCCGATGCGGTGATAACAGAAGATTGTTGGGCCGATGCTGAAACCCTAAAAAAGCTCCAGGTAAAAACATAAACATAACATTTACTTTTTATTAACTTTATTAAATCATAAATTAATTCACTTTTGAATTTCATTTTTGATGTGTTAGTTGTGGTATCCATTGTCGAAATTTCTAGCTGAGAGAGCAGCTTGGGAATTTGTAGAGAGAGAAAATTTAGAAATGGTGGTGATAAATCCAGGCATGGTTTTGGGGCCCATTATCCCCCCTTCAATCGGGGCTACAGCCCAAATCTTACTCTCCGTTCTTCAAGGTATTTTATTTCCTAAAATTCCCTAAATAAATATTAAAAAGAAATTGAATTTTGTAATTTTAATGTTTTTTAGGTGAGCAACTGGATTTGAATGATATGTACATTGGTTGTGTGGATGTGAGAGATGTGGCAAAAGGAATGATATTAATCTATGAGAATTTACACGCAAAAGGGCGGCATTTTTGTGAGGAGTCAGTTGCGCGTTGGGTTGACTTTGTGGATAAGGTTGCTGAGCTCTGTCCTGAATTTCCAGTCCAAAGGTAAATTCAAGTGATATAATTCTTGATTAATTATTGTTTTAATAATTTTTTGGTTGTGAATGATAGAGTTTTGGAGGATAAACAAAGTTGGGTGGTGAGAAGTGAGAAACCGGCGAAGAAATTGATTGATTTGGGGCTTGAGTTTACTCCGATTGAGAAAACTATAAAGGATATTGTGGAAAGCTTAAGGAGCAAAGGATTAGTTTAATAATTAATAATGTATAATAATTAACCCCAACCCTTTATTTTTCACCTACTTTTGAGTCTCCTCAAGAGGTCACATCATCACTTTTATCTCCACCGTTCGATCAATTTTTTTGTCAAATCTTAGCCATTTATTTTCTCAAATTTATTGATATTTTATGGCAAGATGTGTATTCTTATTAAAATATAATCATATGATTGGTTGAATTGGTGTTTTGTGTTCCATTCCCGATTCAGTAAGAAAATTTATTTCTAACCATCAAATCTAAATCAGATGGCTTCAATGAATCATAGTTCAAAGTTATGTTCAATTATTAATACCAATAGTTAATGAAGAGTTCATTCATTAAAATATAAATAATTTTTCTTTTCTTCTTTAAAAAATTATAATTCTTAATGAAATATTTTATTTCTCAAGTTAAAATCATCAAATATAAATATGTTGGAATTTTCTCTTTATTTTGAATTTCATATTGTTATGGTTCTAATTTATTTATTTTTGCTAAAATATGTGAATAAACTATAAAGAATATATAAAAGAACATGTAAAAAAATTATATGCTCATTAAGTTATATCTTATACCTTATTTTTTATCTCTCTTTAAGTATTCTCAAGAGACCCATCGTCAATTTTATTTCGACCGTTGGATTAATGTTTTTTCAAATCTTAGTTTTTCATTTAAATTATTACCACAATATCACATGGTCAGTTAGATTAGTGTTTCGTGTTATATATCCAATTACGTGGGAACTATCATATCAAATAAAATTCCAGAGTATTAAAAATTTTATTATATTACTTAATGTTTTACGGATAATATGTATCATTTTAATAACTAATAAAATATAAAGAAAAATACCGTGACACTTTTTTCAGAAAATGAATCATGTTATATTTTCTTATGTATAGTAAACATACTTTATATATATATATATAATACCATATTTTCTTTTTACAAACTATGTTAAATATAATTATTTTTTTTTATTTTTTAAAGTTAATCATCTATAATTAAGTCTTATGGGATTTCAACGAAAATCTGTGAAATAAATTATGATTTATTTTTAGTTTTTAGATCTCCTTAATTCATCGTCTGATTAATACTTAATTTTTTTCTTATATAATATGTCAATAAATAACGGCACAGGAAAACTAAAGAGATAAAAAAAGATGATATTTTAATCTTAGAAATCTTAATTCAAACATGAATTAATTAGATTGTAAATTAATAATCCAAATTATTTTTTGGATTATTATTTTTTTTATGAATTTATTATTTATATTATTTTATTTCATATATGTAAATTTATTTGTATAGAGTTATCCATTCTTATAAAATTAAATGTGATATAGAAACTATATTTTAATTAATAATAAATTGATAGAATATCTTATGATATAATTCAAAATAACTTTAAACATAACTAACTTTGATAATTATTATACATAATTGTAATTTATATATAAATTTTAAATGAATAATAAATTAAAATATTCGCAGCGAAACGCGAGCATGATCCTAGTGATAATTTAAATTGATTAGATAAGGAGAGGAGAGCCTTTGGGATTTGTAAATAAAATGGTTGGACCGAAATTTGTAATGTAAAATTTAGTTGGATTTGGTCTTTTGGGTCTGTTGTGTACAGTGTAGAGTTTAGGGCTTTGGGCTTACTATGATCATTTTGGGTTTAGGATTAGGATTCTTTCAAGAGAATCATGTGAATTTGAAGCAATGAATACGATGCTTCTTTACTTGCCAAGAAGTACAACTGAAAAGACAAAGTAAAAGCCCCTAAAAGAAAGATGTTCATTAAGAAAATCAAAGATCTATCATGGATAGATTCATCATCCATTCATACTTGTCATTTCTCAAAACGACTTTCAAAATTCAAAACCTCATCAAAGAAGTAAAGAATAAAAAGTCTTGTATAGCTTATAGGCTCCATTCTTCCTCTCTCTCTCTTTTCATGGCTTCTTCAACTCTGATTCTCTCAGCCATTTTATTTCTCTCACTTCTCTGTTTCGTTCCTTATCCTGTTTCATCAAGTCCTAAAGTCTCTGTTTCACTGTACTATGAAACACTCTGCCCTTACTGCTCAAACTACATAGTTAAAAATTTAGCAAAGATATTTCAAAATGGGTTAATCTCAATTGTTGATCTTAATCTTGTTCCTTATGGCAATGCAAGAGTGACATCTGATGGATTAGTTATTTGTCAGGTAATTCAAATGTTTGTGTTTATCATGGAAAATTGTATGATTTGTGCATTTTATTTATTTATTAATTAATATTTAATGTAAATGAACAGATGAATATTATATAGGAATGCTAAGAAAATTTCGAGTACTAAAAAATGACAGTTCTGCCTCCTGCATTTATTAAGTAGAGGCATGACCTAATTGAATGAGCGGTGGATATGTTTAATTATCTCTACATGTTATTTTCTTCATATTTTAATTTTGAAAGGCTTCATGTATTACACTATCAGTAAGATTTGGCTAAAGCATTGAAGCATTCCAATACTTTTAGTGCCACTCTTCGGTTGGTACATTGTTTTGCATTTTTGTACCATGCAAATCATCAAAATTAAATGTTGGTCTTGAATTAATCACAATTCACAAGTAAATAAGTAATACCAACTTGAAAATATCATATAATAATTGTTTTTTGTTTTCATTTTTATAGCATGGTTCAGGAGAGTGTTTACTCAATGTCGTTGAGGCTTGTGCAATAAAAGTCTGGCCTGACGTGGTATTATTTGCAACAAAACTTCATAATCATTTCACAAATTTGAATTTAACTATTCAAATTTTTTACATATATTTTTTCATTAATCAGCAACAACACTTCCCTTTAATTCAATGCATTGAGAATTCGGTTCTGAATGGAGAAGAAAATGGTTGGCAATCGTGCTTTCACGTAACGGGTTTGAATCCAGAACCCGTAGTAGATTGCTACAACAGTGGAAATGGCACGCAAGTCAGTATACTCACTATTTTTATATACAAAAGATTGCAAAATTAAAATAAATAACGATTATGATTATATCATTTTTCAGTTTGAGAAACAATACGCAACAGAAACGGACTCGCTTCAGCCGCCCCATCAATTTGTGCCTTGGATGGTCGTAAATGGAAGCCCACTTTACGGAGTAAATTTATTTTCTATAGAAAAAGTTCACAATTTATAATATTTTTATTGGTGGTCTAATTTTGTTTGATATTGTTTTGTAGGATTATGTGAATTTTCAAGATTATATATGTAAAGCTTATGATGGTGAGCTTCCTAATGTTTGTAAAGGGCAAAAATTAACTCTCAGAAGAAACAGAGGCAAATAAAGGAGATAAGGTGTGCTTAGCTAGTGAAATATTAAGCTAATTAATAGATCCAAAAATACATTTTTGTAATTTGTTTTTTTTTTTTTTTTGAGATTAGCTTCAAATTTTAATTTACTGATTTTTCATTATGGTCCTTGCAACATCCATCTGTTCAATTAAGTCTTTTTGATACAGAAAAATGGGATTTTTTTTTTTTTGAGAATATGCAATAGGCAATCATCTATTGTTGCTTATATTATAGAATAAAGCATTCGTATTTACAACCAATCATCACATCTTCGAATACAAGAAAAAGAAGAAATAAGAAGAAGAAGGAAGGCAAGTTACAATTTTTTCCCCCCCGACAATTCTATCCGACTCGATCAGATTATATCATTAATTGTTATTCCTCCATTCGAGTATCATTTTGATGGTTCTTGTTGCAATAACTCGATGATTCGAGGCTACTCCGTTGAAAATCCGGTTATTTCTTTCCAACCAAATGAATCACGATCCGATTAGCCACGTAGAATCCCAACACTTCCTTGTGGTTGAATCCATGTAGTTTCTTGTCTGTAACCAAAAGTCTAGAACTGATGTCCCGCTGTGAAATATGGTAATATTTTCATTTCGCGCTAGATAGCTCCATACCCTGATCGAGTATTCACATTGGCTGAGGATGTGGTCCGTTGTCTCCGCCGCTTTCTTGCACAGATAGCAAATAGACGGGCCCATTATGCCTCTTTTCTGGATATTTGGGAAGGTCATAATCTTATTGTTTAGGGCCAACCAGGCGAAGATCTTCAACTTGAGGGCACCTTTGATCTTCCACAATCTTTGTGCCCATGCACATTGTAGCCCTGGATTTATAATGAAATCATAAGCCGATCCTGTAGTGAACTCACCATGGTTAATCCATCTCCATGTGGGGTTTATATTCCTTTCCATGGACGTGCGGAAAATCGGGATTAGGTGGATTAGATCTTTAATGAAGAAAGAAGAGATCGAGTCAGGAATGTTCTTAATGCCATTTGCATCTATTACATTGTATAGTTGTCTTAGCAGTGAAGTCCAGATATTTTCCCCATTTTAGATTTGCCAAAGAGATTTTAAAAACAATGCCTTATTCCTCACTTCTAGGTTTGGTAGCCCTATGCCACCAGTTTTTTTCGGTAAACAGACTTTGTTCTATTTGACTAGATTATGTATAGGAGTACAGTCTTTGTCTCCTCGCCAGAAGAAAGTACGTATGGCTTTGTTCATGTCGTTAATTACCCATTTTGATATTAAGAATGCTTGCATTAAGTATGTGGGTAAAGCCGATAAAACTGCTTGGATTAGTATCATTCTCCCACCATATTTATTTTGAGTCGATTTTATCAGGGGCATAAAGCATATTTTAGTTGACCTTTTCAGGGAGAGTGGGAAGTCAAGGTATTTTGTAGTAAGTTGTTGTTTTTCACAACCCAATATGGACTTGATCGCATTATGTAAACTATTGGGGATGGCGATCGGGAAGAAACCACTCTTATTCTTATTTATTTTGAGGCCGAAAATCATGCCATAGTATTCCAATGTTAGATTAATAATTTTTAGATTATTCACATGTGCCTCACAGAATATGAGAGTGTCATCAGCGAATTGTAGTGTGGTTGGCATCAGTGTTGCTGCTGTCGTCATAATTGGAGTTAGATTCTCCATAATTCGTTGAAGTACATCCACGGCAAGTAAAAATAGAAGTGGGGATAATGGGTCTCCCTGCCGTAGACCTCTCTGATGGAAGAAAAATGGACCTCTTTATTAATTTTCCTCATGTCTAAGTTGTTGCTGTTGAAAGCTTTAACCAAAATCATAAGTTCATGTTTAATCAACTCCCATTTGGACTGAAAATTTTTTGGCGGTATTCCATCTGGACCCGACGATTTCCATATGAAAAGAAAGATGCAATAGAACTTTCTCAGATGAAGAACTTCTTCCATATCTAATAGCACAACATATTCACCAAGAAATTCAACTATGGCGAAGCTTTTGCTAGAGAATTTCTTCTTTAGCTTTTCTATTTTATTTTTGTTTCTCCTATTTCTTTTACTCTACTTTACTTTCTCTAATTCTCCATGTCTTTTCAGACTAATTATGTTTATAATTGGTATTTCAACTCGGCGGAACCCCTGAAAAGGGAAGAACCCTCTTCAACCTGATAGTAAGGGGATCCAAAGAGTGATGCGAGGATTTTAGGACCTCTAGTCATTTACTATTTTATTTTAATTTTTATTTCAATTTTAATATATTTTGTAATTTCTGATATATTTTTAAAATTTTTATTTAATACAAATTGGATGTAGAACTTTGAGTCCAAGCGGAATATATTTCCTATGTAGTTTATTCAATCTTCCATTCCCAATTGAAGAAGGTCTATCTGAATTTGTCAGGTTTTAACTTTTAACTGAACAGTCATAAACAATTTGATTAAACAAATAAGCTCTTTTGTTTACGTTTTGCACAATAATTTAAATTAGTCAGTGCTAAACCAAACTAACCTCTCATATAATATCATAGCGTGAATAATTAACAACTAATAATCTGCAAACGCTGCTGCCTATCATAAGTTAATCATGGGATCTGTAAAGTTATTTCACTCCTAAATTATTCATCCCATCATTCTACAACAAGTTCTCCTGCATCAAACTATGTCGCATTTCTCATTCCCACACACCACCTTCGTACAATCAAAACCATATCCTACACATAATAAACATCCACACAAAATCACAACAAAGATGATCGAAACATTCTTAATTATTATTTTGCCAAATCGTCGTCATCATCACTCCAGCTCAACAAACCCTCGTTCTACGAAGCTTCTAATCAGTCTATCCATCCATCAATGGCGACGTTGCTCACTCTCCTCTCGGAGAAGAAGCGCTCGCTCATCTCCGTCTTCCTCTTCGCCTCCTTCCTCGCCCTCCTCTTCTTCTCCGACTCCCTCAACCCCTTCTCCTCCTCCGTTTCAGCTCCCCGCAAGAACCTCAGCTTCAATTCCTCCTCTCCGCCTCCAGTTCAAGCTCAGATTCCTTCAGATCAACCGCTCGACGGAGGCGGAGCAGAAGAAGGTGAGAACAGGGATGAGGTGTTTTCTTTGGAGTGGGAGATCTGCGCGGTGGGGAAAGGATTGCAGGCGGCGGACTACATCCCCTGCCTGGACAACGTAAAGGCGATCAAGGCCCTCAAATCAAGAAAGCGAATGGAGCACAGAGAGAGGCACTGTCCTTCCTCATCGCCTCGCTGCTTGGTTCCCTTCCCAAAAGGATACAGAGAGCCCGTTCCATGGCCGCAAAGCAGAGACATGGTCGGTAAGGAAACTCGTTTTTCCAAAACCTCCGCTCTTTTCCTCTTGATTCTTGAATTTTGAACAACTAAAACTTAAAGAAAGATTTGAGCTTTTCACATAATTTCCTGCTCAGATATGGTACAGCAACGTGCCTCATCCAAAACTGGTGGAGTACAAAAAAGATCAAAACTGGGTCCGCAAATCCGGCGATTATCTCATCTTTCCAGGTGGCGGCACTCAGTTCAAAGAAGGCATTTCAAACTACATCAATTTCATCCAACAGGTAAATCATTTAATTATCACACAATTACGCTCATTAGTTAAATTAATTTCCTTTTTTTTCAGATTCACCCATCAATTAAATGGGGCATAAAAACAAGAACGGTTCTGGACGTGGGATGCGGAGTGGCGACTTTCGGAGGGGCTTTAATGCAAAAAGACGTGATCACAATGTCCTTCGCTCCGAAAGACGAACACGAGGCGCAGATCCAGTTTGCGCTGGAAAGAGGAATCCCGGCTTTGCTTTCCGTGATCGGGACGACGGAACTCGCTTTCCCGGATAATTCCTTTGATATGGTTCATTGCGCGAGATGCAGAGTCCATTGGGACGCGGATGGTATTTTATTTCCTGGATTCTGTTAGATGGAAAATTTAGTTTTGTTTTATTTATTTAATTTTGTTTTTATTTTTATATTTTATTTATTTTTATATTTTATTTTATTTTATTATTTTATTTTAGTTTAGTTTTAATTATTTATTTTATTTTCATTTGGTATAATTTAATTACAAATATTTTATTTTATTTTATTTTATTTTATTAAAATTAATTTAATTTAATTATTTATTTTAATATTAATTTTATTTTAATTTGTGTGACAGGTGGCCAACCATTATTGGAATTAAATAGAGTTTTAAGGCCAGGTGGCGTTTTTGTTTGGTCAGCTACTCCAGTTTATCGCAAAAATGAAAAGGACCAATCTATCTGGAATTGTAAGTATAATATTTCATTATTATCGTAATTTTCTGATATATAATTAACATTTTATGTATTTATTTATATTTGTTGTAGCAATGGTGGCTCTGACGGAATCTCTCTGCTGGAAAACTGTCGTAAAGTCAACAAAGTCAAACGGAATCGGAGTCGTAATATATCAAAAACCGACCTCAAATAATTGCTATATTTACAGAAAGGCCCCTGGTTTGTTACCTCTTTGCGAAAAGAGAGATTCACCGATTTTGCCTTGGTATTCGCCTCTTGAGACTTGCATAAAGCAAATAAATGAGAATAGTAAAGATTCTGATTGGCCCGTTTCTTGGCCCGAAAGACTTTATAAAGTTAAATCGAGCTTTATTTCTGAAGAAAAATTTAATGAGGATGGAAATAGTTGGAAAGAAATTGTTAATGATATTTATTTGCGTAATCTTGGAATTAATTGGTCGAGTATACGAAATGTGATGGATATGAATGCTGGTTTTGGAGCGTAAGTTTTGTATTATTATATTATATATACATCTCAATTTTCTTTTTTGATTAATATTTTTTATTTTTATTGAAATTAGATTTGCGGCGGCATTAAATGATATGCCGATTTGGGTAATGAATGTTGTGCAACTTAATCAAATGGATACTTTACCAATTATATATAATAGAGGGTTACTTGGTGTATATCATGATTGGTGTGAATCATTTAATACATATCCACGGACTTATGATCTTATCCATTCAAGCTTCCTCTTCCAAAATCTCACTTCAAGGTAACAAAAAATAAATAAATAAATAAATGTACAATTAAATGTTTTTTATATATGTATTATTTTTTGTATATTTTATGTTTTTTTAATATTTATGTAGGTGCGATATGGTGGAAGTGGTAGTGGAGATGGATAGAATACTGAGGCCTGGAAAATGGGTTTTGGTGCAGGATGAATTAATAATTTTGAAGAAAGTAAAGGGTATATTAGTATCTTTGCACTATGAAATTAATATATTTAATCAGCGGTTTCTCGTGGGGAAGAAAGGTTTTTGGCGACCTGATATCACGAAAAGAAATTAGTAGGAATTAAAATGATTTTTTTTGTGTTATTAATTTTTGCATTGATTTATGTTTTGGAAGTAATTTTCTAATCTTTCTTTAAAAGATGTTTGTTATGTTTCATGAATTAGTGTTATGTGAGTTGATGTAAAGTTGCGATGTACTTTTCTTTGTGTTCTTTAATGGCTTGAAATAAGTTGGAAAAAGGAAAAGGTGGTGGTATAAAGGCTAAACTAGGTTGCATTTTCAACGATCTACAGCATGACAGTATGTATGGTATGAGCTATCTATCTGGATCTTTTTCTCTTCAGTTCTGCTATTCTCCAATTGTACTAAAACAAGACGCCTCCATTAACAATGGTTCTCAAAAACAAAAACTTCACCAAAGCTCCGCTCCAAGTCATTTTGTATGTATGGTACTAACAATACAAGAGTCAAATAATAGACGAAAGTATGACGTATTCGAAATAACTCTATTATAGTTGTAACATGATATGATGGGCCAGTGGGCCTGATCTGAGGTGTATAGCCCAAATAGAAGGGAATAGGAAGTTGAAGTTTGTTGTTGTTGGACAGGCGCCACGTGGTAGCTAGGAAGAATAAATGGCGTACACATAGTTGTAAGTACGAGATCTGCAAATGAGGCTTGGTTGGTACAAGACTACAGGTACGAAGAAAGAAATGTAGGCGCGATGAAAGAGAGAGAGAGAGAGAGAGATGATGTCGAAGACTGGCGGGGCAGAGAGTCAAAAGCCTGGCACTGAGTATGTGCTACTAATATGCATGTTATGCTATGTGCCCACCAGTACTGACCTGACTTCCTTTCCCCACGTCCCTCAATTGGTGCTGCCTTTGTTAAGTACGACCACTTGCTAACGGGCCCCCAATGCAAATGCACCATATCCCGCCTCAAGTACACCTTGTATACATTTACCTATATAGATAGATAGATAGATAGATAGATAGATACGGTCTCTGACTGACTCACTCTCTCTGGCCTGCCATTCCTCCTGCTTGTTTCAGGAAATAACATTCTAGGGTTTTTCTCGTTTTGGCAGTCTTAAAACTTCGTGTTATAAATTAATTTACATGGCTTCATATATTGTTATATATATATTATGTGTGTTTCCATTTGCACAATAGAATGGCCTAACCAATGTGAGATCTTGACCTAAAATTTAAGAATGACGATGAGGAAAAAAAAAAAAATTTAAGAGTCAGTATATACATAAATTTTAATTTCTATATAAAATATAATAGTATATCTATATAAATATACTATAATTTCAAAATCTAAGAGATGCTGCTCTCTTAGTCTCTATTAAAATCTGTAATTGTACCTAACTATATATAATCATTATCAAATAATATTTAAATAAAATGCATTGAGAAAAAACGGAAAACATTTGTATCACTGGCTTGAACACCTCTTAAATATCACGTACCATATAATTATACATTTTCACTTGTCCATCATATATTTTTTTAGAATCATTATGGGTTTTATATATCTATTATATTTTTTTAATATTATAAATTTTTATATGAATAAAAATATATATACTTATTTTTACGCATCATTTTTTATTATATCTTTCTTTTTTTTAATATATATTTTTGTAATTCTGTTATAACTTTCTAAATTCCGGCGATACCGGTGATAGGTAAGCTGGTGATAAAAATAACATTCTAATAAAATGTGTATGAACAAAATATATTCGTGAATAGGATTGGCAACATGTTGGACAAATATTTCAAGTAATATGTCTAAAGATGGTAAAACATGTCGTACAGTATTACTAATTTTGGACAATCATATATGTTTGTTTGTGTTGGTTTTGTTAACATTTTATGTCAGGTTCTAGGGCACATGTTTATTTTGAGCCATACATTTTCTTGGCAGAGAAATCAGTAAACAATTGTGGCATGCATTAAGGACTGCCTTTTTCAGTATATATAAAGATTGAAAATTTTGGATTAAATTTATATGATGCTACATATACAAAATTACCGATTACCAATTTTATCAAGTAAATTAATTAGATAAAGATTAAAAGATATTTTTTTTACTGAAATCGTATAACTTAGCATGATAATTATATGAAATTTTTTCAAAAAGTCTCTAACTTTTCTGGTATTTATCAAAAACCCCTAACTTTTCAATATTCTTCAAAAACCCCCTATAAAGTGGATTAAATTATTTTTTAGCCCTCTATGGGATTAACTTTAACTTTTCCATCCTATTTAATTTAAAAAGACCAAAATGCCCCTCATATATTTATTTCATATTTTATTATATTCAATAAAATACTAAATAAATAAAAAATATTATTGTTGAATATAATATTTCACGATGTTATTTTTACGATATTTTATGACACGTTAATTTATATTTTATGGTATTATATGATAAAAAATATTTTTTTATTATCCTATATTGAAATTATAATTTTATATTACGTAAAATATTATTTTCTTCATTATTATTTATTATGATTTTGTTTATATTCTAGTTTATTTTTAATGCAAACTATAAATTTATTTTTTATTTCAATAAAATATAACATGAAAATAAATATATGAGGGGCATTTTAGTTTTTTAAAAATTAATTGAATGGAAAAGTTAAAGTTAGCACGATAGGGGCTAAAAAGAAATTCAATCCACTTTATAAGGATTTTTTGAAAAATATTGAAAAGTTATGGGTTTTTGGTAAGAGAGCTGATACTGCGCGATGAGTACTATAGCGATCCTGTAGGGACGGTATATAAAATTGATAAAAACTATATAAACTGAAAACAAACAGTATATAAGAATCCATTTTTTTAAAAATAGTATATACGTAAAAAAACGAAAAAAGTATATAGAAAACACAAACAATATATAAAAATCCATTTTTTTAGAGGCCGTAAAACAGTATATACGTTAAAAACGAAAACAGTATATAGAAAACAAAAAACATATAGAAATGTGAAAGAAACAATATATAAATGAAACGATCACTACATGATCGCTATAGTACACCCAGGGGTGATTTTCACTTTCCTTTTTGGTAAATACCAGAAAAGTTAGGGGGTTTGAAAAATTTCCCATAATTATATATTGGAGATATCTGCTTATTTCTTAGTCTGTCTTTTAGGTAAAATAATATAGTAAATTATACTTAGCATGATTATTCTTTTCTTTGGCAATGAAAAGCCAAAACCTTAGAATAAACTGATGATGCAAGCAAGAAAGTTTGTCCGTACACATCATATATCATGATTCATGGGGCATTATTTCAAGGAAAATATCTCTATAAACATTTGTGTATGATCTAGGTATCCCACCATTACTATTCAAAGTGCTCTGATTCATACCAAAAAAAGAACGAAACAATAACCATTTTGTCTTTCTGTCTTTAATTTAGAATCTATGTATTTATGACAATATTGCAATTTAATTTGTGTAGAAAAAAAATAAGACAACATTGCAATTTAAAAAAAAAATTCTTTTTAATCCAAGCATGTCAGTTCGATGTATATATTTAATATATTTTTTTTAATGAAAAGAGTAGCCTCAAAGTCATACGTCCAATTTTATTGATAGAATGGAATGTACATGGTTAAATAAAGAGAAAAGTCAATTTTTAGTCATTCAACTATTTAATTAGTCCATTTTTGATCCCTCAACTGTTGAATTAGTCTTTTTTTTGCTCTTCCATCCGTCAATGCTTACGTGTCCATTAACTTGACACGTAAGCGATGATTTGGCATATATTTATGACGTGATAATTGTAATATGACAATTATTTGAAAAAAATAAAAAAAAATCAATCCCTCCTTTCTTTCACTCATATTCTTTTTATCTTATATTTTTCTAAAAAAAATTAATTAATGAAAAAATTCATATCGAATCAAACCTAAGGGACAATTTTAGAAAAATATAAGATTGAAAGAATACGAGGGAAAGAAATGAGGAGATTAAGAATTTTTTATTTTTTTTCAAATAATTACCATGTCACAATTGCCACATCATAAATACATGTAAAATCATCGCTTATAAGCATTTAATGGATGGAAGAACCAAAAAGAGACGAATTCAATAGTTGAGGGGTCAAAAAATGATCAATAAAAAGTTGAGGAGTCAAAAAATGACCAATTAAATAGTTGAGAGATCAAAAATAAACTTTTCTCTTAAATAAAAGAAGAAAGAAAGTGGAAAAAAAAGGAAAACAAAAGCGGTTAAGAGGGCCGCTCTGCTATGTTGCATCTTTTCTTCCCGATTAAGAATAGAAATGCTAGTAGAAGGTGGTCCTTGTGGGTGATTGTGTTGAGTTGGTATAGCTTTGTGGAAGTGTATCGAAATTCCAAGTTAAGAGTGTGGAGGATGTATGTTTGAGAGTGCGTTCCAGACTTGCAGTGGGAATTAGCATTGTGAGAAAAGGTGTTGTGCTGATTTTGTATGTTGTTTGCATAGGTAGCATCTGTTGGGAATTGTCCATCCTTTTTTACTGAGGTTGTTGATGATATTGAGTTTACTTAGGTTACAAAGCCAGCCGAATGCCTACGGGCTTGAAATAAAAAAAAATAAAAATAAAAAATAAAAACCAGCCGAAAATTTTGATTCTTGATGTTGCTTTTAGTTTCCAAATCATTTTGTATTGTGAGACGGTACAGGACCCTTTATGTATGAAATCTTAAGCACTCTTGACGGAAAACAATTATAAAAAATAGACTTTAAAATTCTCTGTATGCCTTCAAGAAAAATAAGAGACTTCAATTAACTAGTATATTAGTTAAATATTTGTGATTAAAAAAAATTAAATAGTTTCCAGATCATTTTGTATTGTGAAACGGTACAGGGCACTTTAATATATATTGATACAATATATTCCTCGTTATGACTTAATATAAAACATAAGACTTCAATTTGACAGACGGTTTTAATAGCTTGCAGAAATGCAATCAAAGGAAAACGACGTAACATGAACCGTCAAATATAAATAAAGGGGAACGACGTTTTGGATCTCAAGCTCAAGGGAGTAACATACACAACTTGTCTACAAACTCTCCTAGGGGTCATCGTCGATACCAAAATATTTAAATTTAGGGAAATGTGCAAACGTAACGGCACTGTAGCACGACGGCATTATAGATATACTGTTTTCTCATTTTTTTATATATTGTTTTGTCATTTTATATACTGTTGTTTATTCTTTTTTATTCTCTTACTTTTATATATTATTTTTCCCATTTTATACACAGTTTTCCCATTTTATATATTGTTTTCACTTTTTATGTATATACTGTTATTAGAAAATAAATTATACATACTGTTATTGGATCCATTGTGAACAGTCATGCTCTATCAGGTCCCTTAAATTTAAAATTAAAATTGAATTTAAATTTAAAATTATATTATTGTGGTGTGGTCTGTAATGTTGTATGTAATATTCTTTATGGCCGAGCTTGTGGCACGGCCTTCCCTTTTGGGTTTTCCACTTTTTTTCTTTCTGTTTTTCTAATTCATATTTTGAAAATATTGTTAATAATTTGTAATTAGACTTTGATCAATAGAGTTATACGAGAGACTTTAAAATTCTGTGTATGCCTCAAGAAAACAAGAGAGACTTCAATTAACTAGTATATTAGTTAAATATTTGTGATTAAAAAAGAATTAAATATTTTATATATTAGAATGTCTTACTATATACCAATGCAAGTTCTTATTACAATTTATATCAATACAATTTGAGTTGCCTTTTCTGTTTTCAACAATTTCTAAACCTTAGTAATTATATTGATCTAATGTGATAACATCATATTGAAATAATAAGATACAAAAAGATGAAAATTAGTTAATTATTTCTAAACAGAAGGGGCCAGAGACAAAACCTAACAATTAATTAATAAGCTCATGAATACTGTCCAATCATTATATTAAGTACTGTGATCATTAATAACAAGGCTCATGATTAAGAAACACCATGATTGCCCTATGTATTTAACTTGTCAAAACCATGTCTACTATTATACTATACAAGACCTGTATATTTTAAATGTATATTTATCAAGGTCCAAACAACTGAAATAAAAAATATCAAGGAAACGTATACGTTAATTAACCTCATATTTAGTTGAAACTTTTTCACTCATACTCCTCATGAAAGTACGAATAAATACTTGTGGGTAAAAAAATAAAGATCTTAGATAAAAAACCTAAAAAATATTTAATATTTGATATATGAGCATCATGATTGGTTGTAGGGTCAAATTGGATGTCTTAAACTTTATATACAGTTATTGTGCATGCTTCCCCCCTGATTTGCTACATGTTATTAGACTAGGATAATATTCACGCTAGGCTACCAATATTTTCATTTCAGTATACAATTAAATTAATATTTCGTGTTATATTCTCGATTTCGTGGAACCGCTATATCAAAATATTTTTTAAGTTGTTGAGAATCATATTATATTAATTTATGTACTGAGTTTCATCAATAATATGTGATATTTTTTTTCACATAATATATATATATTGTACATATTTTGGTGTGTGGCTAAAAAACATACGTATGCACAACATACGTTTTTTTGCCACACCCAAAATACATATTAAAAAAATAAAAATAAAAATTTCAACCGTACGGATGTAATATATATGTTATGAATATGTTGTAGATTAATTTTCACAAAAATCAGAATATTATATCATTGCCATCATATATCATCAAAAATATGCAGCACTATTCAAAACATATATCGGAATAATAGTTTGATGATACATGATGGCAATGATCTATTATTCTGATTCCTGTGAAAATTAATCCACAACATATTCATAACATATTTATTACATCCATATGGTTGAAATTTGAATTTTTACTTTTTATAACCACTTTAGGGGTATTTTAAAAAAACGTATGTTCGAACATACGTATGTTTTTTAGCATCTCCCCATATTTTGACAACTAAAAAAATCAATAATGAGAATACAAATAGTTAATATTTTAAGAAAATTGGTCATATAAAATTTTCTTATATATCATCTTATTTATTTTCCTTATATAATTTATACTTTTCTGCAAACGTTATGTCAATATTATTAATTTCTGTCTATTCTCTATTTTTTATTTTTATTTTTATTTTTCTCTTATTATATTTGTAAAGTTGTGATAATATAAGAAAACTTAAGAGATTAAGTAAAGAAACCGTATAGTTACTCTACGCTACAAATATTTTTACTTTTTATTTATTTTGATATATAATACTTACAATTATAAAATTACATAAGTTATCTGTAACTTTTTACAAAATATATATAACTTCAAATAATATTAAAATTATAATATAAATGACAACTTAATGGAAAGAAAAAATTATTTTTTTAATAAGACACTATGAATTAATCTTTATGATCTCAATTTAAGTTTATTTTCAATTAATTCTTCTCTAAAGTTATATTGTTGTCTTTTGATATATTATATTTAAAAAAATGTCTAAGTTATAATCATCATTAGACGAAGCTCGAAAAAAGAAAAAATAACATAATTTATTTTGAAGATTTTAGTGGAAGCACCAAAAAGATCTAGTCAAAGAAGTTTCATATTTTTTTTGATAAAAGTGAAAAAATATTTATATTTAACATTGTATTTGAAGAAAAAAATATAATGTTATATATAGAGAAAAAAATTACTAATATAAGAAAATATAACATGAATCATTTTCTATGATATCACCACTAATTTTGTCATTGTTGATCTTATTCAACTGTCAAAATGATGTGCAATAGATATATATTTTATGAATAAATGAATCATATAGCCATCATTAAAATATGTAATATATTAATTAATATAATATATTTCTTAATATATTATTTCTTGTAGTGAAAACCCAAGAATTTGATAGTTCTCACCAAATCGGAAATGTAATACAAAAAATAGCAACTTAAAAAATTATATGATTATGTATTAATAATCACACACATATTACTATAAAATATCAAAAAACTTGAGAAATTAAATAATAAAATTTGAGAAAAAATTTGACCGGACGATCGAGAGAAAATTGATGGCATGATTCAATGAGAAGGCTCAAAAGGAGGTGAAATGTCTAATTGTTTAAACCTAATTATGTAACGATATATTTCTCACATTAGCATATTCTCTTATATAGTCTATCTTTACATACTTCACCGAAAACAAATTAAATTGAACCATAACAATATGGAAATCAAAATAAAGAGAAAATTCAAACAAATTTAGTTTTGAAGATTTTAACGTGAAATATACAATGTTTTATTATGAATTACTATTTTTTAAAGAAGAAAACAAAAAAAAACTAAATATATTTTAATAAATGAACTCTTCATTTTTTTTTGTATAAATAATTGAACATAAATGTAACATGATTCGTTAGAACCATTTGATTAAATTTAATGATAAAAAATAACTTTAACCGTTCTCATATAATCGGGAAATATAATAGCAAACACGAAAATCATCAATCGTTGTTATAAATGTTAGTATGAGATATAAATAATGTCATAAGAAATCAGAATATGTAAAAAAATTCAATGATTTAGATTTAACCATATATTTAATCCAATTGAAGAAATAATTAGAATGATGAGCTTCTTGAGAAGTCTCAAAAGGCTTGAAAAATAAAAGGGTGCGGAAATTCTAAACCGAACCTTCATTTCCTTTTCACACTTTATATCATATCAAATTTTATTACTCCTCCATTTGTGGCTCCAAAATGCCGGGGGGGGGGGGGGGGGGGGGGGGGGGGGAGGGTTGATCGGAGACACGAAACAAGAAACCTAATCCAAAATGAACCTCACTCCAAAAGAACCATGTTTCAACTCTTCGTCGAATTTGCAATTTGGCGCGAAAGATGCAACCGGGTATTTAGAGGTGAATTGTAAACTATCAACTCGGTGCTACAAATAGTGAGCGAAGAATTCATAAGCTGGCAGAAACGCGGGAGAAACGAAAACGAAAGCTAAAACTCGACACGCAAAAACAAAGGGAAGGCAGGGATGATAATCAGGGGAAGACAACGGAGTAGGCGAACAGGCCTTGTGACGATTCTCCAACAACCACTCTTTTGCATTAGGTTAATAATATTTTGAGTGACCGCTGAGACGGTCTGTATTTTCTAGCTTTTCTAGATATTATGTATTTTAATTTATTATTTTGAACTGTACGTCTATTGTCAACGAAAGTCTGTAACTGAACTGGACATTGATTAATAGAATTACGCAGGAGACTTCAAACTCTCCGTAACTTTTCAAAAAAAAAAAAAGTTTATTACTCCTAAGAAAAAGATACAATATGAACAAATATATTAAGATAATTTTTTCCGTAATGCTTATATTTGAGAAGCTAAACCATAGATCAGGAGAGGTGTCATTTCCTTCAAATAAAATGTTACATAATAAATAAAAACTGAATGATCAAATGATGATGGTTTAGGAATCGAATACGAGATTTGAATAAACAAATGACCCCTTCGTACAGAATGCACTAATCACATGAAATAATAAACAATTTCAAATCAGAACAAAGTTGCACCATTTATAAAATAAAAAATCAAAATCAAAAGCACAACCAACCAAGGATCAAAGATTTCATCAATTTGTTGCTTTCTCTCTGGATTCTCTCCTTTTCGGAGAAGCTAACGAGAGCCTGATTAATTTGCAAAATGCACCTTCGTATTTTGAATAATTTGTTATTTTTAAATATATAATATAGGGTCTACATAATAACAACATGGACCTACGAGTGAGTATAGACATGACTCGACGGGTCATTTAATACTAAAGGTGAAAATTGCATCAAGAGGTACTCAACGGCCTTACCCCACAAACATGAAGAGAATCATTAACCATTTAAAAATGTACAAAAAAAAAGAGATGAGACTCGAGTGCAAATTTTAATTGAAAAACAACTCTTACTAGTTTGGGTCAGGGATCTTGGGGGGCTATGCAAAAGAAGACAAATGAAGCGGTTGATTCAGCTTTGTTTTCCTCTTTCAATCTCCATTTTGTATTTTATATATCAGATATTCAGAGCTTTGGTCAAGAGACTGTCTAGGTTCCACACACACACACACACACACACACACACACAGAGAGAGAGAGACTGTAGTGGAACAGTGAAGAGTAGCCCCCAGATCACGAGATGGAGCAAGGAGACTATTTATGAGAGCCTGAAAGCGATGTAAATTAGAACAAGGGTTTGAACGCGTCAAAAGAAAGAAGGAACTTCACTTATTTCATTTCCAGTAAATGATAACTTCTCTCGGATACCGAAATTTATGCACTAGATAAGATTATAAAGGTACCGAAAAATAAAAAATTAAATCAGTGAAGGATCTGATTCTAAACATCATAAATAGAGAGAGAGAGAGGAACTAAGAATCATAAATGAAGAAAAGAAGTTCAGATGAATTCAAACAGTGAATACCAAAAATGGAGTATATAGAAGCTGAGTTTCTATTGGCAGAGAAGTGCAGTGAGTGAAAGAAGAGAAAGAGTGAGGACTTGTGTCTTTCTTCAGACTGCGACTGGAAGTCCACACGTGGGGAAAAGAAAGGCCATTAAAACCAAGCTTAAAAACTCAAACATCATTTTTACTCATTTCTATATGGAACCCTTTCTATATCTAGATCAGTGCAACATCTCCGGATAGATTGATTGATTCGGGACCAGTATTATATCTTTCCTGACAGAAACCCAAAAACAAATAGCTTCGAAGTTTGAACTTAAAACGCAGAATCGAACCCATTTTTGGGGCTTAGAAAGACCGATACTCCTGATCCATTGCTGGAATGAATGGATGTTCCTTTACATGAATTTTTTGTTCAATTAATGGGGTAAATAAGAAAATTTAAATTATATAATAAAGAAGTAGAGAACAAAAGATCAATTTTGTTAGTTCCAAAACATTGAACAATGAAGTCTCGAGCTGATAGGTTAGTTATGGATTCATGGCTGAAGTTCAATTTCCAAACTAATTATGAAAGAAAATATAGAAAAAAAAAAGGCAAGGAAATATGGATAAAATATAAAATGCACGAGTGAACACAACTCGAGTCATTAATCCCTAGAGAATGTAAGAAATGTGTGTGTCAGTGTGTATAAATATACATCTTTGTGTGGTCCATAATAAACCTACCTGAATGAGATCAACTGAACTTTCATCATGTTCTTTTCTTTCCTCTCTTTTTTCTAATAAAAAAAATTCAGGTGAGTAACAAGTTGTTCAGTTGTCTTAATCTGATGAAATACTCTTAAGATTCATTCAATGCTTGCGATTTGCGAATTACAACAACACAATACTATGCAGTATGGCATTAATCCCATCCCTACAATTCCCCACCAAATAATCATAAAGAAGAAAGAAAGTAAAATGAAAATCAAAGCCTCAATAATAATAAGAAGAGAAGATCATCATAACAAAACTAAAAATAAAAAGAGAGTTTATTACGTCTGTAAAACTCAAGAACTAACTCAGCCGGTCGAACTCTCACCAGGTGCAGCCGGAGCAGCAGAAGAGGAAGAAGACCCATCTCCGCCACCTCCGCCAGGCGGAGGCGGCGGACCTCCAGCACCTCTCTTGCGCTTCTTCTTCTCATAAGGAATCCCTCTAGCTTTCGCCTGAGAATCTCTAACCTCCCTCAAGTAAATCCTCACAGCTCTAGCAGCAAACGGATTATTCTCAGGCGCTCCTCCATTCTCCTCAAAAGCAGCTCGTAATCTCCCTATAAGTGCGTCAAGAGAACCCCATGCTTGTTTCAACGGACAGGTGCAAGGAGAAGGAGGGTTAGGCTGGCCGAAGAAAGCACAGCCAGTAGAGTGGACCTTTGTCTTCCCAAACTGGTCGAGGTACTTTAAAAACTCTATCACGTGAGCACCACTACAGCGAGCCAGAGTTAACGGAGGCCTGTGGTTACGGAGATACTGTAAGAAGGTGTTCCAGTCTCGGCGTTTTTGAGATTCGTACCGGCTTGGTTGGGGCGGCGGAGATGGAGGTCGAGATGGGTCCGGCGGAGGCGGAGGATCGGAGGAGGAGGGGCCCGGGCCTGGGCCGGGAACTGGACCGGAGCTCGGATCCATTGTTTCGACTTTGGAGAGAGTAAAAGGAAGGGGAAAGATATGGGCTGAGAAAAAGTAGGAGAGTGACGGGAGAGAAGAAGGGGGGAGTGAATATTGGAAAGGAGAAGAGAAGGATGGATGGATTGACAGGAGATTTTATATATCAAATTAATATTTATATATTTTATTTTATTTCATGGGCCCAATTTTCTCCACATTTTCCTAGTGCAGTGTAAACTAGTTACACTTTTTGGTGGTAAGAAAAGGATATAATTTACTATCAAGTGAAATATTCAAAAATGTTTATCAATGAATCATATCCCGTTTATAATCAAAATATATTTTGTTTATCACCTAAGTGATACATAGGAAAAATGGGGGGAAAATTGGATCATTAAACAATTTTCATTGTTAAGTTCCCAGCGAATCCACATATCAGATTTGAAACTGTTGTGTAGTGTATTTTATTTTATTTGGATTGTATTTATTTGTTGATGTATATATATATATACATATATATACCTTTGAAGTCATTTTCTCATGTGGGTCTTTTGGCAGTGAGTCTTGTTACTTTTTTGAAAGACAAGTTTGAAGTTTTAGGGCAATGCCTATGCTATCTATGACAAGGTTCGTTTGGACTATTATTAATAGGGACTTCAAAGTATTTTCTCAGAAACTAATCGTAACTAGCTTTCATTTGTTGGAATTATCATACTTATTGCAAGCAAATTATTGTTTCAACAGTAGAAGGCACTGGTTGCAATTCATACGCCACTCAAATCACCTTTTTCATGATATTTTCAAATAATTAATTATCATAGTATATGTCAGAAAAAATATCATCATCATATCATAGTTTTCTTAAATATATATATATATATATATATATATATATATATATATATATATATATATATATATATCATAGTTATTAGTTAATCAATCAAACATGCTTGAAGGAGCATATTAAAATAGATAATACGACTTATGTAGTGTCCAATGTATATGTAGTGTCCAATGTATTGGTTGGGCCCAACAAAGTGTAAGGTCTCTACCGACTTCTACATAGCTTTGTCCGATCATATACTAATAAAGTCACTTTCAAAAAAAATATTGAGTCAAATCATATAAATAAGATCATTCTAATTAACAACTATATTTTATATGTCAATTCTTATTGTGATTTTCGTCGTCGTAACATGCTAACATGTACGACCATCGACCACAGTTTGTCTAAGATGCATTTTTTTATTTTCTTCAACGAGAAATGTATTTTTTTTTATATTCTATCCATTGAGAAGATAGACTTTGTTATGTATGTGATATAAATACATTTGTCAGAATTAGACTATGGGTCATTTACGACGAGGAATATATTTTAAAGAAAGAAAGAGAGAAAATATCTCATTCTAATTGATGCATGTGAGAATTGAACTCCAATCTCTAATATCTTAACAAAATAAGTATCCCTGAAAGATTAATATACCACCCTTTTGTTTTGGAAAAAGAGAAATAAGGAAAACAGAAAATAATATATCTTCCACCTGAATAAAAATAATATTATTTGTTTTGAAAATATCCAACATCATGCTCATAAATTGAACTCACACAAAGGGACAAGGCGGCTCAAGGAGAACCAGAATAAGACAATTTGGGTAAGCGAAATTTTGGTACCTGTAAATAAAATAAGTCATTTTCTGATGGTGATTAATATAATTAAATAGATGACCGTACATAATGATCTGTTTCAGTTGATGGGCGCTTGAAGGAAATTAGAAACAAAATTAATGATATTATATGCGGAAATATACATTGTACATATGACAGTCTTGGCCCAAAACTTACTTTTCATTTTACCTTCGTTTTTTCAAAATTTTGGTAATAATTTAACCAGGGTCTCTGTAAAAGGTGAAATGGCTGCTAGTGTCGGCCGAGAATGCCATGTTCTGAGATGTCGGCCACACAAAATGGATCATGTAATATACAATTTTAATGATGGAGAGAGATTGACTGATTGGATAACAAATGCAAATGATGCTCTCTCTCTCTCTTTCTCTCTCTCTCTGAGAGCTGCATTTTGGAGGTAATGTTTGATTTTGATGCAGTAACTACGCTCCACCACAAATTTTCTTTTGGCACTACTTGTTGATTCATGCACAAAAGTAGAGGTCAACAGACATGTTGGTCCGATCAGATTCGGATCATTCAGTAATTTTCTGATTTATATCATGTTATTATGAATTTGAGTTGTTATCTTCACGAATCACAAATCAGATTATCATGTGCCCGTTCAACAAGTGGCAGAGCTTGACTCAGTATTTTGGAGGGATCATAATTTGTTTTACATCATTAAATATGCTTATATAGAATTTTTGGAGGAGGAGGAGAATAATACACATAAATATTAATATATTTCAGAATTTTATACGTTAAATCCTCATAAAATATATTACTGAATCAAAAATCTTAAGAGAGACATGCCCCTCCCGCTTCTGAATAAAGTTCCGCCACTGCATTCGACAATGGTAAGATTTAGTAGAATGATATGGAATACTTTCTTTTATTATGTCAAATAAGAATGGAAAAAAAAATAAATAAATAAAGTGAACAGTTAAAATAAAGCCAACTATTATAAAGTGAACTAAAAGAGTCCAAAAATCATTCCACATGAGATGAGAGATGACACGATCTAGAATGGAATGAAATAAGCAAGCCAAGTGGTCTATAATCTGTTACTGATCAAACCACTTGGAAATGGTCTTCAAATAGTAATTATAGTGCTAAGTCGGCATATAATTTCCTCATTGATCTAGGGATTAAATGTGGTTGGCAACGAGCGGTTTGGAGACTAAAAGCTCTACCGAAAGTGAAGTTTTTCATATGCCTCACATGTCATAATAGATTGAACACGCAAAAAAGGTTGGCCTCATAACCCCTCTTGTTCACTGTGTGACGCCACTCAGGAAACGAGGAATCATCTGTTCGGACAATGTTCTTTCACTAAAACCGTATGGCGGCTAGCTCAGCGTAGTAACCAACACCATAGTGCAATCACGCTTAATGAAGACTTCCTACAAAACTGGCAAAAAACACGAAGCCGGTTATCTAAAGACACGAGAAAATCATGGGAACCACTATGGGCGGCTATTAATTGGAATGTTTGGAAGGAGAGGAATGATAGGATCTTCAATAACAAACGTTGTCCGCCATTAATGATTGCAAGACGAGCGATCGAAGAGGCTAGGACTTTGACTACGCACGTTTAAGATAGTGCTTTATGGGGGACAACTTTGAGATGTATGAACGGATGTAACCTATATTCTATTTATTATAAATATATTTAAAAATGAATGGAACGCAACTTGCGTCTATTCCTTCGGAAAAAAACAGAAAAAAAAAATAAGCAAGCCAAATTTTTTTCCATCTTTTTCTCTCCCCAATAGAAAGCATTAATTTATCACAGTATAACCATTATAACCATGCACTTGTTTCTTAAGCTGAGTAAAACTAGGATTTTTTTTTTTTTTTACTCTTCTTTTTTGAGAGAAAATAATCATTGCTATAGTTGCCGAAACAGTAAAAAAACACAGAATTGAGGAGGAAATAGAAAATCTTGTATCGTAACCACCTTAAAATTTGCTTTTAATGTACAAGTTAATGGTGGGGTTTTGATACTTAATTTATCATCGCTTTAGGATTCAGGCTCGTGGGCTCTCTTACATTATAATGAGTCAATGACTAATCAAATAAATAATTTGCAGTTGAAGCTACATCATGCATTATCATTATCACTGATTGATTCCTTTCTTCTTTGTTTCACCCTTTATTCTTTTGGAATTTTTATTTTTTAACTTCATTTCCTTGTCAAATTCAAAAAAGAAAATAATTAATACAATAAAATACTTGAGTCAGATGATTTCATACTATGTAATATTGGTTTCGACAGAGAAAAAGCAAAACCTGACAGATTTTTGGTACCAAAAGAGACTGGACCAAGTGGGTTTGTAATTAAAAAGGGTTTGTGGCCCAGTGTGTTTTGGCATCTTAAAAAAGAGAGCTCAACTAAACGGGACAAAAATTCGGTTCTGTTCATGCCTTGACGAGGAAAAAAGGAGCTTTTAATTAATGACAACAACTCTCAATTTTTCTGCATTTGACGTAATTTAAAAGAAGAAGAAACTATGTAAAGAATTTCTAATTTTACTAGATTGTTATTTTCCTTATAATGGGCCAGGACCAATTGAAGTCCATGCTCAAATTAACCCCAAATGGGGCTTATTAATTTTTTTAGAATTGCCAAACATACGACTCTACAATTGAAATGCTCTAAAAGTAATAATATTTTTAATCAAAAATACATAAATAATAACGATATCAATTGCGCGATATCACAGGCGATACAAAAACCGAGACTGAATCACCATAAGCCCGCTGAATAGCGCCTCTACTAACCAAAAAACGTGCAATGTCATCATGTCCCAACAAATCCGCCATATCCAAAGCCGTCATGCCTCTTTTCGTCATCTTATTCACATCTGCACCAAAACTCACCAACAACTCTACAGCATCCAACCGTCCGCTTTCAACGGCCAAATGAAGCGCCACGTGTCCTTCATCATCCACGGTATGAACGTCCATTCCGTGATCTATCAAGAGTAAGATTATATCACAGCGACCTTTGATCGCTGCTAAATGAAGAGCTGTATTGCCATACTGGTCACGGCCTGCGACACCTGTTCGTTTTTTCAGAAGGGATTCAAGCCGATGAAGGTCGCCTCTCCTGGTCGCTTTCATTATTCTCTCCCACCTCTTTAATATATCCACAACATCTTGCTACAAGAAAAAAACATATGATTGAATTAATATTGCTAAATTGTGAATCTATTTGAAATGCAAAATATCTAACTGCAAAATGAATATTTTTTTGGATCTGATATGCATCACCTGCTTATTTATCATTAGTATGTTTGAAATTCAGAAAAATATAACATAATTACAAAAATATATATTGATATGCAAAAAGATAGAATATACAAATAAAAATAAGAATATATATTGTTATATGTACAATGAGCAGATAAAAAGATATAATAGCTATGTACAAAAATATAGTGAAAAATTAAAAATGCATAAATATATGAGGGCCGGTATTTATGTGGTGTTTAAGCATGTGATGTGAATATTTTCTTTTTCTTTTTTCTTACATGTCCTTTATCGCGTGCCACATCGATTGGTAATCTTCCCCGTTCATTTCCAACCGTCCGATCAGCACCCATCTCAAGAAGCATTGCGACCATCTCAGCATCTCCATTGGCCGCCGCAAGATACAGTCCTGATCGTCCGTTGAAGCTCTCTGTGTCGTTCTCTCTTCCTCCTCTCTCAAAGAGTCGCCTAGCGCAATTCACACGGCCTCTCTCCACTTCCGGATGCAACACAATTCTTCCCTCTCTGTCTCTTGATTGTAATTCGTTAGTATTTGCTGTTTCGATTGATTTGAGTAAGCTGTTGTAGTCTCCAGTGGAGGTTGAGAGGTGGATTGGAGACCTTGATTGCTCGACTGACAGAAGTTCAGGCTGGTGACTCAGGATAAGTCTCATGGAAGCTGAATCTCCAGTCGAAATAGCCAATCGCAAGAGATAAGAACCAATATACACAACACGGAGACGATTATTTGAGTTGAACAAGGAGCTCACAACCGGACAGTCAAGATCCGTCGGAGAAACAGATGACCGGATGAGGAACCGATCAGAGGAGGATGAACGAGGGGGGAGAGTCTGAGGGCGGAGGATCACTTGGATAGTGAAAGTGGATAGAGGGGCGAGAGATCCGGATGGCGGATTGACGTGGAATTTGTGAGGGGCCCAGGTTTGGATTTTGAAGAAGATGGGGAGGAGCGGGTGCAGGGACCGGAGGTGGAGGTCCGACCGGCATTTGGAGAGTGGTTTGAAGTCGATTAGGACTTCGGATTCTTGGATTTCTAGGAGGTTATGGACTGTAGAAATGGTGGTGGTGGTTTCCATTGTATTATCTGTCAAGAAAAAAGAACAGGATGTATGATATTTGATATATCTGATCTGAAATGGTTTATGTTAAAGACTGAACGAAGCATGGACCAATAATATTCACATAATGTCACATCAAATGAGTGGGCAATAACACTGTTACTCGATTCCCGTGAGTTTGAAGAACAGTTGATTTTGTCCACATGCATGCAAATAAATTTCATTGTATTTGGAGTATGTTAGATCCATGCGGAGTGATGAATTGGCACTTGGCAGTATGCACCTTCATAATCTTTGTGTAACAATGGTGGGTGACATGGCAGATTGGATTGGGTGATCCATTCATATTGTTCATGCATGTTCGTTGTTGGATCCAGCACAAGTTTTAGTTGGGCTGTACAGGCTTCAAGAAAATAAAATAATTGTACTATCTCACATGATCATCAGGCCTTTTATTTATCTATTTCATTTACATATGATTCGTATTCATCCCTGTCGTCTGAGGCCCAAACCTGGAAAAGTTGAAAATACCTCTGAAAAAAAGGTAAATAAAAAAACAATAAAATGTGCGTCTGCCGGGAGTCGAACCCGGGTCTATTGCTTGGAAGGCAATTATCCTAACCGTTGGACTACAAACGCTCTTGATGTACCATATCGATTTCTAAATTATAGAAAGTTATTTTGTCTTACTGTTGATATGTAATGATGTTTTGAACTGTCTTTTTAGGCTCACGACTGTACACTGCAGAAACTTTTCATGAGGAAGGAAGGGAGACAAGCACTGAAAAGAGAGACAAGCAAAAGGAAAAGCTGAACGTAAAAGAAAGAAAGATGGATGGATCATATTCATGTCATGGATGCAGTGGGCCGAAAGTAACAATCATTTTCTGATGAAGTAAAAATTAACTTAACCATTTTGATCGCATGTTTTCTTCTCACGCAAACTAGGTCTATAATATAATAAACCGGTAAGCATGCATGGGCGAACTTAATATTTCTGTGCATTTAATTTGACAATGTCGTCTCCAAATTATTCACACATTTTGACTGAAATCATTGCATTCTTAAAATCTACCATATGGTCAGTCAATGTAGTTCTCACTCTACCCCAATTTCCCTCAATAACATATAATAAATCATGATTAAAATCCTGAATTTTGAGCCAATAATTAAAAATGAAGTATTAATTAGCACAACCAACCAGCAGCATCTTCTCGAAATCAATGACTTAATGCTACACCCGGTCTATGCCAGACCCAATCTCCTCCGGTCCACCGTACACCGACAAAAGATAACTAGCATGCAAAGCAACACAATCTTATTCTTCTTCGTCTTTCTTTCCCTCTCATTGATCTTTTCTTCTTCTTCTTCATCTCGCTCTCGATTCGATTCCTTTCTTTCTCCATGTGGCCGCCGTGGATCAAAACCCGCGCAACCCATTCTCCTTCTTCTCCGTCTCCGTCTCTTCATTCCCCTTCCTTGACGTTTCCCACTCTCAAAGACCTCCAGTCTCTCATCGACGCTTCTTCGCCGGCGACTCCGTCTCCGCCGGCTCTCAGTTCGCCGTCTCTGAGAGTGTTTCATCGCGTGCGGCTCGCTGCGTCTGCGCTGAGAGCATTCCAGCGCTCGCTGCCTCCGCCGTCGGCGGATCACCGGCGGGTGGTTTTCTACTTCACTTCTCTTCGTGTGGTCCGGTCTACTTTTGCGGACTGCCGCTCGGCAAGATCTATTCTTCGTTCTTTACGGATATCGTTTGACGAGCGGGATGTTTCACTGGATCATCGCTTCTTGGAAGAGCTCCAATCTCTGTTCAAGCACCGGCACGGGAAGATCTCGCTCCCGCAGCTGTTCATCGGAGGGCGGCACATAGGCGGCGCCGACGAGATCAGAAAGTTACACGAAAACGGGGAGCTGAAGAGACTGGTGGACGGCGCTCCGGCGGGGTCGGCGGCGGCGTGCGAGGCCTGCGCCGGCGAGAGATTCGTGCTGTGTGAGAAGTGTAGCGGGAGTAGGAAGAGGTACTATGAGAAAGGTGGCGGAGGCTTTCGGATCTGCAATGACTGCAATGAGAATGGGCTCCGCCGCTGCCCGGACTGCTGCGCCGCCGGATTTTAAGGTGGCGATCTGAGCTTATTATCTTGTTTGATTTTTCGTTTTTTATTTGCTTTTTTTGGGGGCTTTTTTTGTGATTTTTGGTTTGTGAGTTGGATGTTAGAAAGGTGTGTGATTTGTGGGAATATTGTTTTCTAACTGCGTTAGTAATTAATCGATAATGCTGGCTTTGTAATCTTGAATTTGTATTGATTAATGTAGGGAGAAATTAGTGTGCAAAAAATTGAATGGTTTTTTGTTTCATTTTTTTGGCTTTTCAGATAGTTGTTTGATTGCTTTATTAACTCACTTTACAAAATTAGGTAAAATCGATTAGTTCTACTCCTTCCTTTAATTCAAATTATTATTTAATTTAGGAAAAATCGCTAGT
Source organism: Juncus effusus (assembly GCA_027726005.1). Classification (NCBI taxonomy): domain Eukaryota; kingdom Viridiplantae; phylum Streptophyta; class Magnoliopsida; order Poales; family Juncaceae; genus Juncus; species Juncus effusus. Next base: position 984,883 of record CM050910.1, on the reverse strand, counting down.
TTTTGGATAAAATAACAATACATGTTCCATTAATCATAGAGAAAACTCCATTTTTAGCCCCTCAATTACTCAATTAGTCTTTTTTTGGCCACTTAACTTTTTATTGGTCTTTTTTTGATTCCTTAATTGTTGAATTAGTCCATTTTTTATCCATTCATCGGTTAAATGCTTATGTGTTCGTTAACTTGACACGTAAGCGATGATTTGACATGTATTTATGATGTGGCAATTGTGACATCACAATTAATTTAAAAAAAAAAATTAATCCCTTCTTTATTTCACTTATATTTTTTTTATCTTATATTTTTCTAAAAAAAATTTAATTAATGAAAAAAATTCATATCGAATCAAACTTAAGGGGCAATTTTAGAAAAATATAAGATAGAAAGAATACGAGAGAAAGAAATGAGAGGATTAAGAATTTTTTTTTTTTTTTTTTAAATAATTACCATGTCACAATTGTCACGTCATAATTACATATCTAATCATCACATACGTGTCAAGTTAATGGACACGTAAGCATTTAACGGATGGAATGGCTAAAAAGAGACTGATTCAATAGTTGGGGGGTCAAAAAAAGACCAATAAAAAATTGAGGGGTCAAAAAAGAACTAATTGAATAGTTGAGTGACAAAAAATAGACTATTCTCCTGCCTATATTAAAATTAGGAAAATAATCGTTCAAAAATCAAAATACTTGCCCGCCTCTTGCTTCCTTAACATGATCCTCTCCAGTTCAGACAACTATCACACAATTCTGTTATGTCAGATGATTTAGGTCAGGGAGATCTGCAGTTTAAAAGAATGGAGACGATAAAATCATTGTCTTTTCTCTGTCCTTCAATGAAATCATTGAAAAATAAATACGGTCATGTTCATGTGCCATACCACGTGATGTTGGTTTCTTTCTTTCCATTCTTTTTTTTTCATATGGGAAATTTTTCAAAAACCCCCGAATATTATTGAAAAACTCCTAACTTTTTAGATTCCCTCTTGTAGCCCCTATAAAGTTTTATTTCAATTGTTTTCTAGCCCCCTTTGAGAGTTAAATCTAATATATAAGATGTTAAACTTTTTTTTAGACCAAAATACCTTCTCCGTTCTATAATTTATTTAAGATATATATAATTACACATAAATAGTATATATATATATATATATATATATAAATAATTAACAAATAATAATTGCACATACAAAACTTAGTTAACATAATTAAAATATATTTATTATATAACTAATATAAAAAATTAATAGGTAAAATATTATTTCTCTATTTTTTTCATAAAACATCATTTTATTTACGTATAAAATATTATTCTCTATAGTTTTATTCTCCTTTATTTGTATTTATGAAAAAAAATACTATTTTTATATTTTTAATGATTTTTTATTATGAGAAATATTTTTTATTAAATATAAAATATTTTTTTTTATTTTTTATGATTTTTATTATGTAAAGTATTTTTTATTGTATGTATAAAATTATTTTGTTGTATCTAAATGTACAAATAAAATATAAAAAATAGTTTTGAAGAGGGGCATTTTGGTCTATATAAAGCTTGGTTGGATGGAATGTTAAGTTTAACAATAGGAGGGAGTAAAAAAAAAATTCATTGTATTTTAGAGGGACTAAAAAAAGGAATCTAAAAATATAAGGGATTTTTGATAATATTCAGAAAAGTTAGGGGGTTTTTGAAAAATTTCCAAAATTCATATTTGTGTGGATGGTAAAATGTATAGAGTAAGAGAGAAATAAAATAATGAGTTTGTTCATTGTTGAAGTTTGTGAATTGTGATGCACACACAACCTTCTCTGTCAAGACCTTGTTATGAACAATTAAAATGTTAATGTCCATTTGTATGAAATAAATTGTGAGTTTGAAGAAAAAGGAAAATTGTGATATAAAATTCACATGGAGGGCCCATTATGCTAATTAAATAATTGTTATCGGGTAAGGAGACAATTATAGTTGGTGGGCTATCCATGCCAAGCCATTGTGAGCTTTATGCACTTCATCATTCAATAATCAAAATTAATGGTTTTAAATGGACCCACAATTTTCGAACAAAGAAGTCGAAATTGTGATGGTATGAAATGGACCCATATATCTTTGATAATTTAGGGTTGGAGCTTATGGGGTTGTCTCGTGCCAGCTTTTTGCTTGCTTCTTTCATTGGGTTTATTCAACTCCAAGTAACTAGTTTTTTATTCAGAATGTAAGAAAATAGTTTTTGTTTGAACAATGTCAATGTGGGCTCATTTCCACAACTATATGATGTAAATTTTCATTATTATAGTTCTTTTTACTATTTGTTCTTATTCATGAAACAGCTCATGTATGGCAAAGATGTCGAAATAAGTGATGTAAAAAAGGCTTATGGTTGTGAATTATTTTGAGATCACATGGTGATCATGTGAGTTGAGATTTATATGTTGTTGGGTGGACATCTAATTAATTGGAGACATCATCATAAATTGATATACATATCATAAGGAATCTCATAATGATGTACAGCATGCAAACACTTGTCACCATCCAAATAACTTTGATTCATTGTATCATTTTTCAAACTGTATTAATATTAATTTGATTAATTTAACTTCTAGTTGAGAGACTTATCAAATCATAATGATGGACAATTTTCACAATCCGCTCCAAAGACTTATGAATTTTGTGGGGGCCTTTTTTACCTAATTTATTGGATTAAATCATTTAGTTTTGTCCAAAACAGTTATTGTTGGGCCATCTTTGTTGTACTTGTGACTAGCATGTGCTCTTGTTGACCTGATTTTGTGTTAAAACATTGTGTTAGTTGTTATATCTAGTGGCAGAGTGATGACAAATTGTTTGCAAAAATAATAAATATAGCTGATGGTCCATACGACATATATTCCAAAAAGAAAATAAACAATAACAACACATAATGATAATACATAAAAAGAGTAGAGTACGAGCTTGAAAAAAATGGTTGAATCATTATATGATAATACTGATCGAATAGCTTTCTTTGAGAAAAGCATAAATCAAAATAATGGTTTGGGACTGGGAGTGATAAATTAAATCATTTCACATGAAAAAATATAGTTTAATTGTGTTATATTACACTTTGAAAAAACACAATTTGAAGTTAAAATTTTTCAAGGTAAGTTTTATTGATGGTAAATACTAAATGTTTGTCATTAAAAAAATCGAGAAAGAAAAAACTGGGCCTTCAAGCATCACGCCATATATTCAGCCCAAATTAAATTCTTTCTCTCTTGTCAAGGTTCAAAATAGAAGCAATAAAAAAAAAAAGCAAGGTTCAAAATATAACGACTTTTTCATTTGAACCGAAATAAGCCCAAAAATATTTGAACATTTTATCGCATGTACCCTTGTAAAAGTGAAAATATTAAGTACATCTCTACTTTCTTTTTCTTGTGCAAAATCTCGAACCTTTCGGTTTTTGAATTATATCCATATCTTTCTCATCACAATGATAAAGTGGCAAACATATTTTTGCTTGCAAAGACTCGACTGAGTCTAGCTAGTGTTAAGTTCATCTACTAATCTAACAAAACAAAGCATTTGGAGCATTTTTAACATGCTTAGACTTAGTCCAATAATCATAAAACATCAAAACTTCACTTCCATAAATTAATCATCAGATAACATATATAATAATATAACTTGCATTTAATAAAATCGGTGCCTGACTGTATTGCATCATGACCAGACCAGCTTCTTGTGCAAATTATCCCATGTGGTTCAAATCAAATCTTCCATTTTTTGGGACAAATTCGACAAGCACATGCGACCGTTTCTATTATATTATGTTGTTTGTTTGACAAAGACAAACCTAATAGATTTAGCAGATTACTCAGTCAAAACTTAATTAATCACACCTCCCTAAATTAAAACATTCTCACTCCATCCTTTCATATTCCCACCATTTCAATATCACGCAATATCACTGCATTATTAATTCGATAGTATGAAATTGGAGAAAATAACAGAAACCGAAGTTTCCTATGTCATTTTTTTTAAATCACTTTCCAAGAAAGAAATCACGACTCAAAAACCAAAGGAAAGTTTCAAACGAGTTTATTTAATTAAGGAAACAAATTAAAATAATAATCAGTGCTTCTGCTTTAATTTAAATTTGTAAACATTATATTTTGCATTAAAATATACACGTCATATATCCAATACGCCTCCTAATCAAACCGCGTGCATGAATGAATCTTTCTTCTTTCTTTATATATATTCCCGCTTTTTCTGCTTCTTTCTTTTCCAATTCCCACTATTCCTATTCATATTCATATTCATATTCATATTCATTGAGTTTTCTATTCTTCTCTCTTCGATCGCAATTCTTCAAGAAATATTCAAGAAAGAGCGAATTTGATCGCTCTTCTGAGTTTCGATGGTGGAAATGGTGAGATCATGGAAGGAACGGTTTGCGATCCTCTTGCTTTGTTTGCTCACCGTGTGTGAGGAATTCGAGCCGTGCGCGTGTTTCAATCAAGAAGGTAGAGTACGGTTTTGATGGATTTTTTGAGATGGTTATTGATTGTTTTGCGTGATTTTTGATATTGTTATCGGTGTTTGTTTATTCTAGATTGGATGCTTTGGAGGGTTAGAGAGATGAAGGAGTTTGATACGCACGATGGTTTGTTTGATTGGGATGAGGCGCGTGTTGATTCGTGTTCTTGGATGGAGATTGAGTGCTCAAAGGATGGGAGAATTCTTGCGATGTAAGTATATCAAGATTATTGTATTTTGTGTTCGATTTTAAGTGTAATTTCGAATTGCAGATGAAATATCTATCTAGATTATTGTTTTGATTCAAGTACTAAATACTGCAGTAAGATCTAGTATCTTCTTTTGCATGCAAGGAGTTTGTGAAAATGCTTAAAACGAAGAAACATAGGAATTAAATCATACATTGTTCATTCAATTTGTGAAAAATTTACAATTCAATGGATTTTATTTGTTGAAATTTAGCAATAACTGATTCATTGTTTCAATTAATGATTTATTTGTAGGACATTTGATCTTTGTTTAAAGGACGATCTTTCTCCTGAGATTGTAAAGCTTTGCGATGATATGTAAGCATAGAGTTAATATAAAAATTATCTATTTTTATATATTATCCTTATTTTGGTGAATTTAAATGTATAATCATTTTGTAACTATTCAATTTTAATGATACAATATAATCTAACATTAATCCAATTAAATCTCCAATTTGCAGTTTCTTTACTGGAAATGGATTTCGTATATTAGAAACACAATCTGATCAAGTTAACAATGAAAATACAGCAAGGTATTTACTATTTCATACTTTTTCTTTCTTAATTCCATCTTATTTAAACATCAAATATAAAAAATAAACTCTCATTCATCAAATTGCCCCTTATTATTCAGAAATAACATAAACGGAATCATAAGGCGAATATTACAAGCCAGCCCTCCAACTCCAACAAAATCTCCAAAACCCAAATCCTCTCCAGTCCTCTCCAGTAAATCCGAATCAAAAACCAAAGAGAAAAACCAAAAACCAGCTTGGATTCTTTACGTCTCGATCGGTGCGGCCATCTGTGTGGCACTTGTTTTGTCGGCTGGTTTGTACTATATTTGGAAAAAAGTTAAAAATGCAGGCACAATAAATCCTTGGTCAACTGGCCTTAGTGGCCACATTCAAAAGGCCTTTGTCACAGGTAAATTTAGGGTTTCATAAATCATAATTTCATTTTAATTTTTTTTAAACTAATTTCGTGATCTAGTTTTCGATTTTGTATCTGCAACATATTTTTACCAAAATTAGGCTTTGACGTTAAATTAGTGTATTTTTTTAATTTGATTTTGTGTTTTATTATAGGGGTGCCGGCTTTGAAGAGAACGGAAATCGAGGCAGCCTGTGAGAATTTCAGCAATATAATAAATACTTTGCAAGATAACGAATTTTATAAAGGAACCCTCTCAAACGGGTCTGAAATTACGGTTATATCCTCCTTGGTGACGTCACCGTCTGATTGGTCTCAACAATCCGAAACCTATTTCAGAAACAAGGTGATTTTCAAAAAATAAAATAAATAAATAATGAATAAATTTGGTTTGTTATTAATTTTTTTGTTTTCTTAGATTTTGAGCTTGTCTAAGGTGAATCATAAGAACTTCATGAATTTGGTCGGATATTGTGAAGAAGAAGAGCCGTTTACTCGCATTATGGTTTTTGAATACGCTCCAAACGGAACCCTTTTTGAGCACTTGCACAGTAATAATTTTATTAATATAGAATTTAATTTCTTTTAGATAATTCAATCTTAGGTCGAATTTTTCCTTTTTTAATAATTTGATGGTATTTTTCAGTTAAGGAAGCGGAGCAATTAGACTGGCCGGCCCGTTTGAGAATCGCAATGGGGGTAATATACTGTTTAGAGCACATGCACTCCTTAAACCCTAAAGTGACCCTCGAAACCCTAAATTCCTCCTCGGTTTACCTAACCGAAGATTACGCAGCTAAACTGACCGACCCAAAATTATTCCTCCAATCCAAAAAAGATTCCGATTCTGATTATGATTATGATTCTGATTCTGATGAAGAGAATATCACGTACAAATTTGGGGTGCTTTTGTTGGAAATGATTTCGGGCCGGCGACAATTTTCGAACGATGACGGGCTTTTGGTCCTTTGGGCCTCGAGCTATCTGAACGGTCAAAGGCCCGTTTTGACCATGCTTGACCAGACTCTCAAGGACGCCAATATTCCCCAAGGCCAAATCCGTCATTTGGTTGAGGTCCTTAAGGATTGTATTAATCAGGATAGGAATCAGAGGCCCACCGTTGCTGATGTGGCGGAAAGGATGAGGGGCATTACAGGAATTTCGCCTCAGCAGGCCGTGCCGAGACTCTCGCCGCTCTGGTGGGCTGAGCTGGAGGTTTTGGGTGACGAGAGTCGGGAGAGTTAAAGTTTTTTTTTTGAAATTAGATTTTTTCTGAAGGATTTATTGATTTTTTGGGGCGGTATAGATAGAATTAATTGAAAGGAAAGATGTACAGTTTTGCTAATGTTTTTTTTTTTTTTGCGATTTGTTACGCATTTTTTTGGCTGAATTAATCAAGTTGTATGTGCTGTTTCAGCTTGATTTACATTTTTAGTGTATTTTGCAAGTGATATATTGATATGCATATTATTTACAAGAAAATAAAATTAAATAGGAATAGAATAGAAATACTACATGTACAATAGCTTGTAGTTAAATAATAACCTCATATATACTTTTGTTACATCTAAATAAAAGAAAAGAAAAACGCTGGTTTATTATTAATTTATTTTATTTCTAATAATCTATTATATACTTTCCAATTTAGCTTCTTTTGTTAGTAGAAACGAGAGTATTCGAAAGCCACGATTCTGAAGGCGGCTTGAGTTTCGGCAAGCTTTCATTTCCTCCATTAAAGCCCTCAAGTTTTTCACTTCTCTCTTCTCTTTGCAGTAAATTGTTCAGACTTTTTGCACTTGTCAATCTACTTGTATCTATAAATGGCAACCCTAAGTCCAACCTTTGTGCTTGATTTTCTCTATAATTCACCCTCTCATGAAATAATTCACCGTCGCGCCGAGCTTCTCTTTGGCTCCTTCTAGGGGAGAATGAACTCAATTTTGTAATGCGTGGTGTTTTGATCTTATTGGTCGGGTTATTAAACCCGCAAATTATAGGCTTCAATTTCCAAGGGAAGAAAACCATCAACCCGCAAGCCCTTGACGCCATCTCCCTTTGAATCTCCATGTTTTGAACAAATGGAGGCCCCATTTGAGCCGAGCTATTATTATTGTTTGTCTCTCGCATGGACGGATCTCTACACACGGTTTGGGCTCTGCGTTTTGTTTTTTTAACTGATGAGCTGGCGATTGCCTTGGCAGCAGGGAGAAACCGGTCCATTATAAACCCGGGAGCCTGATTCCTGACTTCCTCCATATCCTTGACCCCTAATCCCTGGAAAGAACTCAAACGGCCCGCAATGCCGAGTTGTTCGGTCAGCGAAACACTATCAAACACGTCGGAAAAGGCATCACCATAGTCGCTGCTTCCTTCACTATGATCACGCTCATAACACTCGGCATTTTGCCCGTTCTTAGGGTACCACCTGCAAGGCGGTGGTTTAGGAGGTAAAGGATCAAGTTCTTTATCACAAGACTGACGAAAATCTTTCCGGACGCCAGGAGAACTTTCCCAGGAGAAAGGGACCATCATGCTCAACTTGCTTGACGAGGCTTCACGGATCGAGTCGGTTCGGTTTATGTTCGTGTCTGCTGAGCTGACAGACCGTCTCGCTGAGGGTAGCCTTGGCGAGTCGAGATCTAGCCTGCATCCTTGCATCTTCTCCTTCTCCACTGGAGTAATTTTCTTCATACTTTACCTCACTTTTGTGGTGTAATGGGGGAGTTATAACTTATAAGAGGGGACATACATAACAAGAGGTGGTTAGTTAGTTGATGAGGCCTAGTTCATGTGACTTCTCTCGTGAGTCCTTTTAATGGGTTGGTGCAAAAAGGGGCCATTTGGTTCTGTGATTCTTGTACCTGACATTTGTTCAACCTATTTCTTTTCTTCCCCCATTTAAGGCCGTCTAAAATTACACATCAAATTCACCAACAAAAAAAAGAAAAAAAGACATTTATAAACCTCCCTTTATTCCACTCAACATCCTGGATCAGTTTAATCTTAAGCCCAGCCCATAAAATGCACTCAGCTACAATCAAGATTCCAAATCCCGGTTACAAAAATCCAGGATTTGATTTCCTTGATCTGGAACTAAGCGTTGATGTAAGTAAAACCCTTCTTCCTTCCCAGCCCAAACCCTAGCCCCTTTCCGCCTCCGCCCGTTCTTCCTCCGATCAACTCTCCGGCGGAGTTCATCTCATGGAATCCCCTTCCTCCCATCCGAAGTTCCCGCCCGAGCAGGAACCACCAAACCATCTCGACGACTCCAATGGCGAGGAATCCGAATCCGAATCCGAAGATGATGAATACGAAGAAGAAGAAGATTCCGAAGAACTGGATCCGGCGGCCGAGAGGGAGCGTTTGAAGTCACTCTTCCGGCGGCTGAGCACCGATCCGGTCCACCTGCGCGTGCACGACGTGGTGATCAAAGGCAACGCCAAAACGAAAGACGCCTTGATCGAGGCGGAGGTTATGGATCACTTCAGAAATGCCCGCACGATGCAGGAACTGGTGCAGGCGGCCGGAATCGCCAATGCGAGACTGAAGGACCTCGAGATCTTCGATTCGGTGTCGATCACGCTCGATGCAGGTCCGTCTGAGCTTCCTGGAACCACCAATGTCGTGATTGAAGTTGTCGAGGCCTCAAATCCCCTCACTGGAAACGTCGGCGTCTACTCCAAACCAGAGGTTAGAAATCTCCTTTCTTTCCAACAATTCTTCCTTCCATCTTTCAGATTTTTCAAAAGAACTCACCTTTTCGATAATTTTTTCACCATTTTTGACATTTTTTCACCATTTCTCCATTTTTTCTTCTCTTTCAGGCCAGATCTTGGTCGTTAGAAGGCTCTTTGAAGCTCAAAAACCTCTTGGGTTACGCCGACATTTGGGACACGTCAGGCTCGTTCGGCTGGGACCAATCTTTAGAACTCAGTACCGGTGTTTCCGTACCGCGATTCAAATCCGTACCGACTCCTCTTTCCTTCCGTCTCTCTCTCCTCTCGCAAGACTGGCTCAGATTCTCATCCTACAAAGAACGGCTCACCGGCCTCTCTTTCGGGCTCTGGTCTACCGCGCACCATGACCTGGTCTACAATCTGACCTGGCGCACCCTGTCAGATCCCACTCGCTCCGCCTCGAGTTCCGTGCGGAGGCAATTAGGGCATGATGTTTTGTCAGGGTTGAAGTATAGTTATAAAGTCGATAAGAGGAATTCGAATTTGAGACCGACAAGTGGATACGCTTTTCTATCGAGCTCTCAGCTCTGCGGTCTTTGGGATCCTAGAAGCCTCAAGTTTTTCAGACAGGTCTCTCAAAATTGGAAAATTATTTTGGAAAATTTGCAAAAAAGCCCCTGTGTTATGCCTAAATTGCAAAAACGCCCCTACATTATTGAAATTTACAAAAACAAAACTCCTACATTTGTAAAAGAACCCGTTATTATATTTAAAGGTAGTTTTTTTTTGCAATTTTGGCAATAATGTAAGGGCTGTTTTGCAATAATGCAGGGGCTTTTTTGCAAATTTACCAACTATTTTATCAAAGTTATCAATTCTTTTACCTTTTTTCCATTTCAGGAGTTTGATTTCAGGGCGGCATTGCCACTAGGCTTCTTCAACTCGGCCCTAAACGTCGGAATCTCGGCCGGCATAATAACCCCAATCACGCGCGAATTTACGAAAACGCCCTCGCCGATTCCCGACCGATTCTTCCTTGGCGGGCACTCTTCCTTGGTCTGCTCTCTCACCGGCCCTTCGTCTCTCTACGGGTTCAGATCTCGAGGCGTGGGCCCGACCGACCGGAAAAGGACGAATTCTGACGAGCGGGATTTTGTGGGGGGTGATGTGGCGGTGACGGCGTTCGCTGACCTGGCGTTCGATCTGCCGATTAGGGTTTTGAGGGACGCGGGGATTCACGCGCATGTGTTTGGATGCGCGGGAAATTTGGGGAGGGTCAGTCAAGGAGAGGGGTTTGAGGTGGAGAGGTTTATCAAGGGGTTTAGGAGCTCGGTCGGAGTTGGGGTCGTCTTGCCCACCAAGTTGTTTCGCGTCGAGGTATTTTTAATTATTCTTATTTTTTAATATTTTTTGTGATATATTTGTGTGTGTGTATTTATTTTGTGGATGGTATTTTTGTGTAGGTGAATTATTGTTATGTGTTGAGGCAGTTTGAGCATGACCGTGGAAAGACTGGGATACAGTTCAGCTTTTCGTCGCCGTTTTAGGGTTTACTTTTTTTTTTTTTTTGGAAAAAAGATATTCTTTTTGTCTTTTTTTTTGTTTTTGGTTTTTTTGATTTTGGGTTTTGAATGAGGGGGCTTGTGAGATGCATGGAGGGATGAGGTATATTTATGTCCAATTTTTTTTACTAGATGAGCGAAAAGGTCCCAAAAGATTGCGTGAATAAATGTAAAACATTGATTCCAAATTCACTTTATTTATATTTTCATTTTAGTTCGTTCGATTTGGAAAAAGAATGAACAAAAATATGGGAACCACAAACAAATAAATCCTCATTCCTTAAGAAAAATTACACCCAATTGTTTTTTGTAGAAAAAAGGGTCTTAAAAACAAGCTTATAATTCGTTCATAAGGTGGAGATATTTTTCTTCGATAAATTTGGCTAGGGCTTCATATGCGGCCTCTGACGGATGAACTGCATCCCAAAACATATATTCTGAATGATTTTCGCAAGTCGGTAACGGTCTTCTGCAGAACGGACCCATTTCAGCTACACCTGTTCCACAACACCCTCTTGTTGTCTCCTTAAATCCTAAAATTAAATAAAAACAAAATAATATTTAGTTTTTAAAACCTAACTACAAATATTAATGCAATAAGATTGAGTTTGGATTTACCATATTTGGCGGGATTGGTTGCCATGTCGAAGAGAGGGGTGTATATGTCAATGTAGACGACTTTGGATTTCTCAATGACGTTGAATTGCTTCTGCAAGTCTTCGAGCATTCTTTGGAGCTTGATGTTGTATCTCGTGGCGTCATCGTTCTTCTCAGATACACATGTAGGCTTGAGAATCTTCGGTATAAGTGTGATTGGACCTGATTTCACAGCCTCAAGTGACATTTGAATTGGCACACAACCAAGCGGCGGTAGACCAGTCATGGCGAAATTTCTCACCCCCAATGCGTGTAATTGCTACAATTGTAGAAAAAATTGTGAAATTATTTAATGGATGTGATATAATTTATGTTGTTGGAAATTATGAGAAAAAAGGTGGGAAAATTTACTTGGAGGAATGTCTTGAGACGGCCGAGGAGGAAGTCGTGGAATTGCGGAAGGGTGTACATCGCGCTTCTTAGAGGGATTAAGTAATAATCAAGCATCATGTCGTTAGAACCTACGCTAATGATATATACCGATTTCTTAATAAAGTCCAGTGTTTCTGCTTCGCCTTTCAAAGCTTTCAACTTTCCAATATACTCAACGAATTGTTGAATTTGGTCTGACATGGTAGTCACGTTCCAGGATTTAGCGGTCCAGTCATCCAGGCCTGACCCTGACGAGGCAAAACTGACTCCAGTATCGTTTGCAGTGACCACATGGCCAGCATAAGCTGGTAGATTGTCTGAAAGGTTTAATGTTTGTGCAATAAAGTCTGGTGTCAATTTCCCGTTGCAAAAACGGCCGGTCGGAATATGTTTAGGTAAATCTTTACTGTACGGCAAGAAGTTCGCCTTAACTTCTGTCTTGAGATTGTTGTTGTTACCAGGATCCATCGTCGAGTCGCCGAATGAAAACAAACCCGGAATTTTGTAAGCACTGGAAGAGATTATCAATGAGATAAAGAGAGCAATGAAGATTGCAAACTTAGCCATGAGAGTTTTTATTTTTTACTTTTTGTTAGTTTTTATTTGCTTGTGATTGCTTTTGTTGTTCTTTTGCATGGAGATTTATAGCAAACAGGGAAGATGGAGAGTACTTGATTTTTGTTTCATGTTGTTTTTTGTTATATATCGTAGTTGTTTTTTTCTAACATGCAATTTTCTTTTAAATTAAATTCAACCATATATTACTACATCTTTTCCTCGAATAGAAAAAAAAAATGATTTAGTTGCTATTCATGTTAACAATAAAGGTTGAGGAATGAGTTAAGCCAGTTTAGCTCTTTTTTGACCATCCTTAAATCCTACAATAAATTCTAAGAAATACCGAGTTTATTCAGTTGCAATTTTTTTTTGCTAATATGAAGACAGGCAGATAGGAGTTTAGCCACATAATAATTAGGTACATAATAATAAAATTCTCATATAATTAATCGGAATTTCCCACTCGAAATATGCTAAATCAGGCCCAATGAAATACAATCAAAATTCTAATATACTTATAGTCAAATTAATTGCAGCTTATTTATCTCTTGAAATTATATCCAATTAGGCAAATTACACATAAATCAAATTATGTCAAGTTTCTTTAGTCAAATTAATACAATCAAAATTTATCAAACAAATAACCTGAATACAATCTCAAAATGCCCGTCATGAAGAAATGAATTAGAACAAATCAAATCGACCTCAATTCAATTAATCAGTTAAATCTTCATGAAAAAGTTCAATGATATACAGTATAAGACTTAACAAATAAACTTACTAGTTCAGTACAAATACGCCACCTATTGGATAGTATATTATTTTTTTTGAATAAACGGATCCAGGTCAATGCCTGAATACAAGCAAGTTATATTAAATCAAATCCAGTCAAAATACAAGTCTTTTAGTGCCAAAAGAATTAGCACTAACTGAATAGAATAAAAGAAAGATAGAAGGGCTCATAAGTACAGTGTACTTAGACCCTAAATTTGAAAAAGAAATAAAGGAAACAAGAAAGAGAAGAACAAGGAAAGAAATAAAAAGGAAAAAAGAAAAAAAATAAGCTTAATATAGTAGAACTCTCTCTCCGTCTTTTTGCTTCGTTCTAACTGTATTCACTTCACTTGGCGATTCAGCGTCAACGGTCTCCCCACATGTCAAGGGCTCCATCGGAGATTTCCTCAAATAGACCCTCTGTGCCCGATCTGTTCGACAAAAGTAGAATCAATAGTTCACTGCATCTATGGATGTGACAAGGCTGTCTCTATTTGGTTTAGATCCCCTTTGAACCTCCGAACATCGGAACTTCCGGATAATCCACGGCAGGCTTTATCTCACCTCGTCCCATGTTGTAATAATGATCAATTGGCTACTCTTTTTTCGGTGATGTGGAAATTTGGAAAGCGAGAAACGAGCTCATGTTTAGAGGGAAGAACATTAACCCAGATAAAATCCTTCTTAATGCAAACTTCACAAAATGCCAACGGTTACATCTTAATTCGACTCAATCTCAGTCTAGTTTCCCTATGGTTCAATCCTCTGCTAGGGCTTTTGATTTTTTCTGTTGGTCGGATTTCTCTCTTGACAATTTCGGAAAAAGTGCCACGGCCTCAATATCTAGAGATGCTAACGGAAGAGAAATGAGAATTGTTTTTTTGAAGCTTCAGGAGGCGAATTGTCTCACAGAGATTACATTAAATAATAAAAGTTCAGTTCACATAGTTATTACACACCAGACAGATTTAGGAATGAGAAATGAGAATTATTATGGACCCTGAATCCGAAATTGATGATGTATTACAGGGTGAGTTTCGTGCTATCTTGAGAGCTTTAAGGAATACCTCGCTTAATTGGCCCAATAAAAGAGGGATTTTTTTCACATATTGCCTAGAAGTTGCAAATATTCTCAGGTCAGGCATTTCGGCAAATAGTGTGGTGGTTTCCTCCTGGCTAGCCTTGTAAGATGCACAAGATTGTATCTTATGGAAGATGAAGGTCAAAAATCCGACATTTATACATATTGAGAGAGATCGAAACAAAGAGGCGCACCAGTTGGCAAATATTTCGCGGATCCTTGATATTTCTCACTGCGATATTATTATGCCTCGGTTTTGTAAGTTTTAATTGTTGAGCTTGATGATCTAGGTTATCCTATTATAGCTCTTGTTTTGCTATTTATTTTTTATTTTCATTCATGGAATCGTTTTTCATTTCTTTTATTCTAGTTGTAAGAGATAAGTTTTCTATTAATAATTTAACCTACGGGTTTTCAGCAAAAAGAAAAAAAAAACTGTATTGATCACTAGTGCGTTCTGCTCCAATTATGAATCTCTTCATGAATGGCATTGAGTAATATTCTTCGTGTAGAGACTTTCCCAGCGAAGGTTCTTGAACATCTCTCTTTCCAAATCATAAACATGACTGCTGCAATTTTTTCTCAAAAAAAAATAAAAAAAATAGCTGCTGCAATTTTTGTTTTAATATCCTGATATCCATTTGAGTTTAAAAACTAGAAGTTGTCAGATGGATCAAGGTCTAATTACCACATGATGGACATTGTCATTGAGCATTCCTGGAATAGGTGTGTAATACTCTCTGCATCAGACATACATAGCAGGCATACATTTGGAAGAATGCATCCTCTTTTAGTTAATTGGTCCATAGTTGGGAGAATATTATGCAGCACTCGCCATATGAAATTTTTTACTTTTAGTGGGACTTTCATACTCCATAATATACTGTAATCTTTGAGACATCTTGGAGTAGATGCCAGTGGAGTATAGTGTCTTTGTTGAGAACTCTTCAGATTGAGTCAAACTCCATCTAGTTGAACTTGGTTGGCTGTTATTGTTTGACAGTAGCCATCTGTCCCAATTTTTAATTAGAACATACTGGATAGTAATTAGAGTGGCAAACTACAAATGACAAACTACTACTCATAATAGCCTAAAACAATCTAAATCTAATCGTAAATTGGTTGGGCTAGCTTAATTAATTAAAAAAAATAAACAATGTAGCTATGAGATGAAGTGGACTAGGATTTGGACGATTCACACTGCGGATTGGTTCCATGACTAAACAAACGATATAGGTGCTAATTGAGGTAATTTATTTTTGCTAATGCTTTATTTTATTTTTTATTGTTTCTTGTTTTATATGAGAGCTTTTGGGAATGCATTGAAGCAAGGATGAGGTACATTTATCTCCATTTTTTCTTTTACTAGTTGGGCCAAACATCACATGAGAAAATGTTAACCCTTCAAAATTCACATTTATATTTTCATTTAGTTCTTTCAATTTCAAAAAATGAAACAAAAACATGGAATGAGAAACAAAAAAGAAATCTTCATTCATTGTGAGCAACTACATCCAATTAAAATTTAACAAGAAGAGCCCTAAAAAACAATCTTATAATTCGTTCATTATGGGGAGATACTTTTCTTCGATAAATTTGGCAAGGGCTGCATATGTGGCCTCGGACGGATGAACTGCATCCCAAAACATATATTCTGAATGATTTTTGCAAGTCGACAACGGACTTCTGCAAAACGGCCCTAATTCAGCTATACCTGTTCCACAACACCCCCTTGTTGTCTCCTTAAACCCTTAATTAAATTAAAAAATATTATTAGTTTAATTATGAAACTAAATCGATGTTATAATGAACAATGATCGTGCTTGGATTTACCATATTTCGCTGGATTGGTCGCCATGTCGAAAAGAGGGGTGTAGATGTCAATTTAGACGACTTTCGATTTCTCAATGGCGTTGAATTGTTTTTGCAAGTCCTCAAGCATTTTTTGGAGCTTAATGTTATAGCTCATAGCTGCGTCGTCCTTTTCGGATACACATGTTGGCTTGAGCATCTTCGGTATGACAGTGATTGGACCTGATTTAACTGCCTCCAGTGACATTTGAATTGGTACACAACCAATTGGCGGTAGACCAACCATGGCGAAATTTCTTACTCCCAATGCATGCAATTGCTATAATTTTAGACATTTAGAGAAATTATTTAATTGATATGACATAACTTATGTTCGATTGTTGGAAATCATGAGAAAATAGTCGGAAAAATTACTTTGAGGAACGTTTTGACACGACGAGGAGGAAATCCTGATATTGCGGAAGGGTGTACATCGCGCTTCTCAGGGGGATTAAGTAATAACTAAGCATCATGTCGTTAGAGCCTACGCTGATAATATATACTGATTTCTTAATGAAGTCTAGTGTTGCTGCGTCATCTTTCAAAGTCTTCATCTTTCTGATATACTCAATAAATTGCTGGATTTGATCGGACATGGTAGTAACATTCCATGATTTAGCTGTCCAGTCATCTATGCCTGATCCTGCGGAGGCAAAACTAACTCCAGTATCGTTTACAGTGACCACATGACCATCATAAGCTGGCAGATTGTCTGAGAGGTTTAATGTTGCCGCAATAAAGTCTGGCACCAATTTTCCGTTGCAAAAACGGCCGGTCGGAGCATGTGTAGGAAAATCTTCTCCGTACGGCAAGAAATTCGCCTTGACTTCTGTCTTCAAATTATTGTTGTTACCAGGATCCATCGTCGAGTCACCGAATGAAAACAAACCCGGAATTTTGTAGGCATCGGAAGAGATGATTAAGGAGATAAAGAGCGCAATGGAAATTGTAAGCTTTGCCATTAGGGTTTTTGTTTTTTTATGTGCTTTTATTTGCTTAATGGTTGTGATTGCTTTTGTTGTTGATTTGCATTGAGATTTATAGTAATGAGGGCGATGTAAAGTACATGACATTCCTTTCATGTATTTTTTTTTGGTTAAATCTTGTAGTAGTTTCATAACGCTCAACTTTCAAAATAACTTAAACCACAATCATATAACACTGATAGATTTTTCCTCAAATAGAAAAATTTAGGGTTTAGTTATTAATCATGTTAACAGTCAAGTTTGTCAAGTGAGTTGAGCCAGTTCAACTTGACCATCTTAAACCCTAAAACATAACCAACATTAAAGCCCAAAAAATGAAGAATCAACATTAAAGTAACATGATGACGACCTAAGTTTATTCAGTTAAAAAAGCCCATGTTTCATATATCCAAATAATTAAAATGGGCCTAAGTTATTGAAAAGATATAATAGACCTTACCTCAAAAAGAAGATTTTTTTTTTATATACCATTCTATTAAAAAATAATTCACCAGATACCACTCATTTCAAAATAATGGAGTAAACAGATGTTCTTTCGCCATTAGTGGCGGAACATGTGGATTTTCAGTTTTTTCAAAAATTCCCTATTTGACTGGCTAAACAAGATTAATTAGTGTAAAAAAATACTGTTCCACCACAGGTAGTGGCGGAACATGAAAAAATTATTTTTTTTTGCGTTTTTTTCCTGAGAAAAAAATTAATCTTTTTCATGATCCGCCAGTGGCAGTGGCGGAATATGTTTTTTTCACTAATTAACCTCATTTTTGAAAAATTATAAAATTCACATGTTCCGCCACTACTAGTAGCGGAACAACATCTATAGTGACGGAAATGGTAGATATCTCATTATTTTGAAACGAGGGGTATTTGTTGATTTATTTTTGAATAGTGTGGTAAAAAAAAAGTCCAAAAAGAGAAACCGAATCCGGAATCCTACATTTGGCATATGCTTTGTGCTTGAGGAATTAAATCCTTCCAGCTCTTCAGCTCGAATCTGAATGCAAAATCTATATTCCTATCAACCGTCAGATCAGAATCTATCTCTTCTTCCCTTATCCAAGCAATCCAATCAGGCTCTTCTCCGCCGTCCGATCCAAATCCGACCGTTGCTAATCCTTCCTCCTCCTCTCACGTACTCTCTTTTCTTTCCTCTCTTATCGCCTTTCTTTCTTCCTTCCTTCCTTCTCTCTCTCTCACTCGATCGTGTTTCGCTTTCACTTACGCATGGTTGGTTGACAGTTCATTCAGACAAGCTTGCTCGGAGCTTTGCTCTAATGGCGTTGAAGCTCTGTGGTATCTCATCTCGCTCACTCCCTTTCATCTCTATATCTTCGTTGCATTTGCACCAGAGTTTCCCGTTGAGGAACTTCCGTGGCCCTTCCTCATGTCTTCCCCAGTTTTCCCCGTCTCAGACTCATAGAGTTTCTATAGCACCTGTGGAGCAGGCGCCTGCGCCTGATTTCGGAAGCTTTGACGAGGAAATTGCGCGGCTGAAGGATGTTCTTTCGCGAATTCGGTCGGCGAGCGGTGTGGAGGAGAAGATTGGGATTTTGGATTCTGATTGTAGAGTGAGAGAGTTCTTTGGAGACGTAAAGGGAGGTGTTTGGTCAAAATTGGGTGCTTTTGAGGTGTTTTTGTTGAAATGTTTGGTTGCTGCGGGTCAAGAGCATGTGCTCGGTGTAGAGTTCGATTGGGGGAGAAAGGTGGAGGCGAAAGATGGGTTGAGAAAAGCGCTTTACACTTTGGGCGACATGATTGAGAGCTGGAGCTTGGAAAACGGCCATGGCGTCCAAACTGAAGAAGAAGAAGACCAGTCCGAAATGAAGACGCTTAAGAATCTACTCAAATTATTGGGCGAAATGGAGCAGTTTTACAATTGCATTGGCGGCATTTTAGGGTAAGTTTTGAAAAAGATTGAGACTTTTTGGTTTTGGAAATAATTTCTCTAAAAGTATCCATATATGTTTTCATACATTAAGGTACCAAATTATGGCGTTGGAGCTTTTAAAACCACAATGCAATCAAGCCAGACATTCAAAAGGAGGCAATTTTGTAGATCTTCACGTTCCAAATGGATTCAATTTATTACAAAATTCTCAAAATGTCTCTCAAGCAGCTTTGTGGGGAATTCAGGTTAGTTTACCTAATTTTTTTTTTCATTTTTCTTGCCTAAACGCAAAATTGAGTTCAATTGAGGCTAAAATAATCATTTTTTGGATTTCTTTCTGTGATTAATTGCGTAATTGAGCTCAATTGAGGCTGAAATTAATCATTTTCTTTATTCTTCATGATTATTTGCAGCATTTGAGTTCAATTGGGCTAAAATCAATCATTTTCTATAATTTTTCATGATTAATTGCACAATTTCATCCAATCAACGCTGAAACCAATCATTTTTTTTTATTTTTCATGACAAATTGCACAATTTTATCCAATTGGGGCTGAAATTAATCATTTTTAGAATCTAGGGTTTGCCAGAATTGGGGGAGATTTATCCAATTGGGGGAGCTGGCGATAGATTGGGCCTAATTGACCCGATTTCAAACGAATCTCTTCCCGCCGCTTTACTCCCTTATTGCGGCAAAACTCTTCTAGAAGGCCTAATCAGAGATCTCCAGGTAAAATTACCAAAATACCCTTTTATTTATTGCATTCTAGAAGGTTTAATTAGAGATCTCTAAGTAATATTACAAAAAAAAACCTTTTACATATTATTTATTTATTTTTACTTTCAGGCGAGAGAATTTTTGTACTATAAAATATTCGGAAAACAATGCATAACTCCTGTTGCGATTATGACTAGTTCGGTTAAGAATAATCATAATCACATTTTGGCCCTTTTAGAAAGGCTTAATTATTTTGGGCGGGGCCGAAAGAATTTTCGCCTTTTCGAACAGGTACTATTAAAAGTAAAATAAATTTCAATTTTTTAAATTTTCATTATTTTATTTTTATTTTGTAGCCGTTGGTGCCTGTAGTTGGAATGGAAGATGGTAAATGGTTAATTTCAGAGAGATCGTTTCCAGTATGTAAACCTGGTAAGTCAAATCATTTTAATTTTAATTTTAATTTTAATTAAATTATTTAGTGAAAACAATGTTAATTTTTTTAATAAATTTAATAAAAAGGTGGGCATGGCGCGATTTGGAAACTCGCGTTTGATAAAGGCGTATTTAATTGGTTTTATAAACATGGCCGTAAAGGTGCAACTGTCAGACAAGTCAGGTATATTTATTTATTATTTATTATTAATTAAACAAATTAGATATTTATTATATTTCCTTATATATCATATTTGTTTATTTATCTTGGCGTTATTTATATAGTAATGTTGTGGCTGCTACCGATTTGACTCTCTTAGCCTTGGCTGGACTTGGTTTACATCATAATAAGGTTTATTCAACAAATATAATTTCCTAAATTCATTATAATACTAATAGTAAAATATTAATAATAATAGTATTAGTAGTACTAGTAATAATAATAATAATAATAATAATAATAATAATAATAATAATAATAATAATAATAATAATAATAATAATAATAATAATAATAATTAATGTATGTTGTTCAGAAATTAGGGTTTGCGTCGTGCGAGAGAAGCTCGGGAGCGACCGAGGGCATAAACGTCCTTTTGGAAAAGCGAAACCCGGACGGAAATTGGGAGTACGGAATTACCTGCGTTGAATATACTGAATTTGAGAAGTACGGTATTTCCGATTCGTCTTTTTCCCCAAATAATAGGTATGTTCTAATTCTATTTATTTTTTTAGCGATTTTTTGCTATAATTGGTTAATTAGTTATTGTTTTTGTTGGGTTTTGAGCAACCTGTTTTTGGGATTAGACCTCACAAGAGGAGATGGTATTTAAGAAGTGTAAAAAATGAGGAAAATATAGTTACCAGTAAATCATGTTTCGTTTACCAGCATAGCATGTTTCACTTACCAGGGAAATTTAGGGGGATTATAATCATTTTGAAATTTTGAAATTTCCAATATAATTGCAATTCCTTGAAAACTTGAATCATTGAATTATTTATTTATCCATTTTTTTTTTGTTTTGGATTGTTTAGGTCGCAAAAGAATTTTCCGGCAAATACAAATATACTTTATGTGGATTTAAAAGCGGCTGAAAAAATCGGATCGAGCAATAATATTTCATGCTTGCCTGGAATTGTTTTGAATTTAAAAAAGAAGATTAATTATGTCGACCATTTAGGGTTCGACTGTAGGTAAATTGTTAAATCATTTTGTTTATTTATTTATTTATTTCCTGTTTTAGCTTTTTATTGAGTGTTAAACTATTTATTACTGATATTTTTTAATTTTTAATTTTTGTAGTGCTTTTGGGGGAAGATTGGAGTGCACAATGCAGAATATTGCTGATAATTTCATGAATAAATATAGTTCCAAATGCAATAATTCAATTGAAAGTATATTTATCCCCTGAAAAATATTAAATTTCCAATTTAGTCCCTTTTTAATTGAATTAACTAATTTTATTATTTAGGTGAACTTGATACATTTATGGTGTATAATGAAAGAAAAAGAGTTACTTCATCCGCTAAAAAGAAAAGAAAACCTGGCGATAAATCACTGCACCAGGTCTATTGACATTTATAATCAAATTAATATACTTTTATCATTATTTTATTATTTTTAAATATTTTTAGACTCCAGAAGGATCTCTGTTGGACGTAATGAGAAATGCATACGACATTTTATCGGGCTCCAATGTAAAAATCCCAAAGGTAAATATTTAGTATACTATTTTATTTATTATTAAATTATTTGGAGTGCTGGAGATCTCCATTAATTGTATTTTTAATATAATTTTGCAGGTCAAAGATAATAGTCAATATTTGTTAGATTTTAAGCCTCCTTTTCTTATTTTTCTTCATCCTGCTTTAGGCCCATTGTGGCAAATTACTCAACAAAAGGTACATTTTTTAATTATTATTTCATGATTTTATAACCTAAATATTTTTCTGATTTTTCTTATCTTGTAATTTTTATATTGGTTTTAGTTTTTAGGAGGATCGATTAATGAAGGGTCTGAGTTGCAATTAGAAATAGCTGAATTTTTTTGGAGAGATGTTGAGGTAATTTTTATAAATTTAGTGTTTGTAATATAATTTTATGTTTTCTTTTTATTAAATATTTTTTATATACTTAATGGAAATTATATTTCATGAAATATATATAGTTGGATGGAAGCCTTATTATTAAATCTGATAATATCATGGGATCAAATACAATAAATAATAATGGCGAACAAATATTAAATTACGGTACCAGGTAATTATTATTATTATTTTTTTTTGAATTATTATTATTATTTATCTTTTTTGTTTATTACCCTTTTTTTGTGCTTTATTATGATCTATTTTTTTCTTTTTATTATTTGTTAAGATATGGGAGATGTAAATTACAAAAAGTAAGAGTGATAAATAAAGGAATTAATTATAATTCTTCAAAAAATATTTATTGGAAGCATGAAGTAGAAAGATTTGAATCATTAAAAATAATCCTTCATGGAAACGCGGAATTCGAGGCGACAGGTGTCACCTTTTCGGTATATCTTTAAACTTAATTATTTATATTTTTTTTTTCTATTTTTTTATTTTTGTGTAAATAATTGAGTATTTATTTTCAGGGTGATCATGAATTCGAAGTTCCAAATGGTTGTAAAATGTGCATATTTCAGGACAATAGTAATATAAAAGGTTAGTATATACTAGTTTTTTTTTTGTTTGTTGTTATTTTGTTGGTTTTTAAATTATTTTTGTTTTTTTAGGGTTTGATGTGAAATTGGAACCCATTTGTACCGAATTGATGGAAAGTGGTACCTGGTTTTGGAAATATATTATTGATGGTACAAATATAAACTTGGAAATGGTAAATTTATAGTTTTATTATGTATCAATTATTAAATTGTTGATTTAATTCTTTTGTCGGTTAGGCGATTAAATATAGAGGTAATTTAGAGTAGTCTTTTATCTTTTCCAGTTTGTATATGTAAATTAATGTAAAAAATATTTTTTTGTATGTTTTGTATCTTTATATAGTAGTTCATGCATGCAATTGCATTGTAGTCTTTTTTCGTTAATTTAAAGAACCTTTTATATTTAGGGTTTATATATTCCAATTATTATAAAACATTATAACAAGATTAATTCAAATAAACAGAACAATTGTGTAAATACCAAACACATTTTAGACCATTAAACAAACAAATTCAGTCTTCAAATAACAAACAAACAACTGATACAATGCGATAGCAAATTAAAAGGAAAAGATGAAATACAACTGACAACACAACTGACAACGAAACAAAAGAAAATAAGCATAAAATGTCTCAAAATGCATCAAATAAATCCTAAGAAATGCATAAATAAACCAACCCAAAATACTAAACATTAAAACAAAGCATTAAATATTTGTTCTAGAATAGGAATAATACCAAATTTCTAGTTGATACGCGGACCGAATTGCGAATTATTAACCGTCTTCTCATTAGAAACCCCTCCAGATTGTGAATTTTGAGTTCCATTGTTGTTTTGTATATTCAAAACTCCAAAATTGTTTCGCGTATTGAACTGCTTGTAAAGATTATTCCCCGCATTTAGAGCTCCATTATTGTTTTGCGTAAATAACATGTTGAAAACTCCATTGTTTTGAAAGTTTTGAGAGTTCATACGTCCATTAATTGGCATGTTTTGAAAATTCTGAGCTCGGCTATTCATGTTTGAATTGATTTGCAAATTCATGGATGGATTATTTATCAGGTTTTGTATATTCAGGTTTGGATTTATATGCATGTTTTGAGAGTTATGAGCTCGGTTACTTTGAAAGTTTCGAGTATTTGGAGTTGTATTATTTTTCATGGTGAGAGCTCCATTGACTGGTACAAGTGACATGTTGTGGGCCCCGTAGTTTGGCATGTATTGTGTTCTATTATTATTGTGAAGCATATTATTATTCTGCATCATTTGAAGCTTTAGCAACCCTTCTTGTTCTCTTTTCAGTCTCTCACTTTCTTCTGTCAAATGTTTTTTTAAGATACACAATTAGGGTTTGTACAACTAAATCATAATTTTCTTAGTTTCTTTTTCTATGGTCAGTTTATTATTATTTTTTTTTTTATGAACTGGAGTAGATTCAAAATCCTACGTCCAATATTTCTATGATCGGTTTATCTCTTACTTTTCTTTTTTTGTGCTTATTTGGGATCCATTAATAGAATTGAGGCTAAGTTTTCCAAGTTTATAAGGTCAAGTAGAATTAATATATTAGCATTGTTGAAAGATAATATCTCATAAGAGTTATACGTATCTTACCAAGCTTGTAAGCTAATATCTGGCCAACGTTAGATAATTTAATATGAAGATCTCGTTTTTCCATCGCCAGTTTGATCTGTTTGTTATTGTACTTAGCCACGTCAGCATTAGTTTGTTGCATTTCTAGCTGTAAATTACAAAAAAATAAATATTTAAAATGTTATCAATTATTTTAAAACAACTAATTAAGGGATTATTCATAACAAGCATATTATTGAGAAAGAAATAACAGTTTGACGAATCGATGTAAGTTCTATGTATTAATAACAATGTTTAATCTTAGATAAAAAAAAGATATAGCCGGGAAAAAGCTTGGTGCAAATCTTTATCTCTTTCACATTTTTTAATAAATTAATATTTTTTTTAGTTTGTTTTGAGTTGGAGATCAATATTGATTAGATATACTTTTAAGTTGTGAACTTCCTCCTCAAGGGTCATCAGCGTAAGTTCATGCTTTAGCCGAGTTTTCTTGCTCGACAACTTGTTACAATGGAGCCTACATATAGTATAAAAACCAAATTATTAAAATGAGAAAGTACAATTACATCTCATTAATTTTCCAAAAAACATGCATGTCTCAATGAAGAACACTAAAATCCCTAGTCAATGTAATTAGTTTAACTCATTAATATCTTACTTTTTTAGCTTTTCGGGATCGAGAGGGTGCTTCTCTGACGATCCTTCATCCGCCTGATGAGTAATGATTGGTTTACTTGGCATGTTCAACATTTTCGAGGCTTTCATTTGTTCTGCCTCTAAATCAGACACAATTACTTCTAATCGCTTTTTACGTTCCGTTCGGTCCTTATTACTTCCTATAAGCCTATTATACTTTCTCTTCAAATTAGTCGAGTCATCATTTTCGTCCGAATCTATATCTTGAATGCCATGCGTTGGGCCAACTACGGCTCTTTCGTGTGAGCCACTACTTGAGCCATCTTGCAAGATCCTAAAAGAACAACAAAAAGAATAAAAAGAATTATTGATAGAATATTGAAGAAATGTATATGTACAAAAAAGGAGTAATAGATATCTATTTATGTCATATCAAACAAAAAGAATAAAAGGAATTGTTCAAAAAAAGGAGAACAAATTAAAGGAGCTTCAAGTTCTTACATGTCACTTGTATTATTTACCGTCAAGTCGACGGGCATCTCAAGGTTACTTGAGCCATCTTGCAAGATCCTAAAGAACAAAAAAAGAAAAAAAATTAGTGATAGAATATAGAAGAAATATATATGTACAAAAACATGAGCAACAGATATCTATTTATGTCATATCAAACAAAAAGACTAAAAAGGAATTGTTCTAAAAGAAAGAGAACAAATTGAGCTTCAAGTTCTTACATGTCACTCGTATTCACCGTCGAGTCGATGGGCATCTCAAGGTTACTTGAGCCATCTTGCAAGGCCCTAAATAAGAACACCAAAAGAATAAAACAATTATTGATAGAATATTGAAGAAATGTATATGTACAAAAACATGAGTAACCAGATATCTATTTGTGTCATATCAACAAAAGGACTAAAAAGGAATTGTTCAAAGAAAAAAGAGAACAAAAAGAGTGCTTTAAGTTCTTACATGTCACTCGTATTATTCACCGTCAAGTCGAGGGGCATCTCATGGTGTAAGCCACTGCCAGAGACTTGTTGAGGGGAAGCAAATGTGAAACTCCTAAAAGAATATCCATGAAAATGAATATGTATGAAAATATTAGATAAGCCTGATATCTAGATGTAGATCATACAAGTGAAAGAAAGGGAGAATATCTTACGTGTCACTTATATCATCTTCCCCCAATTCAAGGGTTCCTTCTTGGTCTAAGGCACTACCTGAGCCCTTAAATCGATTGAGCCAAGCTTTGAAGCTCCTAAAATAGTAACACAAAAAAGAGCAAAAAAATACAAGTAATGAGATCATGAAAATAAATTTGTGTAAAATTAATATCTAAAGCTCTCTCCATTTAATTATTTTGGATTCGTACAGAGGACTCGTATCATCTAAGCTCATGTTTGAGTCTTCAAAGTTAGGCCAAGACTCATAGCATCTAAATTAAAGATGAGAAGATTAGAACAACTAGCTAGTAAGTACAACTAATGAAACAATGGAAAATAATATATCTATAATGGAAAATAATATATCTATAATGGAAAATAATATATCTATAGAAAGTAAATAAATATGCACACTGATGTAAAACAAAGATAAAAAAATCAAGGAGCTTCACAAATTGATCTTACAAGAGATTATTATCATCTAAAGTTGCATCTTCAGTATTTTCCTGATGCACATCAGATTTGCTTGGGCCGTCTCGCATTAGCCAAGCCACAATATCCCTAAAAAAAAATGAGAAGAACTAATGAAACAGCTATATAGAAATAGTGATAATCAAATATTTCCATTCAAGTAATATCAGTAAAGGTAATATGAAATAGAAGGGCTTTGAGACTCGAAAGGAAAAAGAAATAGAAGGGCTTTTCAAGCTCTTACGTGAGACTCATATCGTCTACCTCCATGTTTATGGTTTCTTTGTTGTGCAAACCACTGCTTGAACTACTTCCAAAGAACACAAAGAATTAATAACTTTAATACACATAATGAAATCATGAAAACGAGTCTGTCATCTATGAAAATATTTAGCTAGTAACCAAACTTTTTCCTATTAAAACATATAGAAGAAAAGAAAAGAAAGAAAAAAAGGAGCTTCAAGTTCTTACATTGTTTGTTTCTTTCACTCTCCCCAATTAGGTCTGCAATGTAGATGACTAACCTCTCACTCTTAGGGGATACATATAGGGTGTCCAGGTACAAGAGCTTAAAATGTAGTACAATTAATTTCATGTAGACAAATTTCTAAAATGAACTTCTATTGCATGTTTATATGTTGCTTTACGCGCCATCGCATTATCGGATAGTATTACATTATATAAATGTAAATTTAGGTAATTTATAATCTAACTTTTACATACCGAAAGAAGCGATTAAATTGTTACTTTATAGGAAACAACTCATATTTATAGTTAGTTAAAAATCCGTTAGTTACGTTTCGTAACGAATTTTATCTTCTATATATGCGCTTAAAATGCGCGCGTTGTCGCTCGATGAAAGCTACATTTGATCCGTATTCTCTATACATACAGTACATGAATTTGAATGAAATGTGTAATACACAATACAGCTGGAGCATTTACTTACTGATTTATGAAAATTCCTCTACATGGTAATTACTTGACATTTTTAACACTAGGAATATTTTCAAACACACTTTTGGCGCCCATGAAAATTTCAATTTAGACAAAAGCCCAGTCCATGTACCATTAAGAATATTAATATTTGTTATAAAAGGCCCATATAACATTAAATTTTTATATTGGCATACTATAAAGCATATTAATATTCGTTATAAAAGGCCCATACAATATTAAATTTATATATTGGGCTTATTATTTGGTAGGGCCAACATGTCATCAGTATAGACAGAAGCCCAGTCCATACAGTACAAATCATATTAATATTTGTTATAAAAGGCCCATGTAATTATACTATAAAGTATACTAATATTTGTTATAAAAGGCCCATATATTATTGGATTTCTATATTGGGCTAGCTCTGAAATAAACGAACTTATTTCCACTGTTAAGTCAATTTCCTGTGAGAAATGCTATCACATCTTGTTTACCACTCTCTCTCCTCTCCTCCGCCCCCCCGCCGCAAGTTCGCCGGAAATTGCCTCCGCCTCCCCCGCCTCCGAAGGATGAATCCTTCAGTGGCCGCAATTTCGCCGGAGACCACGCTTCTGTACGATGTAGGCGTGTCGGCTGTGGCGTCCAGCGTGGCGCTTGGGCTGCTTAGATTCTTCGAGGAGCTTGCGAAAAGAGGCGTCTTTGAACAGGTGAGGATTGAATTTTGATTGTTTGGTTTGGTTTGGTTGGTTTTGAGCTGAATTGATCGGTCAATTCGTTGAATAATTTCAATTTTGGTGAGTTTTTGTAGTAGTAGCAGTAGTTTAGAAGCGTGATGGAATTTGGAGATTTAATTGAGGTGAGTTGACAAAGGTTCATGATTTGGTTAATTGAGTATGGGGAATTAGGGAAGGAACTTTTTACAGAATAATGATTTAATTGTTATCTAAACTTAAATAGGTAGTTTGTTTTTACATCACTTTCATAATTGAGCTTATGAAATAGGCCTTGTTTGGCATCTTTTTTTTTGTTTTTTTTGTCTTTTTGTTACTGTTTTTGAAAAAACAGTTTTTTGTTTTTAATATTGAAAATATCCTCAAGCTGATGAGCCCATACACCACCTTTGATCTTAAACACATCATCATTATCTATTTGACATAATAAAATGATTCATTTATCTACTAAATTTAATAATCAAATAGAAAGTTTCATTAAAAAAACAATCTAATAAAACATAATTAGACATAATAAAATATTATACTGATCTATCTATACTTTTGAGATTAGAAATATGAACACATAGCATGAGATATTTGGATAAATGACACATTACTCGAATTCTAGTGCATGCATCACACAATTTAGAAACATAATTAAACATAACAAAATATTATATTTTATACTTATAATGAGACTAAAAATATTAATACAATTTGTGAGATGAGATAAAGAACATTGCTTGAATTATAATTGCATGCACCACACAATTTGAAAGATATACATGCATTGGAGCAACGTTGTAAATCAACATTAATCAAACAAAAAAGGACAAAACATGGATATAATTTTCTTATCCTTGGCTGTGCGAATATGTTAAGACAAATATTTACAGCAAAGAATATTTACTGGCCACACATTGAGAAAAAACAAAAAACGGTAAAGTGGAAACATATATTTATCGTTTTGGAAAACTCGTTTTTTTTCTAGGCAATTGGGTGGAAAAAAGGAAACAAGCCTATTTAGCCAAACACGTTTTGATTTTTTTTTTTTTTTTTTTTGGCAAAAAAAAAAAAAAAAAAAGGAAACAAAATCGATGCCAAAGAGGCTAATTATGAAGATTTATGAAATGTTTATACATCACTTAATTCAAGCTTAGTTAGTCTTGTCCTTCACACAATTTCAATACCTACTTTAAACAAATATAATGTTTAATCATACCTTTATTTCATCTATTTATTTAATTTATCTGCAATATCTCATTTAAACCCATCTCTAACTCTAAAAAATAATAAAATAAATAAAATATTTCCTTCTTTTGAAACTTGCAGAAACTCAACAGAAAACTCGTTCATATAAGTGTCGGATTAGTTTTCCTCCTTTTTTGGCCTCTCTTCAGGTAAAAAAAAAACAAAAAAAAAACATTCAACTTAACAACACCCTCAATTTCTACTACTTCTTACTTCCCCTCTCCAAAAATCCAGCTCAGCAAATTACGCTCCATTTCTAGCTGCTTTAGCTCCAGCTATGAACACAATTAGAATGCTTTTAATGGGATTTGGAATATTAAAAAATGAAGCTATGGTTCAATCCATCACTCGATTCGGCAATTACAGGTCATTATTATAATCATAATTTTAAATTAAAATTACAAACTTTTAATCGTACAATATATATTTTTTTCTTAATATTTAATTTTGGAAATTAGGGAGCTTTTAAAGGGGCCTTTTTATTATGGATTAACTATAACTTTAGCCACATGTGTATTATGGCGAAATAATCCTGTTTCAATTGCATTGGTCTGCAATTTATGTGCTGGCGACGGTAAAATTTTATCTCCCAAAAATGAAATATCAAAATAGAAATAGAATATTGCATATATTATAATTCATAATTATTTATTCAGGTGTGGCTGATATAATGGGTAGAAGATTTGGAAGTCAAAAACTCTTTCATAACCCTAATAAATCATATATTGGCACAATATCAATGGCTTTAGTTGGCTTTTTCGCTTCAATTGGGTAAATATTTTTAACCATCCAAATTATTATTATATACAAATTAATAGAATTAAAATGAATTTATAAATTGGTGTTATGATTTTTAGGTATTTGCATTATTTTAGTTTGTTTGGACTTATGCAAGAAAGTTGGTCCGTTATTTTAGGCTTCTTTGTTGTTTCTGTTTCGGCCGCTTTTGTTGAGTCGTTGCCTATCAGCACGGATCTCGATGATAATCTGACCGTCCCTTTGACTTCATTTTTAGTCGGTTGCTTTGTCTTGTAATTATTATTGTTTTGATCTATATATTGTTGTATTTGTTGTGTAGATGTAACTTTGAGACACTTTTTGATTGTTGTTTTGAGGCTGTTTATTTTTTGGAATATTAAAATTGGTGTGTGTTAGCTTGATTTGAGTTGAAATTGTGAAGTTTGAGATCCATTTTTTTTGTTATGAAAGACCATTTTTTATAGTAATTCAGCAGGTACATGTTATCACGTATATAAATTGTTGATCTTTTTAAAAATTGTTTATCATGGATGAAACTAATTTGAGGAATAATTCTGTGTCAAGTATTATTTAATTCTGATAAAATAAGTACACAAGGCCAAAAGAGATTTGTGTACGGGGATATACAATTTTTTATAAATGCAGAACATAATGTCAAACCCCACTTTTCTACAACAAGTATACAAGAGGAAAAAAATGAAACAAATCATGGAAGCCCTCTAATAAACAGCCTTCATATCTTAATTAAAATACCAACAACCAATTGTATCACTCTGTGTGCTTTCAGAAGATTTTTCCCCTGTTTTCTCACTTTTTAATTGTTATGAAAAAGTTGACTTTCTGATTAATCCCTGCACGATCCGCCACATCCGAAAAGAATTTCACAAATCCCCTCCATTTCCAACAATCTATTTTTGTTCATTTCATTTCAAAACATATCAAAAGCTTTGGTAAAAGTGGAGATGGTATAAAACTGTCAACCATCACTATATCAAAATCCATTTATTAATTCACAAAATTTCAATATAAAACCCTTATTCACGCATCCGATAAGCCGCATCACATCATAATCAACCACAAAATACATCCAATCAATAACTCCAAGCTCCAAACCATCATATCCCCATGTCAACCGACCCCTCGGTGCCAGCTTGGCTCAACAATGGCGACAATGCATGGCAATTGATTGCCTCTGCTCTGATCGGTCTCCAGTCCATGCCAGGTCTGGTAGTTCTGTATGGTAGTATCGTAAAAAAGAAATGGGCTGTCAACTCAGCCTTCATGGCGTTGTACGCCTTTGCCTCATCTCTCATTGTATGGGTTATAGTCGGTTTCCAAATGGCATTTGGAGAAAAACTTCTTCCCTTCTGGGGAAAGGCCGGATCGTCTCTTCAAGTAGAATACTTGATTGGCCGTGCGAGAATACCAGCCACTGTGAATTATTTCAAGAACGGGACAATTGAGACACCGATGATTGAGCCGTTTTATCCTCAGGCTACTTTGGTTCTTTTCCATTTCATGTATGCCGCTATTACTTTGATCTTGCTTGCCGGTTCGGTTTTGGGCCGGATGAATATCAAAGCGTGGATGGTTTTCTCGCCATTGTGGTTGCTTTTTTCGTACACGGTCGGAGCGTTTAGTCTTTGGGGTGGAGGGTTTTTGTACCATTGGGGGGTCATTGATTATTCTGGTGGTTATGTTATTCATCTTTCTTCTGGCATTGCAGGATTCACAGCCGCCTATTGGGTATATAGTTAAAATTCTTTATATATATATATATATATTTTTTTTTTTTGAAATGTTCTTTTTATATAAAATTGATATTTGCTGCCAATTTTATAAGAAAATATTGATGAATTGTATTTTTTGGTAGGTTGGTCCAAGAATAAAGAGTGATAGAGAGAGGTTCTCGCCGAATAACATATTACTTATGATTGTTGGAGCCGGATTGTTGTGGTTGGGATGGTCAGGTTTCAATGGTGGTGCACCCTATGCAGCTGGTATAACTGCTCCTATTGCGGTGCTAAATACGCACATTTGTGCGGCGACAAGTCTTCTCATGTGGACTTGTCTTGATGTTATTTTCTTCAGCAAACCATCGGTAATTGGGGCAATCCAGGGCATGATGACTGGCCTTGTGTGCATCACGCCGGCAGCAGGTTTGTTTTCTGAGATAAATATATGTCATTTGTTCAAATTTTAATTATATGTTGTTTGAACTAATGAACCATATGAAAATGGTAAGGATTTGCCTGTCCATTTGAAATTCTCTTGACATGTCATATTCTACGAAATAAAAGAAACAACATAAACAAACTCAAAGCTACCTTCTTCATGTATTCTTCTTCAAATATTGAGATGACTTTGAAACCTTCTCTATTCAAATAAAAACTATCTCATAGTAATAAAACAATACTCAGGTTTCGTCCATGCATGGGCGGCCGTACTGATGGGCATATTATCCGGCAGCATCCCCTGGTTCAGTATGATGATCCTCCACAAGAAATCCGCTCTTCTTCAAAAGGTCGATGATACTCTGGCAGTCTTTCACACTCATGCAGTCGCCGGAATCCTAGGCGGCATCCTCACAGGCCTCTTGGCTGTTCCTGAGCTCTGCAACTTTGACCTCCCCATAACTGGAATCAGAGGGGCCGCTTATGGGGGCGGCATCACCCAAATATTGAAACAAATTGGCGGTGCATTATTCATTATTGTATGGAACATATTTTCTACGTCGGTTATATTATTAGCGATTGGGTTTTTCATTCCGTTGAGAATGTCTGATGATCAGCTGATGATTGGTGATGATGCGGCCCATGGAGAGGAAGCGTATGCCCTTTGGGGCGATGGAGAGAAGTTTGATGTTATGAGACATGAGACGATCCCGCACACTAATCGCCATGCTGATGATTCTCAGATACAACTTAATAATCTCGGGGCGCGCGGAGTGACCATACAACTATAGTTCCTTAGAAGAAGAGAATTGGAAGGGGTGGAGAAGGAATTTTTTGGGTTTAATTGTGAACTTTGTGATGGTTTGAAATAGTATTTAATATGTTCTTTTTTTGGCCACATCATCAAAATTTTTGGCATGACCAGACTAATGCTTTTTGCTGGTTGTGGTGATGGTGTTGAAATCTTTAGAATTTTCAAGAAAAGATTTTGATAAGTTTTGAGATATTGTTGTATGCTTGTGTCTTGTGATTGTAAATAAAGTAAAAAAAAAAAGTAAGATTTGACTCACAAACAAGAAATGATAATTAAGTTTGATAAGTACGACATTACAAAGCACATCGAAGTGCTTTCAAAACACAAGACCAACATGTACTCACCGACTCATCCAAACAGAGTGAAGAACCAGAAAAGCTTATTCCAACAACCAAACACACAATCAATCACACCTCATGATCACTGACCAGGCATCATGGAAATCACCTTCTTGACCGAGGGCCTCGACTTCAAATCCTCCCACCATGCACCAACACGCGGATACAAGCTCAAAACCGAAGCACAAGGAGTCGCAGAGAAGTAATAAAACATCGGAAAATGACTCAAATCCGCCAAGCTGAAGAAATCTCCCGCCAAGTATTTCGATCGTGACAAATGCGCTTCGTACACTTCCAAAACTTTCTTGACCTTCTCCAAACTTTCATCAACGAGTTTTTGGTCGCAAACGCCGCCGAGCATCGGGACAATGAGGCATTGATAAGTGATAGGAGAGATTGAGGGTGAGAATTGATGTGCTTCAGTTTCAAGCCACATGTCAACCAAGGCAGATTCTTCTATGTTGCTTTCTCGTAAAAGATCGGTGCCGGGTTTGCTGTATTTGCGTAGAACGTATTTTGAAATTGCACGTGATTCTAGAAGTATAATATAAGCATAAACATATTAATTTTGTGTGTTGATGGAAAATAAGAATGAACTGTATTGGAGGGAATTAATGTATGTGCAATCTACATACCAACTCTTTTAATGTTAAAAGTAAGAGAATTGGATAACTAAAAAATATAGTGGACGCCCTTACCAAACAGCATGAGGTTGCCATCTTGCAAAGCTGGGATCTGACCGAAAGGCTGTAGAAAATAATCGAAAATACATTAGGTAGTTTTTGGCATAATGTCATGTTTACTCCGACAAAATGTTACAAATTTAAAAATATATAATAAAATGTAAAACAATTGGTAACATATATATATATATATATATATATATATATACTAAAATAGTAATTTGATAAGCAGTATATAAGAATATCAAATAATTTTTATGAATATCAAAACAATACATATGATTTACACTAAAAACTTTGTAAATCTATATACTAAATGTTCATGTAAAGATATTTCCCATTTTCCATGTGTTGATTTCTTTTTTCTTTTTTTTAGTATGACAAAATTGTTTGGAAGGACGAAAAAACGGTACGTTTCTTGCGAGGTGGGCAGGACCCTTGTGCTCGCCATTGGCGAAATCAATCACAACCAACTCATATTCTGCTCCGACTTCTTCCAAACAAGCCAATACACGCACGACATATGGCGAGAGAGTGGAACCATAGATCTTGATCCCCATTTTTCTCTATATATATCTCTCTGTCAGATAATTTCTGAGATCTCTTGCAAATTAAATGTCTCTAGTGTGCTTATATATATGTATATTTGAGCCTAAGAGGAGCAGAGATGATTGTTGAGAATTTTTCTTCACACCCACACCTTTTTCTTCTTAATAATTTAGTTATATCTCACCTACAAAATAAATGATTACATTTGGTTACGGTAGTTAGAACCACTATCACTGGGTAAGAAACTACGTGCTAAGGCCACCAAATTGTTCTATGTAGATATGATACGCTTACTGGTTTTATTAGTCATTCATGTTTTCTTGCCTTCTAGAAGGTTTAACTAGAGGACCTAAAGGTAAATTTACAAAAAATACCCTTTTACATGCTATTCATTTTATTTTAATTTTTTTTACTTTCAAAACATATCGAAATGAGTGTTGATATTGCGTGCTATTTTTGGGGCGACCTATGCGCGACGGCTGACGTGGCACGCGCCACGTCAGCCAAAGCAGGACGGAGCTCCACCCCGGCATCTCCTATCTGAGTATGCAGCGACGGGAGCATGACGAATGGAGCTGGCTGCTTCGATCTGAAGACAGAGGCGCAATGGCGAAAATAGTATATAGATATTATATAATTCAAACAAACAGTATATATATAATATATATTTATGATAAAACAATATATATAATTCAGATGAAAAACAATATATAGATATGATATAATTCAGACAAAATGGTATATGTATATAGAGAATATATAATTCAGACAAAACAGTATATAAATAAGTATAGATTCTGATGAAAAAATATATAAAAATGATATAACATTATAAAATAGTATATATATATATATATATATATATATATATAATTCAGAGAAAATAATATATATAACGGTGTAAGGATGTAAAATATATATATATATATATATATATATATATATATATAACAAATTCTTAAGTCGATAAAACAGTATATATCAGACCCGTCACGCTAGAGAAGAAAGGAACGACGGGAATGTTGGGTTTTCTTGAGCGTTCTTGACGCAGCGGAAGTGGATTCAAGATTCAAGACATTCAAGAATTCAAGAAATTCAAGAAAAACAAGTAGATGGTCTTAAGATCTGTTTTGCATTTTACTGCAATTTATTCTAATAAACTGCAAGTCTACAATTTATTTCCTGCAACTTTCTGCAATTTACTGCAATCAATTTCCTGCGATTTCCTTCAATTTACTTAATCTCTGCATGTTTGGCAAGTGGAATTAGGGAGTTGAATTGGATCTCAAAATTCCATTTCCGTTCTTTGTTTGGCAAACCATTAGAATAAGAATTAAGTAATTCTTGGAATTTCCTCTCTATACAATTTCACCCAAATGTAATTCTCTAAAAAAGCTAGAAGTTCAAAATTCCATCATCTCTTTATTATATTATATTATATTATGTTATGTTATGTTATGTTATGTTATGTTATATTATATTATATTATATTATATTATATTATATTATATTATATTATATTATATTATATTATATTATATTATATTATATTATATTATATTATATTCTACGTAATTCCAGATTTTTACAAACAACCAAACAAAGAATTATGTTTTTCAGAATTTTATACTTCTAACATCCAAACAAACTTTAGAACTAATTAATTCAAAATTTTATACTTCTCCATCTTAAAATTCAATTCCATTCTACTAATTCCACTTGCCAAACGGGCCCTTAATGCAACCAATTTCCTGCAATTTCCTGCATTCTAATTCTCTTACTGCAACCAATTTCCTGCAATTTACTGCAATATACCGCAATTTACTGCAATCTATTTTCAACAATTTCCTGCAATCTATTTTCAAAATTTTCTGCAATCTATTTTCTGCAACTTTCTTACTAATTTAGTGATTTTTTTGCAATTTATTTATTGCTGTTATCTAAAGAATAGAATGGGAAAAAAGAGACTTATTTTTCTTGGAGATGGTTGGTTTGCTTTCAAGAAAAAAGAGCACAATAATGAAGTTGCATATAGTAAGAAATGATTTGGATCCTCTAGATCTAGGCCTATTCCATATTTCGCACAATCATCCCGTCATGGATCCTATACTCACCGCCTCAGGTCCAACTATTCTTTTCGCAAATCAACAAAAAAGCTTCCTCAAGAGGCATCAACGTTTCATACAATAGCACCACCTTAAAAGAACCTTGCATCGCAACTGAATAGTAGTCATCGGAGGCAAAAAAGTTTTGAAACATACTGTCGGCTCCTTCTTGGAGTCCGAAAATCACAATTTTAGCAAAGAAAAAGCAAGTACATTATGTTGTTCTCAGTTTGATGATATTTAAATCTATTCTGAGCTACTAATATAATCTTGGGAATGATTTTCAAAGCTAGAATAATTCACGTCAAGAAATCGGATATGAAGAATTAGCCGTAAAAGAAACTTCTCAATTCTCCGAAAGACAAGAAGGCGACTCACATTTCTCAAGTTATCAAGTGTTGGAGCACTTCTTAAGTTTTTAGTTTTAAATAGGTTAATTTCATTTTGAGTTATTTTATTTAAATATTAAAATTGAGAGAAAAAAACTTGCAAAATAACTTAAAAACAGCTTTTTTCCACTTTTGACTTGGGCTGTGAATAGTGATTCCGTTCCGAACGGAATGATGAATAGTGATTCCGTTTGGAACGGAATCCCTCTGTTAAAACTATGTGAAACACTGTTTATTCCGTTCTGAACGGAATAATTCCGTCCAGAACGGAATGTTTGAATTTTTGAGTTATTCTAACCGTTGTTATTCCGTTCTGAACAGAATAATTCCGTCCAGAACGGAATAATTCCATCCAGAACAGAATAGCCTGTAAAAGACTCTTTTTGACTTGGTTTCTCTCCCACCTTTAAAAGGAAAAACCCAATCCGTTTTTCATCATCAATTCCTCCATTTTCAAAACTCAAAAAGGAATATTTTCTCTCTTTTGGTATGATAATAAATTTACTCAAAAGCTTGTGAGATTTGAGAGAAACTTTGTAAGCTATTTGTTAGAGCTTGTTTGTTAGTTTGGATTGAAAGAAATCTGGTTTGTTAGTTTGGATTGAAAGAAATCTGGTTTGTTAGTTTGGATTGAAAGAAATCCGGTTCAATTTTTGTTTCATCGATTCGCTACATGTTGTAAAGTGAGCGGTGATTCGAGTCTTGTAAAGAAACGCTATTTGGATTAGTGTAAACAGAGCCGAAAGGCAAGGCCCGGAGATTAGGCACTTGTGAAAGCGAAAAGGTTTGCTAGCAAGAAAAGGGTGGTTATAGCTCATGCAACCACCTAGCTGAACTTCGTCAACAAGTTTGCGTGTTTGGTATTGATCCATTTCTCGTTTCTATCTATTTGCTTTTAATTGTTATTATCAATTTGGATTAATACAACCATAAATTAAAAGTAAAACAAACCAAAAATTGCAACATTACAAAAAAAAATTTTAATCATACTTCCGCACGATTTATGCCTATTTACCCCCCTATAGGCCGTAATTAGTCAACACATTACTCAACAATAGCAAAATCCTTATTGAAGGGGATAAAGACATCATGTTTTCCCCAAAAAAGGGACAAAAAAAAGCAAATAAATTTGCATATGCATTCAATGCATATTTTGGATAATGATCTCCAAATCGGCAATGTTGGCCAACAAGACATGGACCAACATTTCGAAAAAGTGGCAGCAGACGAAAATGGGCTAGAGCCAAAAGCTGAGTGCAAAACAACAACGCAATCAACTTTAACTGAAACAACAATTGAGATGTTATTAGCAAGTCTCGATGGGGACACCCTTAAAAAAAGCCACTTAATGACGAATTAGCAAATCTTGTAGCTAAATATTGCGGAACAACCATCAAAAATGATACACAATCACCACTTAAAGAAGCGATAAAATATTGGGATTTAGAAGGTTGCGAAAATGCCGATTGGCTAGACGAGAGATTAAACCGAGAAGAAGACTGGGAACAAGAAGAAGGATGGTCAGAGTGCGACGAGGATGAAAGTTTCATGTGATGTAGCAAAGTCATTTTCGAAGTACACAATTGGATGACTTTTATTTAGTTCTACTCTAGATCTATATGTAGAGTAATTTTAGCTAATTTTTATATTTTGTGTTTGATTGATAAGGGTCATTGACTCAAACTTTGTAGTTTTTTATTTTAATTAATTAAAGTCTCAGTAGGCAATATGCCTACTATCTCAAAAAAAAAGAAAAAAAAAGAAATGGACTGTCAACTCGACCTTCATGTCCTTATACACCTTTGCCTCACGCCAGTCACTGAAATCCTAGGCGGCGTCCTCACACTCTTGGCTATTCCTGAGCTCTACAACTTTGACCTCCGCATAACTGGAATCAGAGGGGCCTCTTATGGGGGCGGCATCACCCAAATATTTAAACAAATTGGCGGTGCATTATTCATTACTGTATGGAACATATTTTCTACGCCGGTTATATAATTAGCGATTCGGTTTTTCATTCCGTTGAGAATGTCTGATGATCAGCTGATGATTGGTGATGATGAGGCCCATGGAGAGGAAGCGTATGCCCTTTGGGGCGATGGAGAGAAGTTTGATGTTATGAGACATGAGACGATCCCGCACACTAATCGCCATGCTGATGATTCACAGATACAACTTGATAATCTCGGGGCGCGCGGAGTGACCATACAACTGTAGTACCTTAGAAGAAGAGAATTGGAAGGTCTGGAGAAGGAATTTTTTGGGTTTAATTGTGAATTTTGTGATGGTTTGAAATAGTATTTCATATTTTCTTTTTTTTGGCCACATCATCAAAAAATTTGGCATGACCAGATTAATGCTTTTTGCTGGTTGTGGTGATGGTGTTGAAATCTTTAGAATTTTCAAGAAAAGATTTTGATAAGTTTTGAGACGTTGTATGCTTGTGTGTTGTGATTGTAAATAAAGTAAAAAAAAAAGTAAGATTTGACTCACAAACAAGAAATGATAATTAAGTTTGATAAGTACGACATTACAAAGCACATCGAAGTGCTTTCAAAACACAAGACCAACATGTACTCACCGACTCATCCAAACAGAGTGAAGAACCAGAAAAGCTTATTCCAACAACCAAACACACAATCAATCACACCTCATGATCACTGACCAGGCATCATGGAAATCACCTTCTTGACCGAGGGCCTCGACTTCAAATCCTCCCACCATGCACCAACACGCGGATACAAGCTCAAAACCGAAGCACAAGGAGTCGCAGAGAAGTAATAAAACATCGGAAAATGACTCAAATCCGCCAAGCTGAAGAAATCTCCCGCCAAGTAGCGCTTCGTACACTTCCAAAACTTTCTTGGCCTTCTCCAAACTTTCATCAACGAGTTTTTGGTCGCAAACGCCGCCGAGCATCGGGACAATGAGGCATTGATAAGTGATAGGAGAGATTGAGGGTGAGAATTGATGTGCTTCAGTTTCAAGCCACATGTCAACCAAGGCAGATTCTTCTATGTTGCTTTCTCGTAAAAGATCGGTGCCGGGTTTGCTGTATTTGCGTAGAACGTATTTTGAAATTGCACGTGATTCTAGAAGTATAATATAAGCATAAACATATTAATTTTGTGTGTTGATGGAAAATAAGAATGAACTGTATTGGAGGGAATTAATGTATGTGCAATCTACATACCAACTCTTTTAATGTTAAAAGTAAGAGAATTGGATAACTAAAAAATATAGTGGACGCCCTTACCAAACAGCATGAGGTTGCCATCTTGCAAAGCTGGGATCTGACCGAAAGGCTGTAGAAAATAATCGAAAATACATTAGGTAATTTTTGGCATAATGTCATGTTTACTCCGACAAAATGTTACAAATTTAAAAATATATAATAAAATGTAAAACAATTGGTAACATATATATATATATATATATATATATATATATATATATATATATATATATATATATATACTAAAATAGTAATTTGATAAGCAGTATATAAGAATATCAAATAATTTTTATGAATATCAAAACAATACATATGATTTACACTAAAAACTTTGTAAATCTATATACTAAATGTTCATGCTCTAAGTATATGGGACAAGTGAAGGAAAGCGCCTAGAAAGCCCGATAAAATAAGCCTAATCCGGCTCTATCGTAATTCCTACTTTCCATTTATATATTACGAGAATTTACCCTCACTCCAATTTGGAATTGTTTCTCATTCAATTTTGTAATTTATAATTTTGTTAACATTTTGAGGACAAAGTTTGTATCTAATGTTTTGGAAGGTATTTGTTTACAATATGGCTGGCTTCCAAATGAGCCGATCGGGTCTTGTTATAGTTTGAGGTAATAATGTGTTCATAGAGATGATTTGAATTGTTGCGTGTAAGTCAAGGCTTGCCATTAGAGTGTTTATGTTCCACCTATTTTCTTCTATTAAGTCGGTGACTCATAAGTCTCTTTGGGCTTGATTTTTGGGTTTGTGTTGTTCCCAATTTGTGTACCATGGCTCTCCTTTTGCCGGTTATTTGACACCATTCCCAATTTGCCATATTAACTATCTTTGTAGTTTAGGTCTTTGGGCCATGAGCGCTCTCCAAAATTGCGAATATTTTGTATTCCTTTTTCTATGCCATATAATATTTCAGGGATAGTATTTCACTCGAATTATATCAATCCACAATTTATTCTCGGCTTATAATTTGCTATAAGCTTTTTTGGATTAGCGCTTGGTTGAAAATTTCTAGTTTCCGAATTCCTAACCCACCCATTTTTTTTTAATTATATCAATCCACAATTTATTCTCGGCTTATAATTTGCTATAAGCTTTTTTGGATTAGCGCTTGGTTGAAAATTTCTAGTTTCCGAATTCATAATCCGCCCATTTTTTTATCCCGTTGCATCTTTGTTCATCTACGCTAATCAATGTACCTTCTTTCTTTTTTACCCCACCAAAATCTTTGTATACATGCATTTATCTCGTTTAGTGCCCCTTTTGAGAACATTTCTATGGCCATGGTGTACACTAGGATTGCCTCAAGAACTGATTTATAAAAATCAACCTTTCCATGTGAGAGAGTGTTAATTTTCCCCCATCCGGCGAGTTTTTGGTATATTCTTTCTTTAATAGGTGTTAGGTCAAGTGCACCAGATTTTTTTAATATAAACACCCAAATAGTTTTCTTTTTCATCCGCCTTTGCGGCCCCGATTACCCTTATTAGCTCGTCTTCTTGTTCGAGGCTTACAAATTTACTAAACCACAAATTTGATTTACTTGGATTGAGTGACTCGCCTAAGACCGTCTTGAACGCTTTTAAGGCTTTGAGTACCCGTTGAGCATCTTGTACATCCGCCCTTCCATATAATAATAAACCATCCATATATAATGAGTGGCTTAGAACCAGTGCCATACGAGCGAGCTTTACTCCCTTTAGGTAACCAACCTACTTCGGTGGCAAAAGAAAGCATTCTAGATAATAAATCCATTTCAAGAATAAATAAGTATGGAGATAGGGGACATTCTTGTCTCAATCCTCTTCCCGGCACAAAAAGCACGTCACCTTTGCCATTTATTTGTATGGTGAATTTTGCACTTCTAATGCAAGAGCTAATAAGATTTGCGATGTGAACGGGAGAATTATATAGGATAAGTAGATTATAAATGTAGTCTCAGTTCATTCTATCAAACGCCTAAGATAGATTCGCTTTCATACAATAGGCCGTTTCCAACACTCCTTTGTGTGAAAAAAGTGAAGTGTTTCTCTAAGAAAGGTTATATTTTCGGATAATGAGCAGTCTGGGTGGAAAGCTTTTTGTTCTTGTTAAATAATTTTTGCTAGTGTCGGCCTTATTCTTTGCACTATTATTTTCGATAAATGAATTATGTATTCTATATTTCAAATTTAGCTAAGAATGGTAATAAATTTGTTATTGAGAATAATAATTTATCCATTACCTCTAAAGTCCGGAAATACTTTCCGAAATTACCTCTAAACTATCTCTCTCTATTTCTGTATTAAACGGCTTTTAAGGCTTTAGAATTGTGTATAGAATAAAGAGGGGCTGCCTCTTCATTTATACTAGAGAGGAAGGCGAACGATTGCTCAGTTACCATAACTGAAAATCTTATTTTCTGCGCATATTCCGTTCAGAACGGAACCCTTCCGTTCAGAATGGAATATAGTTTCCAAAACTAAGAAAACCTTGCTGCCAAGAAACTAGCACCTTCCGTTCAGAATGGAAGTGTGCTGTTTTGCACAA
Source organism: Juncus effusus (assembly GCA_027726005.1). Lineage (NCBI taxonomy): Eukaryota > Viridiplantae > Streptophyta > Magnoliopsida > Poales > Juncaceae > Juncus > Juncus effusus. Next base: position 941,573 of record CM050910.1, on the reverse strand, counting down.
TCAATCATCCAATGATTGATTATTTCGTTCACCAATTTATACATCTCATGTACAACTTTTTTTAAGGTATTTTCATCCCGTATAAATAGAGTTCATTGTGTGATTGTGTACGTTCCATTTAACGCTGGCAACGTTCTTCTAAAGATCGTAAGTCACGAGTAATCTCTAAACTGATGTCATGACTACACATGTTAAATGAAATGATCTATGATCAGAAACCTATCTGAATAGACATTTGCTTATTCCTTTTGTTGTACGATATATGTCTTGATCACAAGGCATGGAAGTATGTCATGCTTGAGTTTGATCAAAGTCTCTTTCCTGATCGAGAATTAGACTGAACAAATTCAAAATGATATTAACAACACATGTTAATCCATTTTGAGAATGGCTATGTATTTCCTTCAGTCCTAGTTCATCAGGGGGCCCAGAGATATCTCCCTCTTGACAAGAGGAACAAATCCCATCTTGGTCACTCACAATCCTCATCATCATTCAGTGCATACCTAACGATGACCCTAATGATCATCCTGTTACGGATGACGTATGATCATATTAAAGTATGCAGTTCCACATACAGGATTCAAACTTTCATGTGACGCTTATTGCAAAACTCCCTCCTGACTTTATAAAGTTTACATAAAAGAATCGACACCATAAACTCGATGTGCACGGGATGCCACTGAGAAGAGGAATCGCTAACACACCTTTTCTTCAAATGCCTGTTTTCCAAAATCGCATGGTTTACTTGCCCTTTGGAGCTTCAGGTGGAACGCTTTGGAGAGGAGGTAAGTCAAACAATAAATTTTCTAAAATTATGCTTCATGCAACATATGCTATAAGCAATTTGGAAAGGTCGATGCGAATGGTCCATGAATGGCCGCTTTATTGTCAAGGAAGCTTACAACCACCTATACAAAAATGACCGGGCTAGGGAGCCCGACGATGACAACAAAATTAGGACCACAATTTGGGCAAAATAATTGCACGTCACCTAGAATTGTGATCCTCATCCAACCTCAAATTCGATCGCAAACTTTTTTTTTTTTTTTGTGCTTTTTAGTACTTATTATGTTTTCTTTTTTTGGCCACATCATCAAAAAGTTTGGCATGACCAGATTAATGTTTTTTGCTGGTTGCGCTGATGGTGTTGAAATCTTTAGAATTTCAAGAAAAGATTTTGATAAGTTTTGAGACATTGTTGTATGCTGGTGAGTTGTGAATGTAAATAAAGTAAAAAATAAGAGTTGACTCGCAAACAAGAAATATTAATTAAGTTTAATAAGTAAAAAATAATATTTCTTTTTTTTGCACAACACAAGAAATATAAATTTCCACAACCATAACAGCATACCTTTAATTATTCAAAGTACGACGTTACAAAGCACATCGAAGTGCTTTCAAAACAGAAGACCAACCGCTCAACCACTCAACCAAACGAAGTGAACAACAAGAAAAGTTTATTCCAGGAACCAAACACAATCAATCACACCTCATGGTCACTGACCAGGCATCATGGAAATCGCCTTCTTCACCGAGGGCCTCGACTTCAAATCCTCCCACCACGCACCAACACGCGGATACGAGCTCAAAACCGAAGCGCAAGGAGTCGCAAAAAAGTAATAAAATATCGGAAAATGGCTCAAATCCGCCAAGCTGAAGAAATCTCCCGCCTAGTATTTTGATCGTGATAAATGCGCTTCGTACACATCCAAAACTTTCTTGAGCTTTTCCAAACTTTCATCGACGATTTTTTGGTCACAAACGCCACCGAACATCGGGACAATGAGGCATTGATAAGTGATAGGAGAGATTGCAGATGAGAACTGATGCGCCTCGGCTTCCAGCCAGACATCGACCATGGCGGATTCTTTTAGGTTGCCTTCTCGCAAGAGATTGGTACCGGTTTTGTTGTATTTGCGCACAATGTATTTTGAAATTGCGCGAGATTCTAAAAAAAGTATAAACATAAATTACATAAATAAAATCATTGTGTGTGTTGATTATGAATTAAGTACAGATGTTGATGACTTTGAAAGAATTTATATATATGAACAATATACAAACTTCTAATGTTAACAATACAGAATCAATTTTGGATAAATATAGAGAGTTGGTTTGAATGGCCTTACCAAACAGCATGAGGCTGCCATCTTGTAAAGCTGGGACCTGACCGAAGGGCTGTAAAAAGTAATTAATAAACATCAAATTAATTTCAGCATAATTTCATTTTACTCTGACAAAACGTTTAAAAATAATAAAGTATAGTAAGATTGGTACACAAACAACAAAATAGTATGTAACAAAACAACAAATAGTATATATAAAATGATAAACAGTATATATGAATATCAAAACGATATACATAATTTACTTAAAAACAGTATATAAGCTTATCTTATATTAGTATATTTCACATTTTTCATTTGCTGATTTCTTTTTGGATTGAATATGCGACATAATTGTTTAGGAATAAAAAGAGTACATTTCTTGCGAGGTGAGCAGGACTTTTGTGCTCCCCGGTGGCCATATCAATCGGTACCAGCTCGTATTCCGCCCCGACTTCTTCCAAACAAACCAATACACGCACCATGTTAGGCGAGAGGATTGAACCGTAGAGCTTGACCGCCATTTTCTCTTTTTTTTATCTCTTTGTTACAAAATTTGTGAGATCTACTGCATATTAAATGTCTATAGTTGCTATATATAGTGGAGCAGAGATGTTTGTTGAGAACTTTTATTCACACCCACACCTTTTTCTTCTTAAGAAGTTAATAACATTATCTCACCTACAAATAAATGATTACATTTGGTTGCGGTGGTTAGAGCCACTATCACTGGTAGTGGTTTACTTCTATACCACCATCACTGGTAGTGTTTTACTTCTAAGGGAAGCTTTTGTTGCAAGCATACTTTATTCCCCCCCCCCCCCCCCCCCCCCCCCCCCAAAGGGAGTCCCCAAAAGAGCCCACGTCACCCTCTTTTGGGGACCGTTGGATGGGGTGATGTGGTTCGATATGGACCGTTCGATCGTTTAGAGTTTCTGATATTTTATGGCGGTTTCTGTGTAGTTAGATGGTGTCAGAATATGATTGGTCGAAATTCGGTGTTCTGCGTTCTATCCTGATTTAGTATGAAATGTCAAATCAAATATAATTAATTATTTTGAAAACTAAACTGTGTAACTTATGTGTTGTGAGTTATAATATCAATAACCACCGAATACTAGCTACACATAATTCATTCGTAAATAATAAAAAAAAAAAAATTTAATAATGATTTATCAATTTTATCAAAAAAAAAATGGGCTCACATGTCACTCTCTTTCTCTCTCTCCCTCAAATAAAAAAAAATAATGATTTCCAAAATAATAAAAAAAGGTGGGGCCCTCTTTCTCTCTCTCAAATAATTAAAAAATAAATAAAAAATTCATTTTCCAAAAAAAAAATGTGGGTTCCATGTGTCTTTCTCTCTCAGGTAATTTTTTCCCAACATTTTATTTCAAAATATGATTTTTTTAGTAGCTCATTTTTTTGTGAAAAAATGAAAAATAGAACAAGGATGATGAGATCTTTCATTCAGGATCTCAATTGTTATATTTTCGAACGCACCATTATGTTTTTTCATAATGACTTTCAATATCTCGTGTCTTCAATCGACTGGATTGAATATCACAATGTCAGATGACATTATGACTCATTCCTAAATAAAAATAAAAAAAATAATAATTTATCAAAAAAAAAAATGCGGGTCTCATGTGTCACTCCTTTTATCTCTCCCTCAAGTAAATAAAAAAAATAGATTAATAATTTTCAAAAAAAAAACGTGGGCCCTCTCTTTCTCTCTCCTTAAATAATTAAAAAAAAGAAAAAAAGGGCTCCATGTGTGTGACTCTCTCTAAGGTAATTTTTTCCTAACGTTTTCTTTCAAAATATGATTTTTCAATAGCTCAATTTAAAAAAAAAATGAAAAATATAACAAGGATGATGAAATCTTTCATTCAAGATCCCAATTGTTATACTTTCGAACGCACCATTATGTTTGCTCATAATGACTATTAAAAATAATTTATATAGATTCTTTATGATTATTAATTCATAAGATAAATTTAATGTGTTAATTATTAAACAATAAAAATGATAAAAACCGCAGCAGAGCGCGGAAATTCTCGTAGTTTTATATAATAATGAGACTAGTAAACACACACTTCAGTCCTAACATTGATGTGTTCACCCCAGCTATGTTTTTTCTTTTTTTTAAAAAAATAAATCACGTATATTTATTATATCCCTTTTAAAAAATAAAAAGTATGTAATTAAACCCCCCCCCCCCCATATATGTTAAAATATAAAGATGCATTTGTATATTATGAAGGCATTTAACAAATTAGGAAAGATAATTCTTGGAAATTTTGGTATTACCATAAATTAGATTTCTTGACAAGAAGGTTTCGTATTTCCATGTTTAGGTGTTAAATAGGGAAGTAATTCTTTGAGTTATTTTCTTATATTAGTTATAACTATCCTATAAATAAAGGGGTAGGGGTAGAGTTTTATTCATTCCAACAACAACAATATTTTGTATCTCTTTTTTCTCATAATAAGAAATTTATCTTATTTTTCAAGTTCCATTGTTCAATCCTTTCTTCTTCTATTATTGTTCCTTCTTGGGCTAGTGTAAGCGTATTGCTGCACTATTATTTCCGCTGCTGATGTATTAGGAGTGAGGGGTTATGGGAGATCGTTGTTGGTACGGAGGTTGCACCGACGCCTGTCACCCGCACGAATGGTACGGTGACGAATGCAGACGCAGTAAAGGAGTGTTCAAAAACGAATGCTAAGGCGGAGTTCTTGTTGAAGAGGTCGATATCACGCGATCTATTCGAGCATATTAAGGGGTGCAAATCAGCGGCTGAGATTTGGAGAACTTTTGATGAGTTGCTCAACAAAAAGAACACGGCACGATTACAATTTCTGGAGAATGAGTTGGCGAGTTGCACACAAGGTGAATTTTCTATCTCTCAATATTTCTTGAGAGTAAAGGGTTTATGTTCTGAAATTTCTATCTTGGAACCGGAGGAGGCTATTTCGGAGGCAAAGTTGAAGCGGTATATAATTCGCGGTCTTCGAAGAGAGTATGTCCCGTTCGTTACCTCAATACAAGGGTGGGCGCAACAACCATCCTTGACGGAGTTTGAAAATTTGCTCGCTTCTCAAGAATCGTTGGCTCGACAAATGGCGGGTGTTTCGGTCTCTGAAGGCGAAGGTCACGCTCTTGTGTCTAACAAAGTAAAAACTCGGTATGACCAAGAGGAACGAAAGAAGGAGGTTACGAAGAAGGGGGAGTCTTCATCTAATAGTGGTTCTCGGTCGACTATCAAGTGTTACCGATGTTGGAAACTCGGTCATATAAGGAAAAATTGTCGTGTTAAGTTGAGAGAAGGAAATGCCGCGGAGAAAGAGGATATTGTGAAGTGTGAAGTTTGGGATACGGGTTTCGTAGCAGAAGGAGTCGTTAGACGTGTGTGCTTCTGTTAACTACGAGGACAACTGGATCATTGATTCCGGTTGTGGTCATCATTTGACTGGTGACGATTCCAAGTTTTCTTCACTTCGCGGGTATAAAGGCAATACTGCCTTTGTTACTGCCGACAACAGTGTTCACCATGTGGTGAATGAGGGAGCGGTCGTTGTTTCTGATAAAGACAACAGGTCGATAACTCTCGACAGTGTTTATCACGTGCCTGGTATGAAGAAGAATCTTCTGTCGTTGGCGAATGCGGTTGATGCTGGTCACTATGTGTTATTTGGTCCAAAGAATGTGAAGTTCCTCCGGAATGTGGAGGAGGTGAAGGGTGATGTTACTCACGTCGGTAAGAGGGTAAAAGACTTGTATGTTCTTTCGGCTTCTTCCTCGTATGTTGACAAGATGAGCAACAATGATGGTGTGTCGGTTTGGCATGCTAGGCTCGGCCATGTGGGTATTGACAAGTTGAAGGCGATGGTTTCAAGGAATCTTGTCAACGGGCTTCCGTCTCTTTCCTTTACAAGTGGTGTTGAGGTGTGTGAGGGTTGCCAATATGGTGCCTTTTGAGAAGTCTCAGTCAAGGTGTAAAGGTGCGTTAGAACTTATTCATGGTGATTTGATGGGTCCTACGCAGAACGCGTCGTACGGGGGTGCTCGTTATATGTTGGTACTCGTCGACGATTTTACACGGTACACTTGGGTTTATTTTCTGAAGGAGAAACGGGAGGCATTTTCTAAATTTCGAGAATTTAGAATAATGGTTGAGGAAAGGCTTGGTAAAAGAATTAAGAAGTTTCGAACCGACAATGGAGGCGAGTTTACATCCAAGGATTTTCTCTCATTTTACGAGAGGCATGGCATCAAGAAGGAGTTGACTTGTGCTTATACACCGCAACAAAATGGTGTGGCGGAAAGGAAAATTCGACATCTGGTGGAGGTATGTAGGAGTTGGGTGTACGCGAAAAATTTACCGAAGGCCTTATGGGCGGAAGGTATGGCATGTGCTACCTACGTGGTTAATCGGCTTCCCTGTAGTCCGATTAACATGAAGTCACCTCACGAGTTGATGTTCAATGAGAAGCCAAGTGTGAAGCATTTGAAAGTGTTCGGTTGTACGTGCTTTGTTCACGTACCGGATGAGAAGAGGACGAAGTTAGACGCTAAGGCTCGGAAGTGTGTTTTCATTGGTTATGATCAAAGAAAGAAGGGATGGAAATGTATGGATCCGACAACTCATAAATTCATTGTCTCTCGAGACGTGGTGTTTGATGAAGCATCTTCTCTATATGGTGATGGTGGTTCCCAAGCGGTAGTTTCGAATCTGCCGACGCCGCCTGTTGGTCACGTGAGAAACCCGGATGCTAATGACATGAGTAACCCGAGTGAAGATCCGAGGTTTTCGTCGCCTACGTCGACTGTCACGAGTTCAAGTGAGATGGATCAAGGTGACAGGGGGAGCAACGAAGTGCAATCGCAAGAAGAAGGAAATGCACAAGCTCTAAGGAGGTCGACAAGGATGGTAACTCGGCCGGCTAGATATAGAGATGAAAACTTCGTGTCGACGTATTCGTGTTTCTTTTCAGGATCGTCGGATGGTGAACCTTCATGCTTTGAGGAGGCGAAAAGTAATAAGTCGTGGGAAGATGCTATGGACGAGGAGATGCAAGCTCTTCGGAAAAATGAAACTTGGGATCTTGTTCCGAAGCCCAAGGGAGTGGACCCGGTTACTTGCAAATGGGTTTACAAGTTGAAACGTAAGGCGGATGGGAGTGTTGAGCGCTATAAAGCGAGGCTTGTAGCGAGAGGATTTTCTCAACGGTATGGCGAGGATTATGAAGAGACTTTTAGTCCTGTCGCCAAGATGATATCCGTGCGAGTTGTGATTGCAATGGCTGCTTCGCTAGGTTGGAAGCTGTGGCAGCTGGATGTGAAGAATGCTTTCCTGTATGGTGAACTCGACAAGGATATTTATATGGAGCAACCGGTTGGATATATTTCCAAGGTGCGTCCTGACTATGTGTGCAAGCTGAAGAAGGCGCTTTACGGTTTGAAGCAGGCACCTCGAGCTTGGTATGGCAAGATTGCGGAATATTTGCAATTTTGTGGTTATTCTTCTTCGAGTTCGGATCACAGTTTATTTGTGAAAAGGAAGGCGGGTCTACACGTGGTCGTCCTTTTATACGTGGACGACATGATCATCACCGGCAATGATGAAGGCGAAGTTACAAGACTTCAGATGCATTTGTATATTATGAAGGCATTTAACAAATTAGGAAAGATAATTCTTGGAAATTTTGGTATTACCATAAATTATATTTCTTGACAAGAAGGTTTCGTATTTCCATGTTTAGGTGTTAAATAGGGCAGTAATTCTTTGAGTTATTTCCTTATATTAGTTATGACTATCCTATAAATAAAAGGGTAGGGGTAGAGTTTTATTCATTCCAACAACAACAATATTTTGTATCTTTTTTTTCTCATAATAAGAAATTTATCTTATTTTTCAAGTTCCATTGTTCAATCCTTTCTTCTTCTATTATTGTTCCTTCTTGGGCTAGTGTAAGCGTATTGCTGCACTATTATTTCCGCTGCTGATAATCACAAGGTCGCTGCTGATTTAGTGCTGCCGTGTTACTGTGCAATCACTATTGTTCTGTTTCTCTGTTAGCGACGCGGTTATCTGGTTCAGTCCTTGTGTGACTGTCTGGTTTCTTTACAATATAGACTCATTCGGTTTGTAAAAACTGGGGGGGGGGGGGGGGGGAGGCACGTCATCCTTTCTTTATGACGATCGGATGAAAAAACGTGGTAAAAATGTAACTCTTGATTTTATCTTAAATCTGGATTTTCTGAAAATATTTCCCTGTAATGGAAGATCTGTAGCGTTTTATCTGTAAAGTGTGATGCTATACTAGATTTGATGAGAAACGATCACTTCACAGAATGGCCCGCGTGAGTCCACTCCTGCCTCAATTTCCCCTTCCTGTCTCTCCAGAGCCCTTCTCCATTTCCATCGTTCTCTCCTCTCCTTTCTTTCTTTCTTTCCAGAGCCCTTCAAATTTCTGCCACAAGGTAAATTAAATCGCATTACTTTCGTATTATTTCGCATTTTCAATTAATTTTGATCTTTTTGTTTTCAAGTTGTACTTTCGATTTATCATTTGAAACATCCACATAAACAAATAATTAAAGCTACAGCAAATAAAGCTTGCATGGAATAATTCATACAAATGCAGAAAAGGGTAACTTCATTTGATTGTTTATATCACTGAATAATGACTTGATGAACCAAGCAAAAGAAAAAATTATAAAGACATTGAAAGAGAAGATAGCCATGAGGAGAAAGGGTTGCATAATATGCAATCTTATTTTGAAGGAGTGTTCTTTCTTTTCTTGAAGGAGCATTCAGCAGATGTACAGTTGGACAATCTTTAAACATATTGTAGCTGGCGAGGTGTACTGGTGTAGAAGATTATAATAAAATAACTATTTTATGCTTAATTCTTAAAGAGAATTCAGATTATAATATTTATGAATCCAGAATTGAAGTCAAAATCTTGACGAACCAGGAACAAAAATTTGTGATTTTATTTTGATGTTGTTGAAATTTAAATATTAAAAGCAAAGAGCAGTTTTTGAGAACTTTTTTATGTTTTAGACATTCTTTTTATCATTTGTGCTTTAATTTTCTTTCTGATACTTATAGTATATGTACAAGACAAACCAATATTTAATATTAGTTTTGGACAAACCAACATTTATTATTCGTTTTGCATTTGAATCAACACTACTTCAATATAAATTAACCGCAGGGAAGCGCGGGAAGTCTACTAGTGTGTATTGTATTCTATCCAAATAAAAGAAATAACTTAATTAGGCCCAAAAAACGCAACCCAGTAATAAAGCCCGGTCCAAAGAACAAAAACCAGCCCAAATTCTGGATCTGCTTAAATCCCGTATCTCAAATCCCGCTTGACTGTTATCATATGCTTGTATTCGAATATTCGGTATTTATCTAAAACAACTGGAGCTTGCTTGGGAAACAAAACTCACTTTCTTGAGCTGGTAATTATCATGATAAATAAGTCCCAACTTACTCAAATTAAATTGATATCATGCATTGGATTTATCATACTTTTCTCCAGTTGAAACCAGAAAACAGAGCCTATAAATCCAGTTATTAAAATACAAATTGTGAGATTAACAGCATATTGGCTCGCTGTAAAGATGGCTTGTAGCCTGATTGAGCTACAGATTCGTTGGCTCCTGTTATTATAAACCAACGGCTATAATTTGAGGAGACAGAGTATTACTATTTCGAGGATTAAACACATAATTTATACTTAAGAACTTAATTCAATGTAAGATCATGCGAGGTCCATCATTCTTATTCGAACTTCGCGTACCGGTACGTTGACTCCAAATACAAACCTTAATTAATACTAATTACTGCATTTAAAGATTAAATCTCATTTTTTTCAAGAAAAGATGCAAAATATCTCAGTCCACAGCTTCCATTTATTTATACCCTCAACGCACCCAATATGCCGCTTCACATCCTTCATGTGACATTCACCAAATCTCTTACTTTCGAACTCCATAAGAACTTTTCAATGGGAGATAATTATGCAGCTTACCGGTCCGATCCACCAGTCGTACCAGACTGGCTAAACAAAGGTGACAACGCATGGCAGTTGGCATGCGCGACTTTTGTCGGTCTCCAATCCATGCCAGGTCTAGTAGTCTTATATGGCAGTATCGTAAAAAAGAAATGGGCTGTAAACTCAGCCTTTATGGCCTTATATTCCTTCGCCTCGTCTCTCATCGTATGGGTTCTTGTTGCTTACAACATGGCATTTGGCGAAAAACTTCTCCCCTTTTGGGGCAAGGCGGGACCCGCACTTGGTGAGTCGTACCTTGTCAGACGTGCAAGGTTCCCTGCAACGGCACATTATTTCCGTAACGGCACGTTAGAAAACCCAATGGAAGAGCCATTTTATCCTCAAGCAACACTTGTGATTTTCGAGTTTATGTACGCTGCTATTACTCTGATATTGCTTGCCGGCTCGGTTCTAGGCCGGATGAATATAAAGGCCTGGATGGCCTTCTCGCCTCTTTGGTTAATTTTTTCATACACGGTTGGAGCGTTTAGTCTTTGGGGTGGAGGGTTTTTGTATCAGTGGGGAGTTATTGATTATTCTGGCGGTTATGTTATTCATCTGTCGTCTGGGATTGCTGGATTCACCGCCGCCTACTGGGTAAGAGATTATTTATCAGTCTAACAAATTATTTTATGTACATATAATGACATGTTTGCTGGTATTATTTAGACCATGTTCCTAGAAACAACAATTGGTTGTAAAGTAATGCACTTATGATTTGATAATGCGAGTCAAATTGTACTTAAATGACATTAATAATCATTTGTCAACCTTTTGGGGTTGTTTTTCATACCATGCTGACATGCTGAGCCTAGCTATATTCAAAATATGTAATTTATATTAACAACTTGTTATTGAAATGCCAGGTTGGTCCAAGACTGAAATGCGACAGGGAGAGATTCGCACCGAACAACATATTACTCATGATAGCCGGTGCCGGGTTGTTATGGTTGGGCTGGACCGGATTCAATGGAGGCGCTCCTTATGCGGCTAATATCACGGCATCGATTGCTGTGTTGAACACGCACATATGTGCTGCTACAAGCCTTCTCATGTGGACTTGTCTTGACGTTATTTTCTTCGGGAGGCCGTCGGTTATAGGCGCCGTTCAAGGCATGATGACCGGTTTAGTTTGTATTACTCCTGGTGCAGGTATGTGTTACAATTCAAGTGACATACTGATTAAATTATTCAATTCAAAATGTTTTTAATAGTACACGTATGTAAGTAGTCATACATATGTTCAAATACGCAAGATGACACTAATCTCTTTTATTTAATTACAGGCCTGGTGCATACGTGGGCAGCAATCTTGATGGGTTTATTCTCAGGTAGTGTTCCCTGGTTCACCATGATGATCCTCCACAAAAAATGGACTCTTCTTCAAAAAGTTGACGATACTCTTGCCGTTTTCCACACTCATGCAGTGGCCGGCATTCTCGGCGGAATTCTCACCGGCCTCTTGGCCGTTCCTCAGCTCTCAAGCTTCGATCTCCCCGTTCCAGGAGAAAAAGGCGTCTTTTATGGGGGCGGAATCTTCCAACTATTCAAGCAAATCATTGGAGCCATCTTTGTAATCATTTGGAACATAATTTCAACAACTGTTATTCTTCTCTCCATCGGGTGGTTTATTCCGTTGAGAATGCCGGATGATCAATTGATGATCGGTGATGATGCGGCTCATGGAGAGGAGGCGTATGCGTTGTGGGGCGATGGAGAGAAGTTCGACGTTACGAGACATGAGACCATTGTGAACAACGGACATGGTCCGGCGAATGAATCGATGCATCAGCATTTGGCCAATATGGGCGCTCGTGGCGTCACCATACAGTTGTAGTGTAGTTTGTTTTTTATATTTACAGCTTCGTTGCGTTCATGTTAGTTGTTTGTTGGTTCGATAATTAGTGGGAATAAATGAAATCTATTAGGAAATGATTCAAAATAAATTTTTTCTTTTCTGTACTTTCTGAATCTTTTTATATTGTATTGTATGTGAAATCGGTGGGCTTCATAGCCCAATTCCAAAATTTATTAGAAGTCCAAAGCCCGCTAAATGTTATGTATGATGCATAAACACAGGCCTGTGCTAATTTGCGCTTTTCATATGGTTTATGAAAAAAATAATTTAATAACGAAGTAGAATTTTTTTTTCTCTTTTTGTTGGGTCATATATTATTTGTTTCTAGAAGTAGATTAGGCTCCATATATATCATACCTCTCGCCCATTAGTTGTTGACTTGTTGTCACGTAGAGGGGCAATTTGCATTTTTTTTAATGTTAAAAAAATACAAGACAGAGAATATTCATTTATTTCTCTTGAATCAACGTAGTCTTAAAACTAGCTGTATCTCTGATTAATGATTCCTGATTTGAGGCAGATCAACCCTTTAAGTAAAGCACACACCTTGGAATTATCCAATAGTATCAATCATGGCATCAATATTAACAAAATTATTTAAAATATATAGTTAAAATAAGGAAAACAAAATAAAATAAGAGGGGATATAATGTGATCATATGCAACCAATAATCAAGCTTAGATTTACATGATCTCCACTTAGAATTTTTTTTATTAATTATTTACAAATCTTAAATATTCTACCTGGTCAAAGAATAATTTGATTCCTAGGGGGCTACAAGCCTATAATTAAATTAAGAGAAAAATATATATACATTTGCAAAATTTTATAATTCTACCTCAAAAAAAAATTATAATTCTTATCAATTACATACGGAATCTTTTTGAGAAATTTACAAAAAGGCTCATACATTATGCTTAAATTGCATAAAAGCCTCTTCAATAACAATTAGTGGCGACTCTTTTTTGAAAATTAAGCATAATATAACAAATTTATTTACGAACAAGATTCAGAAATCAACTGCTGATTCAGTTCGTTGAATCAAAATATACTGGGCCCCTCTTAATAACAAGCATCCCAATTACTCATTTAACAAAGAAAAAAAATATTAATGGCACACCGAAAATTAATAATCGCCCGTGGGCTGCAATATTTTTGCTTTTTCTTTTCAATTTTCAATTCCTTTTATTGCTCTATTTTTATTTTTTTTTCAATTTTCAATTTTTTTAGTCTCTTCTTTATTTTTTATCTTTTGATTTTTTCCTGTTATTTTCAAATAATTAACCAGTTGACTTTACGATTCCCCACGCCTCTGGTATATTCATATTTTAAATTTATCACCATTTAGTTGTCAATGGAGACATCTATTTCTGACATGTAGATCTAATAACAAAACATGCTGGATTGAGGATAGATACTAATAATTGGATACTGAACAATATTCAAATATAAACAGACATCTTTAGTTATACACAAACGGAGAGGATAAAACACCTTCACCTCTCGCTTTCGCTCCACTCGGCCCCAGCCTAATATAATATGATATATAAACACCATTCTTGAGTTCAAACTTCCGCCATTATAAGTCGTTCAACACACACCAGCCCTCCCAATCTTCCGCTTCTCACCCCCTTCAAAATCCCCAAAAACCATACTTCCCTCCTCTTCTCTCCTCTCTCCATCAATGGCGAACTCAAACTTCTCAATCGCGTACCAACCAAATCCGCCTTCTGTACCAGACTGGCTGAGCAAAGGAGACAACGCATGGCAACTCACCGCTGCCACTTTGGTCGGCCTCCAATCCATGCCAGGTTTAGTCGTTCTGTACGGAAGCATCGTGAAGAAGAAATGGGCGGTCAACTCAGCCTTCATGGCCTTATATGCCTTTGCCTCTTCTCTCATAGTTTGGGTCCTGGTCGGCTACAAAATGGCGTTCGGCGAGCGGCTCCTCCCGTTTTGGGGCAAGGCCGGCGTGGCCTTGTCAGAAGGCTACCTCATAAAGCGAGCGGCTTTTCCTGCAACTGAGCACCATTTCTCAAATGGAAGCATACAGACGCCGATGACCGAGCCGTTCTACCCTCAGGCGACTCTGGTGTACTTTCAGTTCATGTTTGCCGCAATTACGCTGATCTTGCTGGCCGGATCGGTTTTGGGGAGGATGAATATCAAGGCTTGGATGCTTTTCGCACCGCTTTGGTTGATGTGCAGTTACACGGTCGGAGCGTTCAGTCTTTGGGGCGGAGGGTTTTTGTATCATTGGGGAGTGATAGATTATGCTGGCGGTTATGTCATTCATCTCGCGTCTGGCGTCGCCGGATTTACGGCCGCATATTGGGTAAGAATTATGAATCCTTTTTGCTATGCATTTTTATTATTTTATTTTATTTTTGTTTTGTTTTTTTGTTGTGGTTTTGCTTGTTTGACTGTTCGTTGGAAAGTTAATGAGTATGTTGAGGCGGCTAAGTGGAAGTTGCAAATTACAATAATGCATTTTGTCTTTAAACAAGCCTTGACTAGACCAATGTTGCTTTCACACTGATTGTGCGCTAAAAGCATATTCATAGTCATGCTCAACTTAATTTTTTGTAATCTTTACATATATTATATTAGTTAAACAATTTAATTATGTCCAAAATCAAATTATACACAATATATTAACTTCATTATTCATATATTTTGTTCAGGTGGGGCCAAGGGCGAAGACTGACAGAGAGAGATTCTCGCCGAACAACATATTGCTCATGCTTACCGGAGCCGGAATGTTGTGGCTCGGTTGGTCCGGTTTCAACGGCGGCGCACCGTATGCGGCTAATATAACGGCATCGATTGCCATTTTAAACACGCATATCTGTGCTGCGACGAGTCTGCTCATGTGGACTCTTCTTGACGTTATTTTCTTCGGAAAACCGTCGGTTATTGGAGCCGTTCAGGGCATGATGACTGGTCTCGTCTGCATCACTCCTGCTGCAGGTATAAATTAATCTGTTACTGTCTGAATGACATACTATTTTTTTGAAGTATAATATAAGTATAATGTTTTTTCTATATGCTTTCTGGTATAAGAAAAACTAAAATAATTAACTTGCGTTAATTGGCATATGAGTGAATCATTTGAATATACTTTCATGTGTGAATATGCCTAAAGGTTGAAGTAATGTTTTATTTTGATGACCTAATCTTGTTTAGGTGCTAATAATAATTTAATATGTTGGGATAATGGCTGTATTAGTAAGTCGTGGAAGATAATGGGCTAATGGAACTTTAATTAATAAGGGAGACTAAGTATATTAATTGATAATTATATATATCCTGTCCAATATCTACAATTTGTAGTTGTTAGCATGTTGGCATTGACCTGGTTAAGTCAATTAACAAATATCACATCCAAAAGAAGAATAAATCTGGATTCCAGCAAATTCAATATCTAAACTCAATTTCAAACCGCGCAAGGACAACAATTTATATATTGGATAAAATATCCCCAAAATGCTAAATATCTAACACACCCACATATATACATACATATATTACAATTTACATAAATAATACATATATTTTATCAACATTTATTTAACAGAATTTTTATATTAAAGGTTTTGTGCACGCATGGTCTGCGATGCTGATGGGCATATTCTCAGGCAGTGTGCCGTGGTTCACCATGATGATCCTCCACAAAAAATCATCACTCCTCCAAAAAGTCGACGACACTCTGGCAGTCTTCCACACGCACGCAGTCGCCGGCCTTCTGGGCGGCCTTCTGGCCGGTCTTCTGGCAGTGCCAGAACTCACCAGCTTTGCCTTGCCGATCCCAAGCGAAAAAGGCACCGTCTATGGAGGCGGCATTATGCAAATATTGAAACAGATAGGCGGCGCGTTGTTTATTATCGTCTGGAACGTTTTTTCTACGACGGTCATATTGTTTGTCGTTGGATTTTTTATTCCTCTGAGAATGACTGATGATCAGCTGATGATTGGCGATGATGCGGCCCATGGAGAGGAGGCCTACGCCCTTTGGGGTGACGGAGAGAAGTTTGATGCGACGAGACATGAGACCATGGTTTCTAACGTGAATGGGAATGAAGAGACTGTGATGAGCCAGCGGCTTAATAATATTAGCGCGCGTGGCGTCACGATTCAATTGTAGAGATAGAAGTGTATTTTGTAAAGAATACCCTGAAAGAGTATGACACACACAAGTTTGTTCTGTTTTTTTAATTTTTCCTTTTTCTATGTTTTAGTTTTGTTTGGATACTACAAGATGGCGCGGTTAATCTACAGTAACCGTGGTAAAAGAGTGTAGAGTTTCGGCAGAGCGACGAGGCAGTGTAATTTTTGTTTCTTTTGTAAATTTTGAGAGATTGATTTCTTACTGTGATCAGAATGAGAGGCTAAATTTCTTATGTTTGACTAGAGAAACAAAATGTAAAATATTCACCAAAGAATTGTGATTTTGAATACAATTATATTGATATTAATTGAAGAAAATTTTCACATTCTCACTCAAAAGAAAAGAATTATATAATTACCTACTAATTCCTGAAATTACATTTCAAGAACCGTGATTCAGATCCATACACGATCGCCATATTTTGCGATAATATATACAAACTATAATAATTCGTCACCTTATGATAAGGGAGCTTAATTCAATCTCAAATAATTAGCCCACACACAAAATTAATGCAGAAACACCCCAAAAGAATTAAATAATTAAATCTTGCATAAACAAATCTACTCATAAATATTCCACTTGTTACTAGAATCAGCGGATTTTGATCTATAGTGACTCTCCCATTGGGTCGAAACCGAATTCCGGTTCGTGAAAGGGTTCGTATTAATCGTCTTTAACATGTCTAGTATTTCCACATTACTCTGTATTCTTCTCACCTGAAACGAAAATGAAAATTATTTTTACACCTAATTGGCTAAATTACTAACCAATTGAATTTATTATGTTTTTATTAAACATATTTTTGTTCTTTTGATAATTAAAAGATATGAATACCTCAATTCTTCTTTGAGACTTAGCCTCACCATCTGCTTCTATGCTATCCAATTTCAGTAATTGAACCATTAATAACTCGGTTAAAATCGTAATTTCTTTCTCTGAAATTCTTTTATCTCCACGCATGCGAGATTCTAATACAGACACCTACAAAAGAAACATTGCCTCAATTTAACAATTGAAGATATATATTACCTTTGTTGCACATTAAAACAAGTCATAATTTATTTATTTTTAAATCCAAATATCTTTTCATTTAGTTTAATTTTTTATTTTTTGGTTGACAAAAACAAGTCTTTGTTTCAAAATTCTTCTTCTTACCTTCTCTACAAGCTTATCGACTTCTGTCCTGATCTGTGCAATAGCTTCACAACCCTTTGCATGATTTGTCTTCATTTCCATTACATTTCTCTCTCTGCTCGCCGAATCCTCCATTAAAACCACCTTTGAGTTGTTTTTCACACCAGCCATGTGCAAAAGTTCTTCACTCTTCCTCTCCTTCCCTTGAAACAGAATCCTCTGTTTTTTCATCTCCAATCCCGTCTCTTGCCAAATTACCCTCTTCAATTCACCTTCATACCAAAAAAAACAACACATTGATCAATAAAACAGTCGACCAACAAAGTTTTACAATCTTTTTCTTAAATTGCAATGATAACACATACCGAACGTGGCTTGGGCCGGTACATTGATCTCATACTGGTACAGACCGTGCGAGACCGAAACTTTGATCGGCTGCGCATTGGCGCCCATTCCACACTGACCTGATCTCTTCTGTACCAGCATTCCACACGGCTTGAGCTCCCAAAGGATCCCTCCTCTGTTTCCTTTCTCTAAGGATGAAGCCTTTGTCTTTGGGTAGCTCGGTCTATTCATTGCAAATCCTTTATTGTAACAAAAGTGGAGAAGGAAAAAAACGTGGAGAAAAGAGAAAGAGAAAGGGATGTGAGTTAATGGAGAAAAAAGATGGTTTTGAATGGAAGTTTGGTAGGCGATGTTGAAAGACTCAAGGCTTCCTTTCTCACAATAGAAGCAAGAGAAATTGAGATGTTGCGAAAGTGGAAGAGAAAAAAGACGCTTTTTAAAGAGAGAAAAGAGATGGATTAGCTCGTGTTTTCTTTGTTTAATCAGGATTAAGTAAGCAGTTAAAAGTTCGGTTTAGTCTCTTAACTAAAATTTAATCATGTTAATACACTTGGTCTATTAATACTGTAGTGGTAATATTAGTTTAAACGAATCAGATTTTGAAAAGTGTATTGACATTGTTGAAGGCGTAGATTAAATGATGAACTAGGTCTTTTGAATAATTTGTTTACTGAAGAATGTTTTTTAAGGAAAACGGAGAAACCGGGAAATCCATCTCCATTCTCATTTCAACGTACATCTCAAGTTCTTCTGAATAAATAATATATGAGCTTGTCTACGGTACTCCACATTGAAAATATTAGTTCTGATGAACGGTCCAGATTAGCTTGAAAGTGAAGTACTATAGAAATTTTTTTCTATATAAAATAAATGATAAAAGGGTAAAATCGTAATTTAGTGTCTAATTATTTTTTTTTCTTTTTTTTCTAATTCCCTCGTGACTCTTCATCTCCAGTACTTGAAACCATAAAAGAAACTAAACGGAGAAATAAATAAAGAAAATATTTGGAATTGATTTGTTTCTTCTTTTACTGTCTACATAATTGATTGTTATTCTAGAAGATTGTATTTATCTATAACAAGAAATAAAATATTTGGCATGGATTTATTTCTTCTTTTTTAAGCATGACAATAATTAATATAGTATGATACAACATTATATTATATTATATTATATTGTATTGCATTGTATTATACTACATTATACTATGTTATATTATACTACACTATACTATATTATATTATACTATATCGCACTATACTATACTACATCATACTATATTATATCACATTATATTTTATTATACTATTTCATATTTTATTATATTACATTATACTATATTATACTATACTATATTATATTACATTATACTATATTATATCATATTAGACTATATTTCACTATACTATATTATATCATACTATATTATATTACATAATACTAAATTATATTACATAGTACTATATTATACTATCATATTTTACTATATTACATTATACTATATTGTACTATATTATATTACATTATACTATATTATATCAGACTATACTATATTTAATATACTATATTATATCATACTATATTATATTACATAGTACTATATTATACTATATTATATTACATTATACTATATTATATCATACTATACTATATTTCAATATACTATATTATATCATACTATATTATATTACATAGTACCATATTATACTATATTATATTACTTTATATTTATACTATATTAAATTATTTTACAATATACTATATTATATTATAGTACATTATACTATATTGCACCATACTATACATGTTACTATCGTACATTAGATTATATCACACTATACTATATTACATTATACTATATTACATCATACTATAATATATTACACTATATTGTATTATAATATATTATATTATATTACATTACACTATATTATAATCATACTTTATTATATTAAACTGTATTATATTACATTGTACTATATTATATTATATTATTCTACATTATACTAGTTTATATTACTACATCATACTATATTATATTACATTATACCATGTTATATCATACTATATTTTAATATATTATATTATACTATATTATATTACATTATACAATATTAGTATATTACACTATATTATTTACATTATACTACATTATATCATATTATACTATTTTACATTATACTATATTATATCGTACTATATCATATTATATTATACAGTTATACTATATTTTTTCTTATTATATTATATTATATTATATTATATTATATTATATTATATTATATTATATTATACTATATTATATTATATCATACTATATTATATTATTTTATACTATTTTATATTATATTACATTATACTATATTGCACTATACTATATACATGATACTATAATATATTATATTATACTATATTATATCATACCATATTACATTATACTTTATAATATTACATCACATTTCACTATATTACATTACATTACATTTTACACTATATTAATTGCATAATATTATATTATATCTTATTATACTATATTACATTATACTATATTATATTATACTTTATTATATCATACTAAATTATATTGCATTATACTTTATTATACTATACTATACTAACTTATATCATATTAAATTATATTATATTATATTACATCATACTATATTATAGTATATAATATCAAATATGTATCATACACCGACGGAATTTGACTGAAATTTCTGGGGGGCCATAAAATTTCTCCCTATAGATTAATACTGCATAAGATATTTGGGGGGCCAAATACATAGAAATGCATATATTTCGAAGTTTTTTCACTAAATCAGGAAGGCAGGTTATTTTTTGACTTGGATTGGAGAGAAAGAATATAATGGAGGTCTTCTTTCATTGATTGAAATGAAAAGCAGAATAAAATGGAAATAAATTTAAGATTGAATCTATGTAATTAATACCACATATACCGAAAATACCCTCCTCATTTTAACGATCTTGATTAAATCTATCATTAAGTTAAAAAAAGAAGTGGAGTACCATAGACGAGCTCATAATATATGGACCTTATAGTTATTAGCATATTATGCTTTATATTATTTCACTAAATTGTATGGTAAATACCAATTTTAATATATTTTCAATCTGTAATCCTCAACTAGGACTCTAGGAGAAAGTATTTTGCAAGGGAAATTTACGGTAATTGAACAAACTGGAGATGAACAGTATAAAAAAATGGCATGAATTTTTTTTTAATGGAAAAAAGATGGCATGATTGGTCGGTTTGACTGGTGAAAACCTGTCTACTAAAAAATAGACACGTGGACGAATCCTATGAGCATGTATCTAAACAGACAAACATGTACTTGACAAGTTTACATTCTTTTACTTAATTGATGATTTTAAGGAACAAAAAAAAAGTAGGTTTAGATATATTAATCATTTTATATCATTTGATTTTAATAGTTAATTATGTTAATAGAAAAGAAGCCGGTGTGGTGAGGGTGGCAGCAGGGATACGGAAATGGAATTAAGTATGGTCACATGATATTTATTATGTTGGACAATATATAATGGTCGGTGTAATAATAAAAATATAACATTAACATGTCAGTTCTAATTTTCTAAATTATATTGGTACTTGGTTAGGTTTACATTCAGAAAATAAACAATGAACTTGGAAATTTCGTCCAAAAAAGCATCTGAAAAAGTATGTGAAGAGGTTTGAATTTAAAGAAGAAAACAGTACTCCATATACATAGTACATACTTTATCTTTATATAAAAATGATTTTTTAAACTTGAATTTATCATCAATTTTACTGAAAGATATTTACTGTTGTAAAAAGTATTGAAAAGATGTTCTCTACAAAAATTCTACGCACTCCGGAATTACTTAAAAAACATTCTTCAGTAAACAAATTATGCGAAAGACCCGGTTCATCGTTATAGAAGGATTACAGATTGAAAACAAATTAAAATTAGTATCTACCATAAAATGTTAGTGCAATAAATATAAAACATAATAAGTTAATAACTTTAAGACCCACAAAAGAGGGCATGATGTAGCAATTGAGAGAGACAGATGGAAGAATTAATTCAACATTTATTCCGTCTGCTGGATAACAATAATTGATCCACTCGACATGTTTTCTTAATTAATAATCTCCTTGTAATTTTTACCAACATATTTTTTTTCTGTTATGGTGAAGTTCTCAATAATTGTTCAATTTTTAATCAACAATAAATATAAAGCAATTAATAATCTAATCCATATACTTAAAATATCTAAAATCATATACTATGCATGTACTACTCACGAATTTCACAGAATCATAGAATCACAAAAAATATTTTACATTTTAAACAATAACTAATAACAAAGCAACTTGGCCAAGAGACTACAAGCTTGTTAAAAAAAAATAAAGGAGGCTTTTAATAGAAAATCCGAAATCACAACGGAGTTGGTAACAACCCCGCAACGACTGTATATTATTTTTCTCGTATTTCTATATACTATATATATTGTTTTTAGTTTTCACTTATATATTATTTTTATTTTTCATTTATATACTATTTTTTATATAATATTTGTTTTCAATATATATGCACTCTATAAATGATATATCAGGTTCCTTAAAAAATTA
This sequence comes from Juncus effusus, assembly GCA_027726005.1. NCBI lineage: Eukaryota > Viridiplantae > Streptophyta > Magnoliopsida > Poales > Juncaceae > Juncus > Juncus effusus. Next base: position 919,240 of record CM050910.1, on the reverse strand, counting down.
TAATAAACAAATTCCCGTGCTACACGATAATAAACCGTGTCCGTGTCATCTAACAAATCATTTGAACAAGTCAAAACAAAATCAAAATAGATCCACAAATAAACTTTAGAGGCTATAATTAAAATCATATTCATACTTCTTTGTTATTCCAAGTGGTTTAAAACGTGCAAATGAGCTAGTAGAAAGAGACCAGCCACCATCTCAAAACGAGCTAGTTGAGTTCTTTAAACAAGAAAATTTCCCAAGTTTTAATTGAATACTGTAGCGATGTGACGGATTGAAATTATATACTGATTTCTCACGTTTTTATATACACTATATACTATTTTTAATTTTTAAAATATATAATGTTTATCAAATAAATTTTTATATATTATTTATTTTTAATTTATACATCTTTATATGCTGTTTTTATTTTTCAAAATATATACTATTTTTTCGAATAAATTTTTTATATACTATTTATTTTCAGTCTATATTTTTTTTTTAATTTTTATATACAGTCGCTACAGAATCACTAGCGTCACGCAATATCCCCCACCAGTTATTTTTCATACATTGGGCCCTTGGCCTTTAAAGAACAGCTTATTAAAGTTGAGAAAACCTGGATTCGATCATAGTCATCACATGGGCCTCGTAAGTATTTTCATAGCAATACACATCAAGATTTTGAAATTCATTTTGGGAATTTTTAGGTACACACACAACTATTTTATTGCACAATAGTGTATACATGAAGGCAGTTCAAGAGAAACCATATTGAACATCACATGCATCATATACAAAGAAAACCAAGAAAAGAAAAGAAAATACAATCACTCAAAACAATGCAATCAATCCAGCTTCGGCGAGCACATGGCCCTGCATTGCTTCTAAAAGTTTCTCCTTTGTCACCTGCATATCAAAGCTTCATCAATATTCAATATATATACCAATCATAATCCAAAAACAAAAATCCTATACCCTATATGACAACTTAATACCTTATTTCCAAGATGCATCTCATCATCAAGCGCATAAACCCTAAAAACAAACCGATGATTGCCAGACGTCTGAGTTGGCCCAGGTCCGCGCCAGCCTGGCACTTTCCAATCATTAATCCCTTCCTTGATCATCTCGTACTCACGTCTCAAGCCCTCCTCCTTGCCTGAAAAACCCTCTGGCAAGCCCTTGACCTTTGGAGGAATGTTAACCACCACCCAGTGAGTCCACGGTACGACCGGTCCGTCTGGAGAAGAAGGCATGTCGATGTCTTCAACTATAAGAGCCAATGATTTCGCGCCATCTGGCACGCTGTACCATTCCAAAGGTGGCGAGATGTCCTTTTTAGCGCCTTGGCCCTCGCCGGTGTACTTGCGAGGTAACCGGCCTTCATGGTTGAATGATGGAGAGACTAGCTTGAATGCTTGATCTTGCGCCATTAATGTGGAGATTTTGTTGGGGTTTGAAGAGAGATGAAGTGTGAGATTTTATTTAACAAAGATGAAGAGGACATGTGGCGATGTGTGAGAAGTTGTAGGCACGTGTCAGCTGTCAAGTGTTGGACACGTAGTGTAGTTTTATCTAGAAAAAGAGAGATTAATGTCTTGGACACGTGGTGGGCTTTTAATTAAAAAAAATCAACTTTAGAGTTTTCCAGAAAAGTAGGCCCATTTATAACTTCATTTTCCGGCCCAACTTGTAAATTCAATTATTTTAGCATAATTTCAGTAATTGTTAACAATATAGATTATAGCCCTCACCAAAACACACAATAAACACATAAATTTGTTAAAAAAAATTGAAATTAAGATAGCAGAAACCCCTATCATAATAAATAAATCAAAAAAAGGTTTTAAAGATGTTCAGTAGAAATCAGATAAAGAATTACAGGGAACATGTAAATAAAACAATGAACAAGTGTTATGCATACATTATAATTATAATACTTGATAAACATTAAACTACTAAATGCAATGCACGTGCGAGCTGACGAATAGTGGATCCCGCATATCTTGCTTTTGTTGTCGTTTCCTAATAATTATTCCAAATTTTGCAGATTTTATGCGGCCTGATTTGAGATGTTTCATCGCTTTTAAATTTGTTTTTCTTTTTTTCTAAATTTGATTTTACAGAGAGAGCTCATATGTCTCTGTTTATATTTAAAGAAAATTATTTTTGTCAAATATTAAAATTTAAATTCATGATTTTTGAATTAGTGGGGTGATATCTTACCAGTCTACTAAAGACAGTTTGACTTTTAATTTTTTTACATGAAAGATATTCATAGTCTTCAAATTAAAATAAATGAAAATTTAGTATACCAAGCCAAATGGGGGTCATAACTTGACAATTTACAGTGTAAATCATGAGCCAATTCTAAAATGTAGTAACGCTATGTCATTAAAAATTTGAACTCATAAACTCTTGATATATATATATATATATATATATATATATATATATATATATATATATACATCAAGAGTTTATGAGTTCAAATTTTTAATGACATACGTATGTTTTTGGGGTGAAAAATATACGGTCCAAAATACGTATTAAATCATCAAAAATTCAAATTTCAACCGTACAGATGGAATATATATGTTTTGAATATGTTGTAGATTGATTTTCACAAGAATCAGAATATTGTATTATTGTCATCATATATCATCAAAAATCACATAATCACATATATATTATGATTCTTGATGATATATGATGGCAATGATATAATATTCTGATTCTTGTGAAAATTAATCTACAACATATTCAAAACATATATATATTCCATTTGTACGGTTGAAATTTGAATTTTTGATGATTTAATACGTATTTTGGACCGTATGTTTTTCACCCCAAAAACATACGTATATTTTTTAGTCACGCTAGCGATAGACTTTACCAATTAAACTATAAAGAGATCCAAATTCAAATTAGGGCGTACATATTTGACTTAACATTTAACAAGTTTAGTAATCATAAAAAAAAATAGGTTGAGGGTCAATTACAATCAATCATGATAGATATCACTTTTTTTTTTGGAATGATAGCCGGAGGAGATCACTGAAAATTTGTTGTAAATTTTTGTTTTATTGTACTCAAACACGTATTGTTTCTCTGTATGTTTTTTTTTTTGAAGGAATAGTTGTAAACTGCAACTATTCAAATTCATTAATGCACTTTTTTTTAGCTGTAGTCGTTTTGCCCCGCAATAAATTGAATAACTAAAAATGAAAGAATTTTACAGCGTTTATGCAAGCAAGGGCAATTAAATAAAAGAGAGAATTGTAAGAAAGGAAAGAAGAAGCCGAAAAAAGTCACTAAACTCATCTCGTTTCATCTACATGTTATATCATGTCGTATTAGTATTGCTTGGCATTCACATATAGCTTTATATTTGTTTGGTTAGTCTGATAGGCTAGATGCCAGGTCTTTTTTTCATTATCATACATATAACACGCGTAATGTTATATGTGAAATCATACCATCATCTAAGTCGAGCAATGGCATTAATATTCCTTTTTTTAACAATGACATTTGTATTGCTTGTAAAATACTAACAACATAAAATAATTTAATTTTTTCTTGTACTTCGGAGTTCGGATGATTATATATTTGGATGACGAAAATAAGTATTCAAAATAAAAAAATTGTGTAAATATGCATATTCATTAAGTTACTTATAATCTAAAACAAAATAACAAAACAAAAACATCATACTATAATATCCTTTGAATTAATCAAATACATATATAAGTTGTAGCTGACCGACAGAAGCAGCAAAACTCCAAAAATGGACGCCACATGTATAAGATCAGAATTAAAGAGGCAGGCAGCCTCATCTGAATGCTATAAACTCGAGCCCTGCTACCTACAAAGGGCTCTTTTTAAAAGTCAACAGTCACTCTACACAGTCAATATATCAAAAGATCAAGCATCATATTTTCCCTCAAACATTTAAATATTACACAATTTATCATGACATTAAAACATAGAATACATGAACCTTCTTCAATATATATATAACAAATTCTGCCCAATTCTCGTTAAAAAAAAAATATATATATATATATATATATATCAAATTCTAAATATTGCTGGCCATGTGATAATATCGACCTTACATATATTTCATAAATAACTCCATAAATTAATTTATTGAACACGTTTGCACTGAGATTTTTTTTGAAAATGTAACATTCTTTAGAAAGAGAAGGACAATAGTGTGACATAATGGTTAGGTTTCTGACTCAGAAGTGAGCAGAGACAACATTAACATGTCTTAATGCATGTTTTGACTGATTTGAGGAGTGAATGAGTGATGGCTGCTTTGTGTGTGTGAGAGGGAGAGAGTGAAGAAATGACTCCATTTAGAAATATATTCCTCGGGATAGTGTACCGACCTCTCGTACCGTTTTCGGTATGAGGTTACAGGTACGTACCATGGAAAAATAAAAGAAACGCTTTTTTCATTAAAAAACAAAACATTTGTGCAACAAAAAAGTCATGTCTTTGCTTTAACTATAATATATTTTGATATTACGAGATCTTTTGTGCGTTGACATATTCCGTAATTATTAAGCGATGGTACTTCACTACTTTGAGAGAGAGAGAGAGAGAGAGAGAGAGAGGAGGAGGAGGAGTAGGAGGAGGAAATTATCATTTTTTTGGCACAATTTTTCTCTAAGCTTTCCCATTTCAATTCGCCTATCATTAAACAAAATCTCGTACGTTTAACATTGCATGGACATTACAAATGGAAACAATCCGGCTGGCTCTCTAAAGCACCGGTACAAAGTAATCAACGCATAGTAATCCCAGCTCAATTAGATTGATGAATATATTTTGATTAATTACTGATAGAGAAACACTGTGAATTGCCGAAGTGTGGAAACATTGAGGCACTCAAGTGGTGTATGTCAAATACACTTAGCAAATAAAATTTGAAATTTGAAAGCAGAATTCTCCTAGTGTAGAATTGTTATAGTTGACCAGTGCATGATATATGCACATACAGCTTTTTTTATAAATTTTTGTTTATTTTATTTTTGAGAAATTAAATCGTTTTCTTAAAAAAATTAGTCATTCTATAATCTATATTTTATTGTCTCTCGGCTCTACATGTGGGCTATGATAAATTCTCATGGAAATTTATTTCATTTTAATATAAGTCTGAGTATACCATTTTCCTACTACAACAAACGATTTATCAAGATTGGTATCTTAATCAAATTCACCATCTAAACTGACCTTACAATTTTGACCACTGTCATGTAAATTTAATCAGCCCTAAACAGGAGTCACAGATTAATATGACACTTGTAGTTTTATGGCTATTGAAATTACACCAAACCTCTCTTATACAGTTCAAACAATCATATATATGACCGTTGATGAATCCTCCTAAGTAACATACCTAAGCATAAAAATTGTTGATAGGGGGCCAAACTATGAAAGTTTAGGTCTTCAAAAATGTATTTCTGAAATCAAACCCTTGTATTTCCAGACAGGAACTAATATATATATATTTAGACTTTAGAGTTGTATCATTTCATATTGTTCAAGTATAAACTTACCTAAAAATCTTGTATATCTAAAAAATCATGTATACCTATAAATATGTATACCTAAACTTTTGTACTCAAAACAAAATATCTCTAAAATAAATATCGAATATAAATATTTAATACTGCGGTGGAGTATTTTTTTTGGTGGACACACACACACACACATACATATATATATATATATATATATATATATATATATATATATATATATATATATATATATATATATATAGAGAGAGAGAGAGAGAGAGAGAGAGAGAGAGAGAGAGACTTTAGAGTTGTATCATTTCATATTGTTCAAGTTTATTTATATTGTGAGTGACAACTCTAATTAATACTGATAATGTGGCGAATTCTTAATGTGATTTTGCATGGTGACTAAAACTTCCAAGTTCTACATGTTTTTTTGTTTAATGAAAAGGATACATAAGACTCAAAATAATGAAAACAATATGACAAATCTGCATTAACAAATAATTTTCCATGTACATATATATGCAGTGTTTGTTAGCATTATGTATATATCAAAGAATTTTGCTTCAAAGAAAACTTTTGAAAATTACTGGATGCGTGTCTTATGAACTTGTTAAAGGAAAAGAAAAAAAGCACTGATCAGCTATATGAATGTACATATAGCCTTCATCTCCAGGCCTGTTGGATGGTCAAAAGTACAAACAACTATTGAGTGAAAACTCGAGACCCGCTTCATTTTTAAGATTTTGTCAGACTCTTTCTTTCTTTCTTCAAAGTTTTTAAACAACTTATTCAGACTTTCCCAGATCAGTCAGGTCGTACAACCTTTCCTCTTCCCCCTACTAAACCCTAATCCAATTTTGGTCTTTTCCTCTACTTTTCTCACAAAAACCCTAAACCTGGATTATCTCAAAGCTCTCTCCCTCTCCCTCTCTCTTTGTATATATATACCCATTTTCACTAAAACCCTAATCCTAGATCAGCTCAAACCTCTCTATCTCTCTCCATATATATAGATATCTACTTCAATTCTCTTTACCACACACAACACTGGGTTTTGGAAATGGAAAACAGCCAATACCAAGAAGAGCCATTTCCAGCGTACTTGAACCAACTGAGAGAGAGGAAAAGAGGAGCTAGGAGAGGGCCACGTGGCGGGCTCTCAACGGACCCTCAGAGTGTGGCGGCACGAGAGAGGAGACACCGGATCAGCGACCGGTTCCGGATCCTCAAAAGCCTTGTGCCAGGCGGAAACAAAATGGATACTGTTTCGATGCTTGAAGAGGCGATAAACTATGTGAAGTTTCTCAAAACTCAGATCATGCTTCATCAGACCTTACTCACTCTTTCGACTGGTACCGGTAGTGAAATAAATGGTACGGTTGATGTATGTGCTGGTACGGGGAGTAGTTCTTTGACTCACGATGGATTTGGGTTTAGTCAGGAAATGATGATGATGATAAACCCTAGTCTTAGTCAAGAGTTGGTGAACTACTCTGTGCCGTATTCAGAGCCGTCTATTCTTCCTCCTTTGCCTTTTTGTATTGAAGATGAAGAAGAGATGCTTGGACCATGAAAGCCACGAGTTTTTAAACAGCTTAGTATTTTATTCCTCCTTTCCCATGATCTTTGGATTCCGTCTGTCAGTCTTAATTAGTCTTTGGTTAATATTTTCTTCTTTATTTTGAGTTAGTGTCTGATTTTATATGCACATGTCTGGTTCGTTACTTAAGATCAAATATAAGAGACATGTCGAGTCCTGTTAAGTGTACTTGTAGGAGGAAAGCATACTTAGTCGTATTCCCCTTTAGTACTAAAATTTGTAAGTTATTCTTAGAGATGTGTCTGCATGAAGATTCAGTTATTTTTGTTATTGTTCTAATTCTTCGAGTTTTTTTGTTTATTTTCTTTTGTTAATGACATTTTGGAAGAATAAATGCTCAGCATGAACAAAAAATATAATAATTGTAACAATATATAGTTTAAAAGTCTAAAATAATTCATGCTAGGAGAAGCAGTTTTCTAAAATTGTATTATTAATCAAAAATATAATAATTTGTAACAATATATAGTTTAAAAGTCTAAAATAATTCATGCTAAGTTTAATAAAGATAAAATAGTTCATTTTAATTTAAGTTTTTTCAATACATATTCCTCAAAATAAAAACCAACGTGTCTACATATATGATCCAGCTTCATATAATACTTTAGAGTCTGGATACGTACTACCGGCTTATATACTATCCGCATCACCGACTTACTCAGAAATCGTTATGTCATCCGAAAAAATATGTGCGCTACGCGTCATCAAAAAGAATCACCTACTCACGCACGTGTAGATGAAACACGTTAATGTGTTACTGATCCTACAACATATCACAACGTACGAGCAATATAAAAGATATGTGAGTAATATAAAGAATATATCAATAATACTGAAGGTATATCAACAATACAAAAAGACATTCCAACAATACAATAAGACATTCCATCTACACAAAAAAAATGTCAGCTATACAAAAAACAGAAAAAAAATCAAAATACTAAATAAATACGAGAAATACTAAAAAGACATATTATTAATATAGAAGGTATATCATTAGTACAGAACATATATCAGTAATACAAAATACATATCGGCAAAATGCAAAAAGACATAAAACAATACAAAAAAGCATATCATCGAGTACAAAAGTCATATCAGCAATACCAACCATATCAGCAACACCAAACGATTTACAAAGAAAAATAATAATTTGAAGGAGACGATAATAATTTGGGTCGTGTGTTTGACGGATCACGTGGTTAAATTGAATCTGCGTGTTTAGAAAGCTTAACGTAGGCCGGCGTTATTTGAGTATGGCGCCTTATTTAATTGAGCTACTTTAGTTGTTATCTTGTTAGTGGTGCGGATAATTTCTCTTTATATTATAATACATAAATCAATATTTTTCATCGGCATTTAATCATTGTTATAATATACCATGTCAATCAAATTTTTTTAAATCTTTTGTAGCGTTAATCAAATTTAATTAATTCACATCTATCCCTCATACGATAAACAACTTAACTTTAAGTCTTGAACTTGATTTTAAATTTAAAAAACAACTAGTATGATTTGTCATTCTCAATCCAATTTCATGTCTTGAGCAGCTGCTCTTTCCACTTGATGAATTGCTAATTTAGAGGCAGCTCATGCTTTACTAACAAGGCCCCTTCACAATCTCGCCTTATCGTGTCTCTCTGTCTATACATAGAAATATGAATAGAAAAATAAACAATACAGAAAAATATATAAACTATATAACATGGACCAATACCTTCAACAATATTTTTAATATCACGGGTAAATTTCACCATAAGTCACTTAACTTTAACAAACGACCAAATAAGTCGCTCAATTTTCAATTGTCTCATATATGTCACCCAACTTTAAAAAATTATCAAATAAATCATTCAATTTTCAATTGTCCCCTAGAAGTCACTTAACTTTAAAAAATAATCAAATAAGTCACTCAAATTTCAATTAACCGGATGACGTATTTAGTCATTTTTAAAAAATTGAGTGACATATATAGGACAATTGAAAGTTTAGTGACTTATTTGATAATTCTTGAAAATTTAGTGACTTTTACGAGACAATTGAAAGTTGAATGACTTATTTGATTATTTTTTAAAGTTAAGTGATCTATGATGAAATTTATTCTATAAATACATACATATATATACCCTTTCAGCACTTCTTCAAAAATGAACATACAAAAAAAATAGAATAACATAAACAAAAAAAAGGAAGCTACAATTTCATGGCTGATTTAGTACTCAAACCTCTTTTAACATTCTCTTGCCCTCTTCTTGTCTCCATTTTCATCTGGCTCTTCTACAAATGGATATGTTTCCACAAAATCGCAGCCGTCGGATCAATCACAACCACATCTGATGATCCAAATCCAATCATCATGCAAAAATATCAAAATGAAGATTTCAAATCCAAGGTAATAAATAGCATTTCTGTCGATTTGTTCAGAGGAGAAATGAGTGAAGATGTGCGATGTTCTATATGTTTAGTTTGTTTGATTCATGGAGAGAAGGTGAAGCTTTTGAAGATTTGTAAGCATATTTTTCATTCAGAATGTATTGACATGTGGTTAGTTTCACATATGAATTGTCCTTTGTGTCGATCTTCTTTAGTTGTAAAGTCTGTTGAGGAGTTCGTTTAAGAAGAAAGGTTTATTTATCAATTTATTTATTTATTCATTTAGTTATGTATATTATTTGTTTATTATATAATTTTAGAACTAGTGGATGTTTGTTCAGAGCCCAAAAGGCCCAACATTTTTCAGACTATCTAGGCCCAATCATGCCATTGTTTGATAAAGTATCCAATAGTTGTGGATCTTCCTTTTCTGTCGCTTCGTCTTTGTCGTTCAGATTTCGTTTTTTCTTTTAATCTTATAACTCGGACTGTAAAACAAAATTTTTTTTTTTTTTCATTTGAATCTTAGTGTGGCAATTCCCCTGCTGAAACGTCAAAAAGAAGAGGGCTAATTAACAATATTATTTAATGCAACAATATTATTTATTTATTTTTAACTGGGATTTGAAAAGCCAGGCTTCGTATTCCGGATTTTATAGATTTTAATCTTAGGGAATGGGCCCGGGCTTGGTTATTTTTTTCAGGGCCCAATTTTAGTTTTTTCTTGATTTATATTTTCACATGTAATAGGAAGGAAAACTATGTAAATATTTCATAATATATAAAATATATATTTGGAAGGGGGATATTAAGCCCCTCCAAATTTTCTCAAAAAAAAAAAAAACTTTTATCTAAAAGATATGACAATTGACATTCTGATAAATGAGGAGACATAAACTTATTATCAAGTGATACACTTGACACATGTCATAGAAATCAATAAGAAAATTTGAGAAAAAAATCAAGGAAAATGTCAATAATTAGTTAAGTAGGGTATAGTCGGTGTGACCAGACAGTTGGTCTTCAACTCGATGTTTCATCATTTCTCTTTACTCTTCTGAAAAAAACATTTCTCTTTACTCTTATCTATACACACACCATATACAGCACATCTTTTATGTGTGTGTGTGTTTCTTTTTCAACATTTCATTTTTAGACTTTTTCTTCTTTCAGAATTCAGATAGTTAATAATTTTTGTTGAGACTTTAGTGATTTAGTGTTGGTATGAATTTGTGCGTTTAGAATTAAGCATATGTGTAATGTCAAAAAAAGGAACTTCAATGATTCCACACACAACTAAGACCTATCTTTAAATCAAATCATAATTACAATAATTAATTTCATCTTAATAATACAAATTCATTAATTCTACATCTTAATTCTGATTAAGACATTTACACAAATGCTAGTTAATTGAGAATTTTAAGTTATCCTTTAGGGAAAAAAAGAAAAGGAGCTTTTTTTTTTTTTTTTGATTAAAAAAAAGGAGCTTTCTGCTGAAAAGAACATTTCTAATCAAAGAACAAGTCAATGAGAAAGATGCCAATCCACATCAAAATTAACCATTGTTCCTAAACTGTTCTCATCAAATTAAAAAAAAAATATTTCACTAAGAACATCCTAAAAATATTACATTTTTGTTTTCTCCTCAATTAGCAAATGAATCCTTAAATTTACTAATGGTCCCCTGTTCCATTATTATAATTTCATTTTCTTTGGGCCCTTCACTTGCCATTACTACTTGAATGAGTGAGCTGATAAAGACACTTTAGAGAGAGAGAGAGAGAGAGAGCAATAATTATAATCCATCTCTTCAAAACCAGTCTCATTTGAATGGCAGGGCAAGAGACCTCGCAAGTGTTCCACATGCACTACAGCGATTCATTGGATGATAAAAACTTCGCGTTACACGGACGAGGAATGGCTCTTCTTCTCACTCTTCTATGTATTCTCCTTTTCTTTACCCTTATGTATCTTTATTTCCGTTGGGCTTGCTCAACATATCCAACAGCTATTACTACTACTATTAATGCTGCTACTGCCACGAACATTACAAGCAGAACACAAAGAAATATCAACGATTCTTTAGGGCTTGATACGGAAAGTATAAATAGTATATCAGTGAGTTTATATGAAGGAGGGGAACCGAAAGAATGTGCGATATGTTTAGGAGGATTAAAGAAAGGAGAAAAAGTGAAGATTTTACCGATTTGCAGTCATGCTTTTCATTTGGTATGTATTGATACGTGGCTAAGGACTCAACCGAGTTGTCCGTTATGTCGCAATTCTATTTCTGAGATTGAATTTAAGGATGCTATTTGAAGGGAAAAGAAAGCTGTGGAATTTTGTTTCTTTTAGTAACATTAGGGTTTTACTATCTTAGTGGTAAATAAGATGCCACTGTGGCAGCTCATGAAGTGGTAGTTAAGAGGGAGCTTTCGGTTAGGGTTGGATGTTTGGTTATTTCCTAGTGTAGATTCCTATTTGGGATTTGGATTCACATGATTTGTACCTTGGTTATGTTGCAATTATATTTGTAATTATTAATTAGAATAATTATTTATTTTGGTCCCCAACTTTATATAACCACCTTCTTGAGCCTTAAAATCAATATTGGACCTCAAATAAAAGTAAATATAGGACTTTAATGTGAATTTAGGCCTCAGTATTTTTTTGGGCCTGAAATACAATGAGGTTGTTATATATGGATCATACTGGAATTGGAGAGAGAATTTTAGATTTTGAGGCCGTATTTGAATTTATATAACAGTCTATTATATAACAATTCAAATATAACAGCCCAATTCAAATATAACAGCCTATCCTCGGTATTATTTTGGATCTGTTAAATAAATACAATTGGTCTGTTTTTTAAAATTCAAATGTGGATCTTATAAATTTCAGGAAGAGGAGAATTACATTAAAATTTATTTTTTAATAATTGAGGGGAGTTATATTACTTGAGAGTTCACGGGAGAAATTGGAGATGTAAAACATGTATTACGTTCCTAAATTAAATTAAATAAAATAAAAAAAATGAGTCAAACAATTGAGTGTAGCCTAACCTAATCGAGAGGATTATGCGGTCTAATTCGGAATGAAAAGAGTCTTCCACAAATCAACATTTTAATATTCAGGCCCATAGAATCAATGTGATAAAAGAGAATCAAAAGAGTACCACACTACTAAACTCCAAAAGCCTCTCCAACTTGATACTTAAAAAAGATAAATAATATAGTTTCAAGCCAATCCGACGAGTTATGTCTCCATCAGTCCATCTACCAATTGAATCTTTGATTTTTTTTCTGTAATTGTGCTTTGGAATCAGATTGGGTCTGAAGAATATTCTGTCGATCAAATACACATAAAACTACATATAGCACCCTTTTTTTTCTTAAAAATCTTAAAACAAGCAGCATTTTCTTCCATTTCATTTGATAAAATATTATGAACAAGGCACTTTCAAAGTTAAAATCTTACACCAATGATCAGCATATACATAAGATATTTAATATATATACTGATTTAGGATTCGAATTAGCATGCTAATTTAAACATGTATGCTTGCAACCTGTTATGTTTGTCCCCTTCACATCATAAAGGGATTGAAAGATCCAAAGCATGTGTTGTGTAACAAAGGGCCGTCGTGGTTTTGATTTTGAACCAAGACAGAGACCAATTTGGATACCAACTATCTTAAAGAAACTGTACTTGGAGTTGGAAGTTTTAGAAGTTACAATACTATGAACTCACTACACTTCCCTAGACCCAGATGAACAATCTGGTATTTTCTTTTTTATATTTAGTACAAAAATGGATTGGACATAAACTATTGTGAAAAGATAGTGCTATTAGGCGCATCTTCGGTGGATTCAGCGCTTGAGCATTTATTGTTGTATATCTAGCATTTATAGCCATCTATTCTATTTTTTTTTCCTTATTCCTACTATATCCCTGGTTCAATACAAAGTAAAGGTCCACTTCTCAATTTTAGCGGATCCTCAAAAAGGGAAAATTTGTAACAAAACCTAACTTTTTTGAATATTTTAACAAAAGCTCTTTGGAATTTATTATATTTTTTATTTCCATGTTGGTGTAAATTTTATTCAAATGACATCATCAAATTTCTTTTATATTTTTATTCAAACCATAATAATAAATAGTAAATATATATTTTACATTAAATACAAACAAATGGGAGCTAAAATATAAATAAAATAACACCTTCAAAAAAATAAAATATAAATATTACGATTTTAATTATATTTTAATTCTCATTTGTTTATATTAAATGTAAAACATAATTTTCTTTTTAATTTATTATTTTCGGGTTGAATAAAAAAATAAAATAAATTTGATGAGAGTATTACGATAAAAAAATATTTATTTGATGTAGTAGAGTTAAGGTTTAACATCCATACGGGAATAAAAAAAAGTTTAATCTACTTTATGAGAGTTTTTTGGGAACAATCTAGTGAGGGGTTTGTTAAATTATTTAGGGAAGGTGGGAGCTTTTGAAAAACATCTTTTGTAGTCTCCGGCTACTACTCTTTTGTTTGTATTGAATCAGAGGCTATAATAGGAATAAAGAAAAAGTACAATAAATGACAAATGACAAGAGTGGTGAAAACTAAAATAGTCAGATTATGCCTCATTTATTTAATAATTATAGACAATGTTTCATTTTTTTCTCAAGAAATATATAGGTTCCATTATAAAGCAATTAATGATGCATTAATTAACAATTAAAGGTCCGAGGCAGGAGTAATATTGGCCGTGTAGCACCAGCGTTTCACCAATGAGCTTGCACTAGCAATGAAATAATTCTCTTTGGAATTTCATATACTTTAGCGTGTATAAATTCAATGATGCTTCAAAAAATAAAAAGAAAAAATAGAAAGAAAAAAGAAATTCAAGTTAATCTGTCATGTGACTTGTGTATAAAGTTCATCTTTGTAGCCATCCAAAATAAAAATCAACACTAATCTCACTGAACATGAAGATAATGTAATTATATAATGTGTCTAGATTATAATCGATCTTGAAATTAATTCCAATTTAAATTCTTTGATTAGTACAATCTTGCATAATTAATTTGTTTATTTGTCTATTTAAATTTCAACTAATTTCAAATTCTAACCTTAAGCACGAGGAAAAAAAGGGACCCCCTTTCTCAGGTTGTACTTCTTAATTGAAGTACCGAAAATTCAGAACGAGCAAATATCACATAATATATTAAAAAAATATATAATTTGTTTCAATTTAAATGTTCTTTGCACAATTACCGCATTAATTATTTCTTATTCTGCAAGACAATTTAACAGTTTAAATGCTTGACCTCCGCCACAAGAAATAAAAAAATCCTCTTGCGCAAACCACCATTCAAATAAATTAGATTTTATTTTAATTTTAGACCCACAGCTTGCAAATACCAAATACAACTTCCGTAAAGTCATTCGTTACTCCATGCTATAAATATCTTGGACCTCTTCCTCAAAAAACACAAGTCCAAAGCAAACGTCAAGCATAACCTTTTTATTCAAATCCCCTTTCATCAACTAAAGAAAATGGAGACTAAAGTCGCCATTTCAAACGGTACGGCAAAACCAATATCTAATGGTGTTGGTACGCTTTCGGTCACCAGCTGTCAGGCAGTTCATCCGGCAGCTCAGCCCGTTACTACTGCTCAGGCCACCCTTGGTCGCCACCTTGCACGCCGCCTCGTTCAGGTCATATTCAAAAAAAATATTACCTCAAACAATATTTACAACAAGAATATCTTATTTTCAAAAGTTGATAAACAAACACACATGCAAAATCATCTAAAATTACACATACATGCAAATGATTCCCTAATCCTAGTTGTCGAATATCTTGACTATGATAAATAATGAAATACATATGACTATTTTTCTCCTTTTTAATACAAAAGATTTCTACTTACACAGGTGGGGGCCACAGATGTTTTCTCGGTGCCCGGAGACTTCAACCTGACTCTACTCGACTATCTGATCGCCGAGCCAGGACTCAACCTGATCGGTTGTTGCAACGAGCTCAACGCCGGCTACGCAGCTGATGGTTACGCGCGGGCTCGCGGCGTGGGTGCGTGTGTGGCCACGTTCACAGTCGGTGGCCTCAGCATTCTGAACGCAATTGCCGGCGCTTATAGTGAGAATCTCCCGGTTATTTGCATTGTTGGAGGACCGAACTCGAATGATTATGGCACAAATAGGATTCTTCATCATACAATCGGTTTGCCGGATTTCTCGCAAGAGCTTCGGTGTTTTCAGACTGTCACCTGCTATCAAGTATATATGATGTCTTTTTATCGTATTTAGAAGATATATTACTTATGTTTTTAAACTTTCTGAAGAATGCAATCATGATTTTTTATGTGAATAATACCATGAATGAGATATGTAATTATACTTTTAAACTTAGGCTGTGGTGAACAATTTGGAGGACGCGCATGAGCAAATCGACACGGCTATCTCTACTGCGCTGAAGGAGAGCAAACCAGTGTATATCAGTATCAGCTGTAATCTTGCCGGTATTCCTCATCCGACATTTGCCGTGGACCCGGTTCCATTCTTCCTCTCACCAAGGTAACAATCTCTTTAAAAAATCGTTTATATATATGCAAATTAAATACGGGATAATCACCAAGTATTCAATTGTTCCTTTGAATTAATAGATTGAGCAATAAGATGAATCTAGAGGCGGCAGTGGAAGCGTGTGCAGATTTCCTCAACAAGTCCGTCAAACCGGTCATGGTAGGCGGGCCGAAGCTCCGTTCCTCCAAGGCCCAAAAGGCGTTCGTTCAACTTGCTAATGCGTCAGGCTATCCAATAGCAGTGATGCCATCTGGCAAGGGTCTCGTGCCGGAAAACCACCCTCATTTCATCGGCACATATTGGGGAGCAGTCAGCACAACATTTTGCGCAGAAATTGTTGAGTCGGCCGATGCGTATCTCTTTGCCGGCCCTATTTTCAACGACTATAGTTCGGTTGGATACTCATTATTACTAAAAAAGGAGAAGTCGGTTATTGTGCTGCCAGACCGTGTTATAGTTGCCAATGGTCCCGCTTTTGGGTGTGTTTTAATGAGTGATTTTTTGAGAGAGCTTGCTAAGAGAGTTAAGTGCAACACGACTGCTTTTGATAATTACAAGAGGATTTTCGTGCCCGATGGAGAGCCGGCTAGTTGCGACCCCGACGAGCCGTTGAGAGTTAATGTGCTTTTCAAGCATATTCAAGCCATGCTGTCTGGTCAGACAGCCGTCATTGCCGAGACAGGTGATTCTTGGTTCAATTGTCAGAAGTTAAAATTGCCTCAAGGCTGTGGGTAAGTCATTCATATAATGAACTTTTTAGTACTTTATTAAACTAATTTGGTGATATATATTATCAATTTTTGTTTCTTATTACTAGGTATGAGTTTCAAATGCAATACGGTTCGATAGGATGGTCAGTTGGTGCGACTCTAGGGTACGCACAGGCAGCCAAAGATAAGCGCATAATCGCATGCATTGGTGATGGAAGCTTTCAGGTTTAGACCTCTCTCAGCTAGTTAAATAAAAAACCTGATCAAATTCAGTTCATCAGAAATATAAACTCAAATAATTAATTTTCATAAAGGTGACGGCACAAGATGTGTCGACTATGCTACGATGTGGACAGAACAGCATCATTTTCTTGATCAACAATGGTGGATACACCATTGAGGTAGAAATTCACGACGGTCCTTACAATGTGATAAAGAATTGGAACTACACTGGCCTGATCGATGCTATACACAACGGTGAAGGCAAATGCTGGACTTCAAAGGTTGGCTACTTTTGTTCCAAAACTAAACCTTTTCTTTTCACAATATTCAATTTCTACTCTAAAACTCTAAACCCTAAAATTCTATTTATATTGAAGGTCAAAACTGAGGAGGAGCTAGTGAAGGCGATTGCGAAGGCGACTGAGGAGAAGAAAGATTGTTTTTGTTTCATTGAAGTGATTGTGCACAAGGATGACACTAGCAAGGAGCTCCTTGAATGGGGATCTAGGGTTTCTGCAGCCAATAGCAGGCCGCCAAATCCTCAGTGATCTCATATTCTTACTTCATCTTCCATAGAAATTCATCGAGTATTGCATTTATAAGTTGGTTTTATGTGTTGTTCTTTTTTTCCGAAAGATTTTGCCCAAGTGTTTTATGTGTTGTTGTGTTTGTGATGTATGCAGTTCATTTGTATTCAGTTGTTTGATTGTGTTGTTTAATTTAAATAAGATGAAATTGTTTGTTGAGTTGGTTCATTATAATCAGGATATTTAGCCACAATACTTGATATGCTACTGCAACATCAAAAGTTTAGATGGAAAATCCTCGTGTTATTCAAAAACAAAAGGAGTAAGAAAACAGAGAAATGTCAGCCAAGCCATGGTTTCAGATCAGAATAGAATGGTAATTCTGTTCTGATCTGTAGTTCCATAGCAAGCTAGATGTTTTTTAGTGTAGGCAACCGCGAGAAGAAGAGACCCAACTCAAGAATTCGGTTCATCTTGATAAAACTGCCATCGAAACAATATAATATTCCATCGATATTAGAATCACCGAAATAAATGAACAGGAAAAAAGAAAAAAAGAAAGAAATATGTCGACTGTGAAATGGCGGCGCCATGCTTGGAGACTGTTTGCTAGGGCAAACCATCATTTGTAGCGGGTATAAGTTTCTATAGGCCGAAATTGGGCCCGAGATATAAAATCAGATATTTCAATCCTCAGATTTTGGTGAAACTGAGTTTCTGTGCAACTAACATTTTAAATCTGCGATATGTATGCAACCAAGAGATACCAAATCAATCTCCTCGTCAAAAGATTGTGTTAGTTTATAGTAGAGGACATATCATATGTTTCTTCTGCCATACTGCACGAGGTTTACACTTTCAAGAAATCAAGCCACATTAAATAGCTCAGGCAGGCAAGAGAACCAAAATCAAATTCAAAGGTGAAATCTAGAAAATATCAAACTATCAAGTACACCACGAATGAATGCATACAAAATCAAATACCGTCAAATTATACATGTGATAATAATAAAATAACTCCGAGACGAGGGAAGCAAAAGACAATGCAAAATGTCTAACAAACAACACAACAAGACGGACCTATACAAAAGTTACAAGCAGCACCAGGCCACATATGTATAATACCAAGTTCACCACAATCATCGAACCCACAAACAAACCCTAATCACACACACACACCAGGACTCTCTGTCTCAAATAAAAATCTCAACAAATCCTCAAAAACGAAAAGAAATAATAACCACAGCCAAAACTCGGCCTGCTACTGACTGGAAAAGAATATATCTAACGGAAAAAGAGTCTAGATTGCAAAATGGGATAACAGAGTATTCATCAATAGGATCCCATAGGAGGCATGCCCATTGGGGGCATTCCCATCGGCGGCATTCCCATAGGAGGCATTCCCATCGGCGGCATTCCCATCCCGCCCATCGGTGGCGGGCCTGAAAATGGTGGTGGGCCCCCCATGCCTGATGGACCGCCCATGCCAGGTGGCGCTGGTAAGGCCAACGGCAGCAATTGTGCGTACATGTTCTGCAAAAGAGAAACAGAAGGATGAATTAGCCCATTGGTTTCTGTAATTTAGTAAGGAATAACTAAATTTTTTATAAAGTGGTGAAGGATTATTATTATTATTATTATTGACCTGTTGGGCGACCATCTCCTTCTCTTCCTGCTCCTTGGCCTTGACCTCCTTCTGGGCCTCAATCCTGTCCTTAATCAACTCATCTACCTTGCCGGTGTACTCACGGATAAACTGCACCACCACCATCATAAAACGATATTTACTCGAACAAGTTTTACCAAATGTTCATTCAGAAATAAGAAAAAAAAGGAACAAAATGTGAAACATACCTGTAAGAGGTATGGGAAACAGAAATCAACCATTCCATTGAACCACGCAAGCTCAAGCACAACATCTGGCCGGAGTAAGTCATAGCAAATAAACAGACAAGCCGCAAAGCATTCCTTCTTGCCCTAAAATCCCCAAGAAATAAACGAATTCATTAATTTCATAACATAATTAAAATGATTCATATTAAGAGATAAAAGTAAATAACAATACCTGTTCGATGAAATAAACAAGGAGGTCTTCGCACAGCTCACGGTCGCCTGATTGAGAGCAGGTCTCCATTGCGTCCTTGTACAGATTGTCCTTCTTGGAAAGCGCAATGGATTGCTTCCATCTTCCAGCTTTCTTGTAAATATACGCTGCGATCCGCCTCATCTCAAGCAGCTCGTGCTTCTCAAGCTATAGTTAATAATCACACATCACCGTTAGGAAAAAAAAAACATATCTAACAATCAACAACAACTATTTGAGAGAAGGAAATGCAATAATACCTTCTGTGCAAGACCGATCTGGTCAAAGTTATCGTGCAAATCAACGGACTCACGGAGCCTGTCGTAATCCTCTTCCTCAACATAAATCTCATTCAACGCTTCATTAACAGCAGACACATTGTTGCTCTGAACCGCAACCATGTACGGCTTAATCAAATGCAAGTACCCAGCCTGACAAAACCAAAAAAACATAAAAACCAATCAATACTTCAAACTAAACATTTCAACACAATAAAATCAATATAAGAACATCTCAAAAACAAACCTTGCGAGCGATATCAACAACACGAGTATGATCGAGCCTCAGAGCCAGCACATGAAGCATATCATTAATCAAATCAGGATGCTCCTTCATGTAGAAATGCACCGCCTTGTAATACAGCTCCACATTGGCCACCTTAACAGCCACATCTTTAAACTGCATGTGGTCCCATGCATCAGGCGAGTGGTTCATGATAGTCGTCGCCGCGTTGTCAAACTCGTCGTACTGAATGTACAGATAAGTCAGCTCTTTCCAGTGCTGTTGTTCATCACAAACCCTAATGAGTTTAGGAATGTTGAGACGGGTCGCGAAAAGCTTGATGTGCTCCATGAGTTTTTCAGGACGGTAACGAGCGTATAAGATTCCGAGTTCCGTGAAGATCCCCATGTGGGCCCGCTCCAGACCGAGCCCGCTCTCCATGAGGGAGATTAACTCGTTGAAGCAGCCTCTGTTTTGGTAGTACTCGCTCACCTCTTCCAAATCATCCACCTGTCCAAAAAAAACATTTAATATATTATATCGATAAAGTGAGAGATATATTAGAGGGAAGTTCTTAATTTACCTGAATGATGACGTTAAGACCGCAGATCTGAGCGAGACGGAACTCCTCAGCGTCAACACAAGCAAAGCAAACTTCCTTCCAGGTTTTCGCACTGTTCGCCTTTCTAGCAGCATCAACTGCTCCCTGAAACTGCTTCAGCCTGACGAGAGTCACGGCCAGCTTGGCCCAGTTGGAAATAAACTGGAAGATAATCTTGGCCGCTTCATACAACTCATCGTCAAACAGCCTGTCGCCGACCAGCTGGAGATTCGCAACATTAGGCATGAGAATGAACTCCTCAATCTCGCCCAGCCTGTCGATCTTGGCGTATGCGTAAATTAATTCGCTGTCCACTCTCGGCTCCTTAGTCTTCTGCCTCACCATCAGCAAGTAACGCACCAGGTCGTTGTACACGTCAGCATCTTCTGACGCTTTGATGACGGCCAAGAATTCGGTCTCGTCTTCCGCTCGGATGAAGGACTCGATCGCGTCGCTGACTAAACCCTCGCGTAATTGGGCTTTCGCCACCTGGCTCCAGACCGCATCCTCTTCAACTCGGAAGGCGAATTCAACAGCTCTCTCAATGCTCTGAATGTTGTCTAGCAACACATTAACAGCCTCCACGTTTTTGTTGAACTTTTTGAAAATGGCGAAGGCCTCCTCGTACAGCTGGGCCTCGACTGCCACGTCACCGACTGCCGGTCCATCGAAATTGTCCAACCTATTAACATAATCCATGACCCGTGACGGGTCGGCCTTGATGGCGGTTAAAATGAGGAGGTTTTGGAGGTTGGAGTTTCCGCTGAAGGCAGAGTTTTGTAACACGATCTTTTCGAGGAGCTCGATCAGCTCGTGAGGGAGATCGGCCGTCATGAAGGCCTTCACGGCGGCCGAGACTTGCTCAGGACTCTTGGATTCTGGTAAGGCGGTTGAGACGACTTGGTCTATTAATTGCCTTCTGTATTCGTTCTCCTGCACAAGAACCTTGTCCCACAGATCACCGTCCATCCTCTCAACCACATACCTGGTCATTTAATATTATCACATCAACTTGTGCACATATATATAGTATAGTGGACTAGAAAAAGAAGATTAGTTTACAACATACCTGGCTTGAAGCTTGAACAAGGAGTTCTTGTTGGTGACATTGATAAGCTCATCATCGCACTGTCCCCGCCTATACGCAACAACAGCCAAAGTCGGGTCCCGCTTCTCGCAGTATTTCCCCACAACTCTCGAATCATAATAAGGATTCGTCGTCAAAAAGTGCTCAGGGTTGTTGCCGCTCTCAATGATGATCTTTCCCAATGCGTTGTGCACGTGCACGTCCTGGCTGCCCTCGCTGACCAAATGCTCTAAGAACTGAGTGAGGAGTCTCAAACGGTTGCGTTTCTCACATTCTTCGACTAAAGGCTCAACTGGGAGGAGAGAACGGACGGACAGGATTAATCCTTTGATGAAATCTTCTGGACACTCGTCGTCTAAGAGTTGGCCCACCACCATTGGTGTGTTAGACGGGTTCACCTGTTGAAAGACGGGGAAATTGATATGTTAGTTTGAGATGAATATGTATAATTGTTTTCTGGGATAAATGCATCGTTAGTCCCTGTACTTTAATAGGATTGCAATTTAGTCCTTAGTACTATTTATTTGGTATGTTTGGTCCTTGTACTTTGAAGAATTGTGCACGGTTGGTTAGTCCCTAACTCAAGGACTAAGTACAGAGAGGGATCAAGCCTGTCAAGTAAATAGTACAAGGACTATACTGCAATCTTATCAAAGCACAAGGACTAACAGTGCATTTATCCCTTCTTCTATTAAGGGTATAATAAGATAATGAGAAATTTTCAAATACCTTTTGGACGTAGCCTTCGATGTAGCGGAGCATATTGTTGGTGTAGAGATAGTGGGTCAGATCAGGGACAAAGCCGAAACGGTCGCAGACGTTGATGAGAGGACGGGCGTCAGGAAGTTTGGCCTCCATTAGGAAATTTTTAGTTTTCTCAGCGTCGTAAAAGTTGGATTCTCTTGTCACGCGTTCCACTTCCTTGATTTGGCCGGTCTTGGCTGCTGATTCGATGTACTTGAAGTGGATTTCGGGATCCTCACTGTATAGAACGATAGATTTAGATTGTGAGAAAAATGTTTGGTGAAAATACTGGAGGTAAAAATAGTATTCAGAGATAACAACCTTGAGCTTAGGTAAGCGCCCAAGAAGAAGTAGAGACCCTCGTAAGACTTGAACTGCTCGAATAGTTTGATGCAGTCATTGACTCCTAGCTGCTCAGAGTATTCCTTAGCAGTCTGTAAGAAAGAAAGGCAGAGAGAAAAGGATTGATATGATGGTCTGAAATGATAAATATATATCGATATGAAGTTAAGAACAATAAAAGAAAGAAACTTACCTGAACAATGATTTGGAGATTTCCTCTGAGATTGACGAGCAGAAGGTCCTTCATGCACTCGAGCGCCCACTCCCTCGAAAGGGTTCCAAAGAACTCCACCAACGCCTGATATTTCAACAATTTTTTTAAGGATGGGAGGTTATATAAATGATAGTATGAAATGTGATTTTAAATAATGAAAGAAGGCAAATAAACCTGTGGTTCGATCGCATGTGTATTGACAATCACACGCTTGATATCAGGCAGCTCTGCGTAATGCTGCACGAAAAGAAAATATATATTTAGGGAATCTAACAAACATGTAGTAATAAAAGAAAATATTAACAAGAGCTGGAAAAAAGATTTAAATAAATAACCTGAAGGGCCCTCATGAATAATCCAGCCTTCTCACAAAGCTGAGCAATTCTAGGGCGATCATAGTGACTGAACATCCCGTTGGCCAATATCGCATCAGCAACATTGGGATAAGTGACCAGATTAATCTCCAAAACCTAGAAAGAAGATTACAAAAGTCAGATTAATTAATTATTACAGAATAAAATTTTGAATTTGAATATGTGCATAATTAATAGGAGAATAGAAAAAGATACCTTGGTTTGGAGGAAAGCGTGTTCAGGCAAATTGGGCTTCAAAACATCCAACAAAAAGGCAGTCGCTTCTCTTATCATGTTTCTCTGCATAAATAATAAATAAAGTAAATAACTAGATATTCCGGCATCATTTAAAGAATTGTTTATGTCTACAGCTCTCAAAAAGCATATGAATTGAAGAATGATAGGCTCAGAAAGAACCTGGAGGAACAGATCAGTGATCGTGTTGTAATCTACTGGGCAGCCGCCCTCCATTTGTGACATCATCAGGGCAAAATTCACAGCTCCCTGTTCAAATACGCAAAAATGAGAAAAATATTAGAAACATTCAATGAGATAATAATTATAATGACAAAATAATTCTGAATTTCAGTTTATTTTTACCTGAGGATCAGCTCTCAGAATGGTCTGGAGAAGGAACAAGTAGTCTGGGGTGTACCCAACCTAAAACGACAAAACAACAAAAAATATTAGTATATTCAACAGATATACTTATAGATTAAAACATATTGAAATATTTCTAAAATACAACAAAAGTACCTGCTTGGAGTAGATAAGAATCTTGTCAAACTCCCTCCTCTCAGCAAAGGCAGCGACAACTTTCGGTGTAGCCCTCGCTTTTATGTATATTTTCAACGCAAGATCATTGTCCACAGTCTACAAATAAAAAAACACAACTAGATCACTACACTTGTACACATAAACCAATACAAAATCGACTGAATTACAAAGCAAATTCAAATGAACAACAAAGTTGATTTATTACCTTGACAAGGTCACCGAGTTCCTCGCTGCACTCAAGCTTATCCTCAGCCAGCCAGTTCTCCAAAAGATTCTTCTTGTTCTGATTCACAACGAGGCGAGATAACTCAAGCGACTCAAAGGCGTTCAGCTTCCCTTTTGTCAGCAAAGTACCGAAATACTGAAGAAGCGGTGGCGTTTGGCCAGATTGCACAGGCACACTCTGAAATAAAAAAGATTTGCACAAAACAATGTTAAAAGAGGAGACAAAAGGTTTAAGGTTTGTTATGATTTTAAGGACGAAATTGTACCTGGAATTTGGCGACGGTTTCTGGAGTTCTGAGAAGGCCTTGAGGAGATTCTGCCGCCAGCTCAGCGGCTTCCTTGTACTTGGTCTGCGAGAAAAGCTCTTGGAATCTCTGTACCACCTGCTCAACACAAAAAAATATAGATAGAACTGTTACAAATTTTGATATCAAACATACTAACAATACAAACGAAGGAAAAAAACAGTAGCTCACCAGGTTCTCAGCACCGGGGAGATTTCCTCTCTTGGCCAGATTCACAGCCAGCTCCAGATTATTCAGCTGAAATAAAAAATTAACAAACATACAGTCAACAAACCCACCTCCCAAAAATTAAAAATGACAAGAAACTGTTTTTTACCGACCTGGCCAGAAACAAAGGGAACGATGGTCGCCTCATTAACAGTGGCAAGCAAGACCTGTCCCCTCCTATTGACAGCGTAAAATCCTCCAAGGCCAGAGGCCTCAGCCGTGAGGAAGATCGGGTCAGGGCTGATCCTGTTTCTGTAGACCGCGGTTGCCGTCTCCAAATCGTACACGAACAGAAGCCCCAGTTTGGTTATCACATATATCAGCCCGTACTTTTGAGAAATCTGCAACACTTAATGTGATTAGATATTTTGGAGTTTTATTTTATAAGGGTGTGGATAAAATTTTAGGGTTTTGAACACAGTACCTGCATGGCGACGGGAAAATCGTCGGCGAAATCCGGCGGGAAAAATAGGTCGGCTTGTTTCTTTGAGAATCCAGGTTTTCCTGAAGGAGAAATTAACAGAATAAATTAAGGGGAAAAGTATAAAATCTAATGCAAATAAATAAAAATAGACAAAAAAAAAGGATTCAACTAATTATACCTTGCTGAGCGCCGAGTTCAATTACGTGAAGCTTGGAAACAATCTGTCCAGCATTGAGAGTCTTGGTGGCAAAGCAGATTAAAGTAGAGGCATTCTCATTTCCAGCAACCTGACAAAAAACACGCAATAAATTCAGTAACTAAAAACAATTAAAACAAAGGAAATAGTAAATAAAATAAAATTAAATGAATTAAGACCTTAATGGAGGCAAAGGAGGCAGCGTGTGCTTCAAGAGCCTGGCTACGCTGCTGCTCCACTGAGAAGAGCTGCATGTTTCCTTTCACCAGTTGTGGTCTCTACATTCAATAATTAAAGAACAATAATTATTATAATTGTAATACACATAAAATCCAAAAGTAATAGATTTAAAAGAATTGAGTTGATTATGAGATAGTGTGTTTTGTAATACCTCTGGAGCGCCGGGGGCGATTCCGATAAGAACGAGCCATTTCTCTGAAGGATCGCATCTGTAATTAATGATCTGATTATTTGCCAAATTGGCTGTCCTGTCAAACATCTTAACTGGCTCTGTTGTTCCTGAAATTCAAAAAAATATAAAAAAATAAAATAACTCTTATGTTAGCATCAAAACTAGATTTGAATAATGATAATAGTAATAATAAATGGTTAAGAAAGACTTGCCTTCAATAGACCAGTGATAAACTGCGGTCTGAGTAACCAGCCCCAACATTTTGGGGGTTATCCATTTCCAGAATACAACCTGCAAGTGTTCACAATATTTATTTCAGTCATTGAAAAATAAATGAAAATGTTCGGTGTATTTATTTCAACTTTCAAGTCATGAATATTATTACTAGTTACCTGCTCAGGCATCTGGTGAGACTTGATCTTTGTCTTGGCTTCAATATTGAAAATCTGAAGGTGATCTTGCGTAGTTCCAGGTATTGAAGCTACAAATTTCACAAAAAAAAATCTTAATTAGAGATCTGACTTCAGCTAAGTTTGGTAAATTAAAATACTGTTTGATTGGATAAATAGATCTGATTAATTAGCTTAGGAAACGAACCTTTGAGAGCAAGGATCTTGGTGTTAGGATTCATGAGAGCAGAATCTGCAGTGATAGGCCTTCTCAACGGCTGACTAGGCAGGGTCATGTCAATAATAACCACACTGTTCTGAGGCGAAGTTTCCCTCACGCAAATATACTTGTCAGATTCCATAGTCACATGAGTAAACGTGATGAATTGCTGATTTATTCCGAGACTCGTCAGCTGAAATGACAAAAACAATTAAGAAATAATTAGTTCTGATCAGTTTTCCAAAAAACATTCGGAGGTAAAATTCCTTGATAACAGTTAAGTGAAGGAATATTTGCAATAATACGACGAACAAACGAAGGGGGAGTTCGAAAGGTCATTTAGAAGAGGTTAATTGGATAAATCTCAGTGTTTCATTACAGATCAGAACGAGATCTAAGGTCAAGCCACGCAATTCAACTGAATCTAAGTAAAATTCATCATTCCTTCATCAAAAAAGCCTAAATCCCATCATTTCAACCAAACCACACCAAAATCCCATCAAATTAATAACACTTTACTAACACAACCCTAGCTTCAACCAAACCAAATCCAAATCTCACAAATCAAACCCCACACAACAGATCAAGGCCAAATTCAACTACAGCCAATCAATCAACGCATGATCTAACGGATCGGTCTACTAATTACCGTGAGAGCCTCCTTCATCGCGATCGGCGCGTTCGCGGCCGCCATCTCGACCCAGCAGCTAGGGTTTCAAATCCGAGCCTTCAGATCTGCGAATCCCGATCTATATCGCCTTCAGATCTAAAACCCGCAGATTCAAATCTTGCCGTGATAGAGAGAGAGAAGAAGAATGAGCGAAAAAGAAAAAAGAGAGAATGAATGCGAGAGATCTGAAGAGGCGAGAAATGAAACCAGCCAGAGAGTAATATAGACGGGGATGGTGTTGTGAGAGCGTGTTTCTTTATTCGGAGAGCTGGAGTTTAGTTTGAGAGCGGCTTTGTTTCGTACTGATGGGTCTGGGAATAGGAAATGCGCTCTGGAAATATGATCTCGATGCAGAGAGGACTCCGACAAGGATAAGTGAGCTGGATTTGACCGAGAGAGGATCTCGGCCGTTGGATCTGTCTAATAGAGGTTTTGGGGCGGTATCGGCCGTCGATTTAACAGACTTGACAATGAATTAACATTTATAAGGAGTTTGTTTAATTTAACGCTGTGTAAGAAGAATCTTGTTTACTCTTTACTATCGGTAGAGTTTCGTGCGTACCCCTGTGAAATCTCGAAATATCACGCCGTGTTATAATTGAAAATTTCTGTGCGCGCCCCTGTAAAATCTCGAAATATCATGCGGTGTTATAATTGCAAGATTCTGTGTGTACCCCTGTAAAATCTTGAAATATCATGTGTGGTGATGAAATGATTAACTTGACTGAGCTGTAGTGTATTTGGTGGAGGGTCGATCTCAGCCGTTGGATCTGTCCAACAGATGAGTGTGGTGGTAATGAATAATGGTGCAATGCACGTTGGGGAAGGAGAATTGCACATGTTGGTTGGTTGGTCAGTATTATTCCTTTGCATTTTGTTCGAATGAAGAAATGAAGAATGGGTACAAAGTGATTTTAAATAGTTTATTCATGAACTTGGCTCTGATGTAATGAAATGTTCCCTTTTGGAAAATGAATTGTTTAGTATTTGCTTGATTTTGGGTTTTTCTGTTTAGTATTTGACATTTGCCGATAATCATAGCCTAGTTTATTTTGGCACTAGAAATTTGACACCAAAAGGCAAAAATGCATAATTAATTTCTATAACAATTAAGTCACGTAACTAGAGCAGTGTTATCGTAAGCGCAGATTGGACATAAATACTGAATGAGTGAGTGCCTCTGGTTCAGTATATTTAAATAGCACAAATAGCATATCTTCATTTTCAAAATAGGCATACTGTAATTATCTTTTATACGTTTATCTACATAAAATAAGAAATTAAAAGATAAATAAAAGAAATATCCATCCTTAATTTTTTTGTTTAACCTTCTCACTGTTAAGAAATCAAACCTTTTGTTTAGCCCACAGGAAATAACGGCCCATAATTGTATTTTAGGCCCAGTTTAAAGTACCTCTATTTTAATCCAGGCTTTTTTTTTGCTTTCTATCAAGGCTTTTTTTAATCTGTCTAGTATGAGAAGTATATGTATTTTTGCATGAACATAGACTCGTGTCTATCAAAGACCCTATAAACTCTGACAACTCACACGTGTCTTCAGCTCAACTTCTCATTCATCCACACGTGTCAGCACACTTTCTCACCCTCCCTCATAATCGTGATTCCTTAAATACCTCAAAACATATCACCTCATGTGACATAACGGCTATATAAGTTGGAGTATACTCACAACAGAGACATCAGAAAAGCTAACAATTAACTGAAGGTAAAAAAAAATGGCATCAGAACAGCAACAGAGAGCCAAGATGGACGAAAAGGCGAAACAAGGTGAGACTGTCGTACCTGGCGGTACTGGCGGCAAAAGCCTCGAGGCACAAGAGCACCTCGCCGAAGGTAATATCACATAATGAAAATAAACACATATATGTTTATTTTCATATGTTTGGATGAATCTATGGATTAGGGTTTTCAAATTTGTAGGTAGGAGCCGTGGTGGGCAGATGAGGAAGGAGCAGCTTGGAACGGAAGGATATCAGGAGATAGGCCGAAAAGGCGGGCAGGTGACTGGATCCGGCGGATCGGAAACAGGGGCGGGCGGTGAAGGTGCTGACGTTGGTGAGACCAAGTAAATTAATGCTCAGTACCATGTATCCACTTGTATTGTAGCTAGGGTTAGTTAGAACTTGAAAGGGGTTTTAAGTAAATAAATAAAGGTGTTTTGTTTTGTATGTATCTTTAGTTATGATCGTCAGTGTGGATGTGCTGTACCTTGTGTGTGTGTGTTTTTTTCTGAGGTGTTGGTTTGTGTCTGTATTTATCTGTTCTCGCTGAATTTATTTTATGTCTACGCTCAGTGCGAACTGGTTTTCTTTAGCAGCAAATTGATTTGTTGAAACATTTTTTTTTTCGAGGAGTTGAAAAATATGAATAGAGCTCTTTAACTTTTGCATTAAAAAAATAAGAACTCTTTTTTTTTTTTAAACTTTGCTTTAATTCACTAAATAAATTGTAAAAAATTATGAAATTTGGAAACGACTTCCAGCTGAGGAAGAAAGAGAAGAAAATGGTAAGAAAACTTCAAATATCAACAGACTTAGAATATCAACAGTGAAAGGAGGAGTTTGTTGTTAAAAGGCCTGAAAGCGAAGGAATTTGTTGTTAAAAGGCTTGAGAATTTATATACAAATTTTTGAAGCCCATGCTAGTTTTTTTGTATTAATATTTATTACCAAACCGATTTTTTTGTAAAGGCCCGTGGGCTGAGTGCATCATTGCACCAAAACAATCTTCTTTTTTGTTCTCTTTGAATCTCTCTTTTATTTTTGGGTTTATATATACATCTCCTCAACAGTCCCCCAAGTACAAATAGGTGGGGCCTGTTGTCAATGATAAACGGCCGACTGGTGGGAGATTTTTCCTTTGAACTGTCGGTCTGCTTTGATTTCATGAATCACTAGAAGTTCCTGATTGATTTTTAGATGCATATGCAACTGCTCCTGATTATAAGACACGTTATACAGCATGTCATTTTCATTTGTTACATCATGTCTACGAAGAGGAGATATTACACTTTCCGACTTGGAGGGGGGAAAAAAAGGCAAGACCGCAAGACAGAAATAGAATTAGCACTGGAGCTTGTGTTTGGATTTTTTTGAGAGTTGAATCCAACTCATGACTGATGAAATTATATCATATTAATGCATCTAAATCATGGTATACATAAGAAAAGTCCTCTTTTCATTTTCGTCCGTTTCTCCTCTCTACAAATGGCAAAGACTAGAGGTCTGAATTTTGAAATTAGCTAATGAAAGAGACAACCAAAAAAGTTGCACCAATCACCTAAACTTTCTCATATCTTTGTAAACCAACTTCCTATTTTCGAGACACATATCATGACACAATGTAGATATAGAACTTTATTTATTTTTTGTTTTTTTAAATTAGATGAAGAAGATATTGAACATGCCTTGAACTTTCTTTTTGGATCTATAATCATCTTTCAATCTTCTTTAATTTCTTTCTAATAGGGGAAACAAACAAAAGTATGCCCACAACTTATACATCCTTTGAAAACAAGCACGTGATATACCCAACTTTTACCCCCTTAACATCCAATTGAACAAAAATCAATAGTATACTAATTAATAAAAAAAAAAAAAAAAATTAAAGAAAATAAGACGGTCTAGACATAATTCTTGTATAAAGAAGAAGGTTCCATATATCAGGCACGCCAGGAAGGCACCAGTGGATACAATCAGCATAAGTCTGTGGATCAGCCTTTTGTTCTGGTGTCAACAATTTGCCCTGCCTGATTGTGTAAACTGATGTGTGTCCGTCTTTTCGGTATTCCGACATTGTCGTTACATCAACAAATGTTACAGGAACCCTTTTTATCTGTCGGGATACGTTCGCTTGCATATCGAACATGTTCCAGTCTGTTCCGAGATAAAGCGGATCGGAGAAATTTATTATTGGACCCGTTTCCTTTGCGCACTTGATTCCATTCACATTTCCCCATACATGAGGGCTATTTCGAAAAGAAAAAAGTTACAAGAATCAGTATTTTTTATAATAAGATATTTTTTTTTGCATTTTCTTGATTGACAACTACGTGGTTCTTTTGGATTTAATTATCACTGTAATTAAACCCCTTTTAATACATCAATTTTATGTCATGATCACGATTTGGACTTTTGTAGAAAATAATGCAACAAGTAAATATTTGTAGAAGATTTAAAGATTATATGCAAAAAAAAAAGAATATTTGGAGGAAAAAGAAACTAGAGTTTAAGTTGTTTGACCAGTTGTTGCAAAATGGATACATGATCTTGAGAAAGTCAATAGTCAACACGTTGGTTCTAGAGCCTGGTACATGGATCTCTAAATTAATCCAGTTATCATAAATAGTATATATTATTAAATCAATTTGTAATAATTTATATCACACTTGGAACATATTATTAAATTAATATTTTTACAGAAGATTACATATAAAAATATTTCATATACAAAATCTGGTCATGACAAGTAGTTGCTCACCAGATGTTGGTCATCTAATCAAAATTGTAAAGTACTTCAAGTTATTTTCTAAAGAAGATTCTCAACCCAATTGATGTAAGGCCAATAAGAAATGGTTACTCAATGTGGTATCTACAATTCCATTGGCCCTACATAACTATACAACGCTATCAAAGTTCAATAATTGCAAGTGGGAATATATTTAGTATCTTCGATGTATTCCAAAAGATGAAAAGAATGAGAAACAACAGATGAATTATTTACCAAAATTTCATTGAACCAAAGGAAAAATAATTTACATATAGTTAAATCTCAAAATAGAAATAATAAAGAGGAAATAAATAGCGATAATTAGGAAAAATAATAGGAAGGTAAAATAAATGGTATTAGAAGATGGTTAGTAAAAGTAAAACATCAAGCTAGTATATGAATTACCCCAAGCTTTTAATTATATATATATATATTTTATTTTTTTAATTATCATAAAAATAACTAAGAAAAAAATAATTGAAACAATTAATAGGTGTCTAGTTTTGGAGCCATTTGACAAATAAACAGAGAAAAGCATAAGGATCAACTATTAAAAAATAGTGTAATTATTCATTAATTATACATCCATGTGAGTTTGAAAGTTCTAAACTTGATTCTAGACGGGGAAGTACAAAGGGGCCATATCTATATAGACCCTGTCAGTGTCTCATTAATTACTTGACGTATAACCCAATGGTTGGCACGTATGTAGCACATAAATACAAAAATAAATGTTGTTTTTGTGCATACATAAACATGTTACTCTATTAGTATAACTTTTATTCTCCATTTAACTACTACCAAAATAAAACTAATCATTTCATACTAATCAGAGCATAACAAGAATTTACATGAACCTAACTACAAGTTTAGACAATTATTTTTGAAAATTTCGTGGAATATGTATGCAAATGTCCAAGCAAGGAATATTGATCTAGATTCATCAAGTACTTAATAAATGTGGGGTTATTTGAATTAGTCAAAGGTACTGGCCTACATGTGGAAGTGCGATTACTTGTGGATCTAGTGAACAACTACACATCTCATACATCTTTTATTCTATTTTATTTTACTTTTTTCTATAGAGTTGCACCCCTTTTAGGTGAGGGCAATTAAGGAAGATAAGTCGTAGTACAAACTTTCTTAACTAAGGTTAGGGTTTTCCTCTGTTTCTCGAAGATTATCATCCTATTCCTTTCCGTGACTCAATTATTTATATTCGCATGATACATTTTTGTTTGGTTGTGATTTTGGAAGTTAATGTAATTTAAGTGATCAGAATGGAATATTTTACATTTATTTATTCTATAAGTAATTTTCATATGAACAATCTTAAAAAAAAAACATTTATATACTGAAAATATTAAATCATATATAATGGCAGATTTTAATCGCATATATTGAATGTTATATGCTTGTTATTGATTTTAACTAAGCTCTCATCCATTCTGGAGAATATCACATTATCAATCAAAACTAATTGATTCAACTAAATCGCAAGATTATCTTATCAAAGCTGAAAAAATAGGGTAATAGGTAGAACTATAAGTAAAAAAGAAATGAAAAAAAGAAAAGAAATTACATACTTTAAATGAAGAGGAGAAATGCTCATGAAGAAAACTTGGGTGCGTTTTGGGTCCACATTGTGGTTGATCCAATTAGCCCAGGTGTGTAGCACTCTTCCATACGCCTCTCTTCTGTCCACTTCATCATTTTCACTCCAATCCTTTGCATTTGGCCTCCTAAACTCATTTTATTTCAAAATCCAAATTTCAATTTTCAATTTTCAATTTTCAAAATACAAATGCTTTTCGTATTTTCACAATATGATGTATAATGTTAATTATTAGAAATTGTGTTCATGTGGAAGAACTTACGCGACTTTCATTTTGAGAGTGTTCATCCACCATATATAGGTGTTGAAGATGAGATAATCCGCACGTTTCCAATTAGCAGCGTGAGCTGCAATAGACTCGGGTTTTATGATTCTCTCTGGTATACTATGTATTCTTGGATTATCTGAGTTTGATTCCACCAAAAAAGGTGCCCAATAAAACTCTATCGTTGCATTGTATTCCTACAATCCACAGTAAAACAAAAATAATAAATATTAAGTAAAACGCAACAATCATATAAAATATATCATAAAATTTTGAACTCAGTGAATAAGAATGCAATATAAGAATGTATTGCACTACTTAAATTATTGATTACTAAAAATGGAACACATAGTGACATAATGCAAAAAATAAAAATCTACCAACAAATTCTTAATCTAGTATTTCGATACACAAGATTACAATATTTCTAATTTCACTGACACCAACTAAATAAGTATAACGAGACTATTTCTATTTTTTTTATTACTAAAAAATTCTCACTTGAAGTTGAAAAATTAATCACATTATCATAAATTATTTATTATTTATTTAATAACAAATGTATATACCTCAGCATTGAAGACCTGAGTAGTTCCATCCCAATGGGGCCAGTGTTTTTTACCAGGACTGAGTGCGAGTTGGACCAGACACACCATCGACTCCCATTGATTCCGATTCAAAGAATCCCCCACAAACATCAACCGCTTCCCACGCAGCCTCTCAAGAAACAGCTTTGCATCAAATCTATGATTGTTTAATTATTAATTTCATTAATTAAGATCATTCAAACTACTCAAAGAAAATAATAATAATAATAATAATAATAATAATAATAATAATAATAATAATAATAATAATAATAATAATAAATGAAGAAAGATCATTCGAACAAGCAAAACCAGCTTAAAGTTGAACAAAAATATTTATATTTTAAACCATGTGTTAGCTTGGATGACTAGAAATATATTAGATTAATTATGTTTGGTTTGCATATAACACCCAAAAAAAGTGGGAATTTGTGTAGATACCCTTATAAAATATAATTTAGGGGTTTGACTTAAAATTAAAAATATTTAGATTTTTCTTGGGAAAAAATATATTAAAGAATTTAGCATGCTTCTAACTGGTCCTTTTTGCAAATATTAATGCTTCTCAAAAAGGATAACTTTTAACAAATATTTAAAGTTTCAGAAGGAGTTTTCTGCGGAAATTTTCATTCAAATAGTAAATTTTGCACTAACAACCTCCAAAATTTTCAAATTGGAGCTCATGAATAAGCTTTCCTTCAACCCTCAAGTGTGTCAGATTAATGAAAGATTACAAAAATGATTATATTACATACCTTGGCAGATTACAATCTTTAGGTTGCCATCTCCATTGCTGAAACGAATCATCCTGCCGTCCGTTACGCATGCAGGTAACTTGCTCGGTAAGAAACTCGCACTGCTTCTCTTTATATATCGGATAACTCAAATTATCAAACACCCACTCTCCTTTCGACAAATCACAACTTTCCGGTATGTTCAGTACTGGCAAACTCACTCTCGGATTCTTCTTCACCGTTGCTCGTACCGGTACAGTTTTCTTAGTCTTCTTCTTCTTTGGCTTCTTAACAACACCTACTGGTTTTTGTTTTTCCGTCTCCTTATATTTTTCTTCTAAATTGTCGTGCTTAGTTTTAGAAATAGGGTTGTTGTTTGAGTTTGAAGGGTCATGTAAAGAGAAAGTATTAGTATCATCAATGGAGTCTAAATTGGAGACTGTTGAGACTGTTCCGATGGATTTTATATCTTCACTAAACATCATGATTAAACAAACTACACAAAATACCGCTGTGATAAATACGGGGAGACGGCCGCTTTTTTCTAGGTATGAAACTGCATTTTTTGCTGATAATCTTACGTTTGGCAATCTTACGCTTGGACCTAACGGAGATTTTCTCCTTGGAAGATGCATGGCGATCTAAATGAATGAAGTAATTTTTTTTTTTTTTTGGAGATTTGGAGAAGAAGGAATGAGGTGACTGAGATTTGAGCGAGAGAGAGAAGAGTTTTGTTTTTTGAAGAAAGAGATTTGTGAGAGTTGGACAATTGAGAGAGATACGAAAGATGTATAGAGATGTAGAGAGAGAGAGAGAGGTGGGTGAGAGTAGCTGTGTCTTTTTTTAATTTGTTAGAGGGAAGGAGAGAGTAAGCTATAAGTTTGAGAGAAGATCTTATTCGGAGGGCGTTGAATAAGAAGAGAGAAGAATGAAATTGAAATCTGTTATTATCATATTTCTTAGTCATATATGACTTTATTTATTCATTTTTTGAATTTAACAAACCATGCTTTCTTACCCACGTCATAAAGAGTTGAACTATTCAAGCTTGGGTGCTATTGGGTCGGATTCGGATCTTATGTAATTAGATATCCAATTAATTTAACGGTTCAAAGTGAGGAACACGGGTTAATTGGTGACTTGGTCACTTAATTGACTTGGCTTTGAATTTTCAACCAAAAAGATAATTTCTGCTATCTTTGGTGCTTACAGTTGTTAATCTCCATTAGAAAGAGATAAGATTTATATCCGTCCTTCTACTAACAAGTGTACCTTTGAAGATAGAGTGGTAGTGGACTGCTGTGTTAAATAAGTTTGTCTTGTAATACAATAAAACAAAGTTAGAAAAAAGGGAAAATTGGAAGAAAAAAAAGAAGTTTTTTCAGAATATGAGAAATGATCTATATAGGTCAAAAACCGGTACGAGGCTTTAATCAAAGTTTCTAAGATTTCTGTGGATCAAGATTTAAACAAAATTAAAATAAAATAAAAATGACCAGATCAACGTTTTGGAGCAGAGGTGGAAATAAATTACTTGGGTACATAAAAAAACAGAGGAAAAAATTGTGGCATTAAATGCAAGGTCAACTTTCGTGATATTTTGACTGATTATTTCTTGTTTAATAAATCGGAGATTTAGTTAAAATAAATCATGTGATTCTACCTACAAAAAGTTAAATAATATAAAATCATGTGATTAGAGATTCCTCTTTCTTAGATAATTAGGTGATTAGATGACGAACAAAATTAATTGAGGCTTCGGATGAGAAAGGCTTTTATTGAAGTACTTATTGTAATGAAATTTATTGTCAAAGATTCAGAAGCAGAGACTAAATACAAAAATTAAGGAGTAAGGAAAGGAAAAGTAAAATTAAAAAATTTAAAGGTAAAAAGGTGGCCTAAAAAGAATCAAAATCCTTGCCAGGATACAAGTATGCAACTAATCCATATTAGATAAATTATGTTATCCTTTTCTATTTTTTTTTCCAAATAATTAATTAGCTTAATTATTTTTCTTATTGTCCTACACAACTGTTTAAGCGGAGTTATAAGTCTAATCAGTCCCTTTTAACTCGTTAGACCTGTACTTTTTTTTTTGAGAAAAAAAGGCACACGCATGTTCTGTTTCATTCAGACAAAACATACTTCCAAAATTACCCATAAAAATAGAATGTAAAACCTAAATATATAACAATTTTAAATCACCTATAACAAAATCATTACAACAAGAATAAACTCTAAAACATTATGAATAAAAAAAATGTGAAACCTGGATATATAATCAATTATAAATCATCTATAACAAAATAGCTGGCCTTCAAATTTCAAACAATCAACATCAATACCATTAAATATGCTAGAAAGCCAATCCAGAAAAAAAAAATCCAATAACATGAAAAACACATTTGTGCATTATTTTAATTCTTGAAGCAATATTTTTAATTGGTCATCCAGCCTTTAAAGTCACTTAACAGTTAACAGAAGCCACAATAACTTACAATTTCATGGACCTTGTACCAACAAAAGAAGTATATTCTGACAGAGTACATTAAGATTTTTCTATTGTTTTTATTTACTTCATTTTGTCCTAATTTCTAGGGCCTCTTTTTTTTTTGTGTGTGTGTGTGTGTGTGTGTGTATATATATATATATATATATAATGCATTTGAGCTTACTCCAATTATTAAAAAATACATAGAATGTAGCCAACCATAATTTAGGTACAGAGTCTCTTTACTAACAATGGAAATAATATTAAGAAGGGAAGAAAAAAAATAAAAAAAATTACATCTATTTTTCAAATTACATATCTTATTTCTTGATATAATATGAAATCCTAAGAATCCGTCTATATGCTCAATTAATGATTAGTCTATAATAAAACAAGAGAACAACCTGGTTTGCTACTTATATAAGTATGTTAAATAAATAATACTGAAGTACTTTTCAATTGAAAAAGTAATAATTAAATACTTCCAAATTCCAACTCATACAAATCGAAGTTTTGGAATTATTTGGCTACCTGACAAGTTGCTATTCTTCTTGTTTTGTCATTTTTATTTTTTATAAAGCTAATTAGCCTTGTTCCTTTTTTCATAATTCTAAATGTATTTTGAAGAAATATGTATGCAATCTTTTTCTTGAAAGCAGCCAGAAACATAAAACTTTATTTTCAGGTTTAAAAGAAATTCCAAAAGGTATTCAACTGGTATGCGGTTGTGAAAGGGAATTGGTACGGCGAAATTTGGCGTGTTTGTACAACGTACGAGAAGACTATAGACACGGTCAATTGGCCAACCAATAGCTTAGTTTTTCCTTCTGTTTTATTTTTAGTAAAAGGGAATTCTTGTTGTAATAGGCCTTTTAACTCGTAAAAGGAGTGTGTATGTAAATATTTGTTGTAGCAATTTTTATTATTTAATGAAAGTACTAGTAGCCTAATCGGCTACAATTCAAAAATAAAAAAATGGCTTGGTCCCCTACAATTTGGAAAAGAAAATTTACAAAAAAAAATATGACAAATAAACTTTATTATGTATTTTTTTTATAAATAATTTTATATTATGAGGGTTTAAATTTTATAAACGAGAAGAAAAATAAAATATATTTTTTTATATAAGAGAAGGAACATTTTCCTAATTGGTCTCCCATACTGGCTTAATATTGAGCAAAAGACAATTTGCGAACCACTAAGAGATGATAAAATGTCTTAGTTATGTTTATATAAATAATTTGGTATTACCGAGGGTTTAAACTTTATAAAAGAGAAGGAATGTTTTCCTAATTGGTCCCCTACTTGGCAAAAGACAATCTGCAAATGACAAATGACAAGTTTGAATTTGTTATTTGTAAATAATTGTTTGAGGGTTTAAACTTCATAGCAGAGTTAACTTCGGTAGATTCATTGTGTCCATTTTGAATTGTCAAAGTAACCATATAATGAACAGAAAAGTTTGTTAGAATTGTTCAACTATACTAATATTTAAGCATATATTTTAACTATTAGTTTAGTTATATTTTCTTAATTATGTAGCCTACAGAAAGTTCCAATTATCAATCCAATCAGAAACATGTAAAATAATGCACACGACACAAATTGTCTATGCCAAAATATATGGGCTAACATTTAACTTTGGAGGCCCATTTATTGAAAACTTTTATATCGAAAAGAATTGAGTTCTGGATTTCCATCAAACTCAGACCCACCCAATAAACAAACCTGCCCTTATTTTTTCACCATGACTAACATTTTTCATATAGTCTAACATAATTTGAAAGAAAAAAGAAAACAGAGCACAGAAAATGACCACAAACACACAAACAAAATATTACAAGTTAGTAAAAACTTACAAAACATAAGAGCTCATGCTTCTAAGCTTCACTTTTTCAGTTATTTTTCATCAAGAATTTCTTTTCGAAGAGAAGAAACCGCCTCATATATTTTGTTATAACCAACAATTCTAGAAGAGCCGGTTTTCTTAGCAAAGTCTTCAACTTCTTTTGTCCTTTCAACCCTAATTTTCTCACAATTCTGTAAACTCAATCCTTTCGGAGGGTCTTCATTATAAACCAAATATTTTGTTAAGTTTAAGTTTGAAGAACAGAGATCTTTTTCTTTCATTATTTTTCCACCAAAATCGATTATTAGTTTTTCAAGCTGGTGTTTGGTTGAACGAGATAAGTAACAGCTGAGAGAAAACCCTAGCCCCGTAAAAAGATTTGAAGTCTGCAATATCAATAAATTAGCACCAAATAAGTTAAATTAATTCAATAAAAAAAAAATTAATAGTTTAATCACACGTATACACAACCTTTTTGTTTGCTTTGTTTCTTCTGTAAAAATCATGATATATTTCATCAGACTCCTCTGAGACCAACTTTCCTTCTTCGTCTTCCATTCTGGTTTCTTCATTTACTTGAATATTTTCTTGTGACGTGTCCATATAGTTCCTAGATAGAAAAAGAAAATTCAAAATCGAAATTTTACTAACCTTAAACAAGTTAATTATGGTTTATATCCTATTAAAATTAATAATAGAATTTATAAATACTTTTTTCAGAGAGAAGTCTTGTACCTTGAAGAGGAATCATCACACTTTAGTTTCTTGCATGCATGAGCTGGGCAAAGCATGTTAAAGTTTTCCTAAATCAAATATAAAATTAATTGATTTTTTTTTAGGATAGAATAAGTTTCGTCATAAAAATACATTTAGCAAAGTCTCTCAATCCAATGGGTTGAACATAAAGAAAATCAAAATATCATACAAAGGTATTATTTGTTGGGTTAGCTGGCTAATAAAGCTCCAAACTAAACAATTACGAAAATACCATTACAAATAAATCAAAACAATCCACACCTATTTTGGTTAGTATGTTTGAGATATTTGTCAGTTTCTTATTTATTACTATAACTATATATTTTGTAAAGAAATGATCAGAATGAAGATCTCACGGTATCAAAGCGACAATCTGGTAACTCAAGAGCACAAGTTGCATGAAAAGTTTTTCTACAAGGAGCATAAAAACAACCCAAAACTGCTCCATGGACCCCACATTTGCTACATGTTAATGTTGCACCTCTTTTTATTTCTTTCTCTAAGTTCTTAACTTGATCGCCTGCGTAGTATACACCTGGAGCCCTGCACAAAAAAATGCAAGAGTTATGATTTATGTGTTGTCATATTTGCATTTATTCTTTTTTTTATTAATAAAGTGCATTTAGTAGCTAAAAAGTTGATAAAGCTTTAAGTTAACAAAAAGTTACCAATCAAGACATTTTTGATGAACATAGAGGACATTTTCTTGATCTTCTGCTAATTCTTCAGGTTTCACTAGACTTCCATTTATATAACACACAATTGGTCCATAAAGCTGAAAAAATTCATCAATTTTTTTTTAATAACTAGTACAATAAAAAATCGTAATAGTAAATGTATGAAAATAGGGGAAATCAAATTCTCACCTTAGTAGTTCTAAAAGAACGGCAAAACACACATTCATCTTCAAACAAACCAATAGGAGGTCTCAAATTTGTACCTCACCTCTTGGCCGCATCAAGTTTAGCTCTTTTTGATCTATCATCTTCTTCTTTTTCAATTTTTTTGCATGAATCACTACTCGCTGATTCGTTGCTTTCCTGCAAGTAAAACAACTACATCAATATATACAACACAAAACTCCTAATAATTTATTCTAGAAACAGATCATTTCTACGTTGATTATATTTATGACCCTAACATTTTTGTAATTTCTTACGCAATCTTCAGTCAACTTGTTACAACCAATAAGGCTTGAAGGTTGTGGGGCCCCTTGTCGAGTTCGTGATCTTGTGACCCGTCGGGTCGAAATCCGGGCAGCGTCCTCTGACCGGTTTTCCTGTGACGGTGGAGAGGAAGGCTGCCCGAAAGGTCTCTTTTCTGCCTGACCTTGCGGCCCTCTATCTTGACCATTTGAATCATCGAACCACATGTCTAATGGAGAAATTCTCTCGCGAGGCGGGAAGTTGTAATTTAGGTCTTTCAAATTTTTAGCAAGTGAAGTCGCTGGAATAAAATAGCAAGTACAAAATCATTAAAAAGAATAACTATGGTAAGAAATTAATGAACGTAAGTAAAAAGATCTCGGGTCAACTGAACATGTTACAATGTTACACCAAATGCGGTCGTAATACCATTGAACTGCTTAAATAGCTAAAGTGACATACTATAATTACAACTTAAAAGTATTTTGGACTGCTCGTTGGCCGAAATAGTTGCAATATTGGACCAATAATCTTTCTGTTTCCAACTGTCTATTGGAAAGGTCATGATATCTTATTACGACTTCATTGTAAATGAAACAAAGACCCCTTGAAATTGAAGAAATTACGAAAAAACCACCTATATCATTCAAACGTTTTCTTGTAGCGTGACCCTGTTTGCTCCGTCTTTCAAACTCAGGATAAAGTTTGTCTACAACCAAGTCTATTTCCCACTTGTTCCAAGATAGTTCGCCAGCAACTCGCATTACTTTGCTCGATTTTTGCATCCTTAATTGCTTCCTCACTTCTTCAACTTTGTCTTGCACAAAGTCCGGAATTTCATATTTTGTCGCGCATGATATATTACTTATTCCTGATAAATGGCTTCCCTGTAATAAAATGTATTAAATAATTTATATATTTTATACAGTTTGTTGAAACATTGAAATTGTAAGTTTGAATTGATTACTTCTTTGCCATTAGGGTCGGAATCTTCAGCAGAAATATCATTAATTATTTCTTTGCCACTAGGGTCGGAAGCTTGAGCAGAACTATTATTATGATGAGACATATTAATTATGCCACCAATCGCATTATCCATATATTTGAAAATATTAACCATTTCTTCCGCATGTAAAATTGGCTTCACATCTACAGTAAAATAAACAAAAAGTAAGAAAAAACTATGTAAACACCAAAAGAAACTATAATAGTTTTTTTTTTTGTGAACAGAACTTGAATAAAAATTTCATATTATCTAATTCAAACCTTTAGAAAGAAACTTCTTATCACATACTGGGCATGCAAGGCTTTTATCAGTTGGAACACAACCACTGCAAGTTTATAAAA
Organism: Juncus effusus; assembly: GCA_027726005.1. Taxonomy (NCBI): domain Eukaryota; kingdom Viridiplantae; phylum Streptophyta; class Magnoliopsida; order Poales; family Juncaceae; genus Juncus; species Juncus effusus. Next base: position 876,618 of record CM050910.1, on the reverse strand, counting down.
ATAAATTTAGATGGAAACAATTCACTAAAAACTCGGAATTAAATAAGATGCATCGTACCGACAAATCATATGACGACAGGGGAGAAATTGGGGTTTTTCAAGCAAACCTGAACTGCAATATTCAGTAAAAAAAAATATAGTAAATAAAGGGTAAATTAAACAGAAAATGAAAAAAAAAAAATCACATTACCAAACAGGACATTTGAGCTTGGCTTCTATCCTCTGCAGATTATCAAAGAAGGGACTCAAAATCCGGACAATCTCCTCACATTTCGCCATTTTCGTTCAAAATCGAAAACCCTCCGTAAAAATATCAGTTTTTATTTTATTTTTAATTCTTTTTCTTCCTTTTGGCTTGAAGAAATGAATTTGCATTGGGAAATAGAGGGAGATGACTAGTCATTAAATGCTGTCCATTGAATCCAAATCCAACGGTCCGGATTACTTCCATGCGCAGTCCTTTAATCTCACGCCATTTATAACGTAACTGGAGATCTCCAGCTCTCACATCATTAGTGATTCAGTGCCTTTTCTCAGTTGAGACTAATCTCTCTGGTTCCGTTCTTTCTAATGTATTTCCGTTTCAACAGCTCATGGAATCAACTCTTCTTCCATCATCTAATTTCTCCTTCAAAGAAACTACAAGATGGTTTACTGCCATTGGTGAGTGACCACCACCTTCTTTCTTCTCTCCTCAAGCTCCGACCAGCTCGGTCCACCGTGGTCCAGGTCCACTCAAAACTAGTAACAGCAAACCCAGTTCATGATCATGCACCTGGTTTTCAAATATGGAATTCACTGCTCATGCATTACTCTCATGGGTTGTATCCAAAAGAAGCCATTTATTTGTATAAACAAGTTAATGAAATTTTTCGCACCAACAGTCATTCTTTCTCATTTCTTCTGAAAGCTTGCGCGAATTGTTCTTTAGTTAAAACTGGGATTCAGTTGCACGCAATTGTGGTTAAAAAAGGGTTTGAGTTTCAGGTGTTTGTGCATACAGGAATTGTAAATATGTATGTAACATGTGGTGCTTTAAAAGATGCCGATAAGGCGTTTGATGAAATGCCTGAGAGAAACTTGGTTACTTGGAACACAATAATCACTGGCCTGGCAAGATGGGGCGATCTTAAAACTGCCACGTGTCACTTCCACATGATGCCACGTCGTGACATTATTTCATGGACAGGATTGATCGACGGATTTACACGCGCAAACAGGCCAAAAGAAGCCGCTAATCTTTTTCATAATATGATGCTTGAAGGTTTTAAACCGAGTGAAATTACGGTTTTAGCCATATTTCCATCTATAATTGATCTTGGTGAACTTTTTATTGGTAGTGCTTTACATGCGTATTGTGAGAAACAAGGTTTTTGTAAAACCAATATTCACATTAATAACTTATTAATAGATATGTACGCAAAATGTGGTTGTATACAAAACTCGGTAAAGATGTTTAATAATATGGTTGGTAAAAGGGATTTGGTTTCCTGGACTTCTATTATATCAGGATTTGCAATGTATGGAATGGCAGAAGAAGCAGTCGGATTTTTCATCAAGATGAAAGAAGACAGTTTTGCCCCTAATAGAATCACCTTTTTAAGCGTATTAAATGCTTGTAGTCATGGCGGGTTAGTTAAAGAAGGATTAATATTCTTTAAAAGTATGGTTTTTGAGCATAAAATTGAGCCTGAAATGAAGCACTACGGTTGCATAATTGATATGTTGGGTCGAAACGGAAGGCTAAAAGAGGCGGAAAAATTAATTGAGGATTTAGGGATTAAAATTAATGCGATTGTTTGGAGGACTTTGTTGAGTTCTTGTTGCAAATATGGAGAGATTGAAATGGGGAAAAGAATTATGGAGAAAATTGTAGAGATAGAAAGAGAATATGGAGGTGATTATGTGGCCTTGCATAACATGCTTGCTAGTGTTGGGAGGTTTAATGATGCTCAAAAGATCAGAAGATTAATGGATCAAATGAATGCTCATAAGAAACCCGGTCTCGCTTCGATTGGTGGAAACTCATAATTTTTTTTAGTGTCTCCATATTTTGATTTATTTTTTTGTGCAATAGAAATCATGTATTGAGATAATATATTGAAAGTTCAAATATTTTTAGCATTATATCATAGCTACTAAAATATAATCTAAGTTGTTAATATTTTTTTCCCATAGACTAAACCTTCGTATACCAAAAAGAGCATTAGACCAACATTACATATCCAAAACCCACCAAAAAACCCTTCAAAAAGATCCAAAATACCAACAACAAAAAAAACTTCTAATCTCTAACATCTAATTTCTCCTAAATATTTAAGAATCTTGGTACCACTCTTTATTAAGAATCTCACTATCAAAACCCCCAACGGCCTCCAAAACCCTAGAATAGCTCACGAGCCTAGAGCACTCATCCTTCTCTCCAAACTCCAAAAACTCCTTGTTTCTCTCACTAGAACCGTGCGGATTCACATCATAAACTAAATAATTCGTCAACACACGTCTTTTTGCGCTCGAGTCCAATAATGAAAAACTTCCGTCCTTGTTCGTAATTTTCCCGCCGCCAGCTGTCACTAGGTCTTCCACTAGAGTTTTCTTATTTTGAGGGAGATGAGCGCTTAGTGAGAAACCTAATCGCGCAAATAGATTTGGCGCCTGTAATAAAATTTAATAACCGTTAAATTGGAAAAAGATAAAATTAAAATAAAGGGAATTTTGCACAGAAGCCCCTGCATTATACATAAATTCCAAAAAAGGCCCTATATTATTGAAAATAGCAAAAAATAATAACCTTTTGTGCGGGTCTTTCGCAATTTTTAATAACAGTTTTTTTGCAATTTTGAATAATGTAGTGGCTTTTTTGCAATTTAGGCATAATGCAGGTTTTTTTTTTTTTTTTTTTTTGCAAATTTCTCTAAATTAATTACCTTTTGAGCAACTCTCATTCGTCCTTTTCTCGGGCCGTCAAAAGTTCCGTAAAAATCCTCATTCACTTCAAAAGATTCTTCAGAAACCAAACTTTCGTTTTCCAAACACGCTTCAATCCCTAAAATCAAATAAACCAAACATTTCCCCATAAATATTCAAAAATGTTTTCTAATTTTATAATTTATTCGAAAAATCCCTTCACCAGACATCTTTTTAGAGGTAAGATTTCAATCTAACCCAAAAAATTTCAAAATTCCCAAACCAACCCACTTTCAACTTTATTTTCAAAAAATAAAGTCTGTTCTGAGTTAGTTTGAGAATAAAGTTGACAAATAATGTCTTAAAAAAATTCGAATTTTTTTGGGTTACTCCAAAAATTCAACCTTTTTCATAAATACTAAAAATATATTTATCTATAATTTTTTTAGTTTTACATTCGATAGTGACGATCCAAATGCCGTGTAAAATCGCCATCATGACCTCGTTAGTTCGTCTTATTCTCCTGCATGAAAAGGTGGTAGAATCTGACGTAATTATGTGAGTCGCGTCGTTTCGCCATCTGTCAATAATAATTGCCCCGTTTTGTGTCGCGAATTCATTTACTAAATCCTACAAAATCAACAAATTATAAAAATGGAATTAGCTAATTAATTATTTTGAATGAATAATGATGGAAGTTTTAGTTTGTATTACCTTTTCGTGTTCACTTAAAGCGGAACAAAAAAGGACGAATTTGTTTTTCTTGTTTTGCACAGAAGTTTCAGTTTGAATAGTTTCTTTCTGGACGGTTTGCTGAGCTGGCACATTTTCCTTTTGGACGTTTTGCTGAGCTGGCGCCTTTTCCTTTTGGACATTTTGCTGAGCTGGCACGTTTTCCTTTTGGACACTTTGCTGAGCTGGCGCCTTTTCTTTTTGGACACTTTGCTGAGCTGGCGCCTTTTCTTTTTCCACCGGCTCTTCAGAACAATCCCTAAACAAGATAAAAATGCAAAAAAAAAAAGAATTAAATTAGCCCATATCAAAAATAATATATATTAATATAATATCATAGAACTAGATATAATAAATGAAGTATTACATATCATTTGTCTCCTTCATGTGAGAATCCGTTTTTCCTATTTCATCGCACTTCAGCTTCTCATGCACATGAACCGGACAAAGCATGTTATAATTCTCCTACAAATCCACCAAAAAATAATAAAAAAAAATTCCCATCAAAACAACACTTCAAAAAATAAAACAGCATATTAAAAAAACAAAACAACACACTAAAAAACAAAACGAGACAATAAAAAAATAAAACAACACACCAAAAAATAAAACAAAAGCCAACACATCCCCACGAAAACAAAACAAACACACATAAGAAACAGCACATCAACAGCCAAAACGGTATATTGACCAAGCAACAAGCAACAAGCAACAACCTCGTCCCATCGGCAGTGAGGAATCTGGAGGGCGCAGGTGGCGTGGAAGGACTTCTCGCAGCGCTCGGAGTAGCAGCCGAGAGCGGCGCCTTTTCTCTTGCATTTTTCACACGTCAGTCTGTTGGCTCTCTTTACTTCGTTCTCTAAGTTCTGCACTCTCTCGCCCTTGTAATATATCTTCGGCGTCCTTACAAAAAACCAAAATTACAAATGTAAAGTTGTTTATTTTATTATTTTATTTTTTTTTACAAAAAAGCAAAATTAGAAATGTAAAGTTGTTTATTTTATTATTTTATTTTATTTAATGTTATTTTATTTTTTATATAATGTTATTCTATTTTATAATATTCTATTTTATTTTTGTATTTTTTTTATTATTTTATTGTTTAATTTTCTCTTGCACTGCTAGCAGGTCAGGCTAACCGCCCGCTTTATTTCGTTCTCTAAATTCTGCACTCTCGCTCCCTTATAATATATTTTCGGCGTCCTTGAAAAAATAAAATTTTAAATCGTGATTTTGGTAGATTAGAAATAGGATTTTGTTTTGTTTTATTTTATTTTATTTTATTAATTTTATTTTCTAATTCTATTTAATGTTATTTTATTTTTTTTGTATTTTCTTTAATTTTTATTTATTTATTCTATTTAATGTTATTTTATTTTATTTTATTTATTTTATTTTTATGTTATTTTATTTTAATTATGAAATTACCATTCAAAGCAGGTTTCATGGACGTAAATGACTTTAGAAGTTGATTTGTCAGCCTCTTCAGATGAAATTAGTTTTCCTTTTTGATAATACAGCATCTCACCGGTCACCTATATTAAAATAATTTGAACACATATAATAAAAACCATAATTATGTTGAAATAACATTAATCAGAATAATTAATGTATATAAAAAATGATATGAGATGTACCTTAGTGGTGCGAAAAGAATGGCAAAAGGCGCATTCATCATCAAATAAACCAATCGGTACTTTTGGTAAATTTTTCTTTTGCTCCTTATTAAACGGTCCAATTAGGTTTTTCCCGATTTTATTTTTCTCCAAATTGTTTTTTTCATTCAAATCGGATTTGTCAACATTAGGAGGGCCTTCTTCACGCGATCTTTTCAATCTCTAAAAACAAAAATAAATAAAATTTGATATAAAGATATAGATATATGATCATTTTTTTTAATTATAGATTTTATGAAATTGAAATACCTTGAAGCCTGGTGGAACTAAAAGAGGATCATTTAACTCTGATTCTTCATTAGAGGCATTTAATAGAGATAAAATATTCATATTTATATCTCTTTTTGCAGCATTCAAGTCATTATATATTTCCACCATTTCTTTTATATATGAACCTTCCATAATATCTACAAGAAAATAATAAAAAGGTCATGAAAAAAATAGTTCATTTTTATTGGATTGAATAATTAATTTCAAATAATAAAGAAATACGTACCTTTAGAGAGAATTTTGGAATTGCATTGAGGGCAATGAGTGATTTTGACGTTCATAAGGCAATTACTGTAAATTTTATTTATTAAATTTTAGTTTTCTTATATTTAAAAATTTAAGAAATTTCAAATCTACCCTCCCGAAAATTCAAAATATCATATTTACCCTTTGAATACAGAACCTATCAACTATGATATTCTGAGTTATTAGAAGGGTAAATATGATATTTTGAGTTTTTGGACGGGTATATTTGAAATTCCCCCAATTTAGAAATAATAAAATCGTACCGGCAAAATACATGGTTACAAGGGAGTAATTTTGGCTCTTGAACCAATCTTGAGCTGCAATTATACAGTTATAAAGTCAACAAATTAGGGGAAAAACTGTCGATTAAATAATTTACATTTTAATGGTAATTTTGTTGAGCAAATAAGTTGTGTAAAATAATCAAAATTGTGAAGAAAACAACAATTATTTTAGATTATAATAACTGTTCACCCCTTTAGCTGAAAATTCGGAAGATAAACTGTCAAGATAGAGACGTTTTTAAGTAAAAATTCCCCAAATTAGACATGAAAACCTAACCTTAAACCTACTCACCAAAAATCATCCCCAGTGAAACGAACTTTCTAGAACAAAATATGCGACTCTCAAACTCAAATAAAGAAAAATAACGAGTCAAACTCACCAAACAGCGCACTGGAGCTTCTCCTCCATTTTCCTCAAACCAGCGATCAACGGGTTCAGAATCCCGTCCATTTTCTCCCCTCTCGCCATTAAACTCTCCTCTTCTCCTTCCCTCTTCTTCCTTCTCTCTTCTTCTCTTTCTAGTGCGATCTTAACAAGGGAGTAAATTAATTTTGTTATAATTTCTTGTCATGAAATTGGGCCGCTTTGTCTTGCCATTTTTAGCGGCAGCTCACACTGATCATCCACGCACAGAATATACGATTTGTTACGGAATCGCACTAAATGCTCAGAGAGTAATCAGGTTGGGTGAATGAAGTAATATTCCAGCGTGGCAGTCTCGTACAGAGCGGGAGCACATACTCAAGAGGCGTTGAATATTAGCCGTTGGATTGATGATGGACGGCTCTGGTTTACAGATTAACAGTTTCTTTTTCTTTTCTTTTTTCCCTTCGATTGTAGTTTCCTTTTTTTTTCTTCCGACAGAAAAAAAGATGCTTAATTTCGTTTTGAAATCCCATGTTTAATGGCCCAAATCAGACTCATTGAATCAGCTAGCCTAAAACAAAGAAAAACAATTGTTTTCTTTATTTTTATCAGTATATTTTTTTTTCCGAGATTTCTGAATTCCTAAAACGTTAAGCAACAATAATAATAATAATAATAATAATAAAAAATCAGAATGTTGATTTCTTCAAAAGAAAATTAAAGGCACTTTTAGAAATCAGAAAATAGTTCTATTATAAAAAAAATCAGAAAATAGTAAGAAAAAAAAAACTGCATGTATGCCATATAAATAATCAATATCCTACATAACAATCATCCAAAATCTCCTCAAAAATCTCCTCAAAAACCCCAACAAATCAAGACCCGCTCAAACTCTCATCACTTTTTTCCCCTCCAAAACTCAACTCACCACCATTTTTCCTCAACTGATTGTTAGTCAACCGTCTCTCTAACGGCGTTTTTCTCTTACTAACAACAAATCGATTTACGCCTTTTCGCATCGGCATAATTTGTGGGAAATCCTCGTCAGGAATGCTCGCCAGCTCAGCGATGTCCTTTATTTGCGCCGCTCTTTTAAACCATCTTTCTGCTTTCGCCTCTTCTGACATGTCCAGCGGTTCGGATTCTCTTATTCCAGCGGAATAATTATTCTGAGAATAAGAGACTTCCTCTCTTTTGTCGGAATGGTTATTCTTAGAATAAGACCCTTCATTACTTTCACTGGAATAACTATTTTCATTATAAGATTCTTCTGCTCTGTTAGTGGTATAACTATTCTGAGAATAAGACCCTTGCTCGTTCTTCTTGGATTGAGACCTTTCATCAGAATAACTATTCTTGGAATCAGAACTATTCTCTTGAGGCGAAATTACCTCAACGCCCTTGATATTATTACTCTCCTCTGTTTTTTCCGTCTCGGACGTTTTATTCTCTCTTTTTTTGGCGAAATAATCAGGAGGAAAAGGCTTGAATGGAACAAAACCAGAATAGCTATTCTCATTATTAGCTTGTTCCAGCGCGATTCGTTTCTTATAAGGAGGTGATGTCAGCGACCTGTCTTTTTTCTTACTCACCACAAATCGGTTCTCTCCTTTCCGTACCGGCATCATTTCATCAGATCTCGCATCGAGATCCGTGCTATTTATTGTATTATTATTATTTTTATTATTATCATTATTTTTGCGGAATAATTTAGCAGGTAACGGGTTGAAAGGCACGTGACCCGTTTCGCCTCCTTGACTCGCCAAACTCTCCCAATTTATTTCATTATTTAATTTATTATTATTATTATTATTATTATTATTATTATATTTATTATCATTATTACTTGTTTGTTGGGCATTTGAAGGATTTAATATTCTGTCAAGGGTTTGAGTAACGGATGGATCCTTATCGGGTTTTAATCCATTATCCAATATAGTGGATTTGTTTAAAATTTCTTCTAAAATGGAGGGCTTTTTGGTAATTTCAGCCGGTTTTTTAAAATCGCACCTTAAGCATGACGTGTTTCTTCCATGGTTGAAAAAATCACATCTGAAATGTTTCAAAATTGCAGAGGATTAAAATGTAAATATTATGAAGTTAAAGGGGCTTGAATGAAAAATTGGATAATGGTAAAATTGAAATATAAAAAGTTTAAGCGGCTTGAATGAAAAACTGACTTACTGAGGGCAATCCCATTCTTCTCCAGTTAAATTTCTCTTTGGTCTCAATTCGTTGCATTCAAAACATTTATTGTTTCTTGCAAAATTCTTTAATTTACATCTGCACGTAAAATCCAAAAAAAAAAAAAAATAATCTTAAATAAATGTTGGAAAATGATTTAATATATGTACAAAATAAGTCGAAAAAGAAAGGAGAGTAAATTACTTTATGCAAATCCAATCGCCTCTTTTCATTGAAATATTTCGCACTGGAGACTCTATTTGGTTCGGTTTTATTAAATTTACGAAATGACTTAGTAGATTTTTTACGGATTGATCGATTATTTCATTAGAAATTTCATTTTTATTATTACAAGCGTAACTTAATATATACTGAATAACATCCACAGTTTCCGCCACCTCAGCTTGAATCGCCTGATATATTTTTCATTTTCAGTAAAAAATAATAATAAATATAATTTTTCGTAAATTAAAATAAATAGTTATCGTAAAAGATATTTCTTTACATTGTCTATACTCCCATTTAAGAAATTCCTCAATCGCAAAGTTGAACTTTCTCCATTTTTAAACAAGTGAGGTGATACATTTTCCACAAGCACTGCAATTTCCTTTTTTGGCAAGGACCTAAGCGCAAAAAGCCAACCAACCATTTAATAATATTTCAATATTTCCGACGAAACTAAATCCATTTTATCGCGAAAAATTACCTTATTAACTCTGGATTTTCCTTGGAAAACAAAACCAAAGCCTCAGAAACCCTCAAAAACTCCTCGGACAAATCCTCATTCTCTCTCAATTCACTCACACTAAAACCCGCTCTATCAAAATACCCTTTATCACTGACAAACTCAACGAGCTGGCTCCACTCATCCCAAACAAAAGGCGCCGTACTGTTTAGAGACTTCGATTGGAATGAAAGTTCGTCGGAGACAGTTCGGTTGGATGTACGGACGGAACTGAGCTGGCGAAGAGGGGCTGCAGAGCGGGAATTGCGGCGGAGGCGGAAGGAGGAGAGGAGGAGGAGGCCGGCGGAGGGGCGGCGAGGGTGGAGGAGGGACAAGGGGGAGGAGAAGAGGGAGAATACTTTTCCCGCGCCCACCATCAGTTAGAGGAGGAGAGAAGGAATATCTGAGTTTTGGGAGTTTGAAGAAGAAGAGATAAAAAGGGCCCAATTGGGAAGATGAAGAAATGGATTGGTCTTGGGCCAGGCCTTTTCTATTATTGTTGTGTAAGTATGGAATGCTCTTTCTTTTCTTTACTTCTTTTTTCTCTTTTCTTATGCTATAGGGCCCACAATTGGAAAGATGAAGAAATGGATTGGGCTTTTTAGTATTATCAAATTGGGCCAGGCCTGTTCTATTATTGTTGTGTGAGTATGGAATGCTTTTTTTTTTTTTTTTTTTTTTGAGAATTGTAGGCAATTTGCCAATTAGACTTAATAATTAACATAAAACATTACAACAGTTTTTATTTACAAGTAATTTTCTGAGCGTGAAGATAGCTCAGGAATAAAATAAAATAAAAAAGCCCATGTCCTAACAAGTCTAGGATAATCTTCCGTTAGGCGTGATCTCTGGTGATCGTTGGGTTTCTTGTCGGCCTTGAGCCGTGTCCTTAATTCTCTTTCTTTTCTTTACATCTTTTTTCTCTTTTCTTATCTTATTCTTTTTTGTGAGGAAATCTGGAGAGGGGTTGAATTATCCCCTTCCAAATGAAAATAAATTTTTTATAGCTCTTCTGATAATGTTTTTACAAGTGATAAAGAAAATCTATAAATTTACAAAGATTTGAAGAAAAACATCCTATATAAAAAAAATATACAGGTAAACCACCCAAAGCCCAAAACAATACCGAACGGGCCTTTTTAACACTCGAAGAAAAAATTAAAGAAAAAGAAAAGAAGGAAAACTCTCATCTTATGTTGTGTGTTAGGTATATTTTTTTTCTTTCTTTTTTGATTCAAGAGGCAAGTTTGAGTTATGAACGTCACCCTGCCTACCACTATTAGAGGCTCAAAAAAGAAGAAGATATTTTGTGAAAAGCTTTAATTTTCTAAGAATTGCATAATAAGGACTCCTTTTAGATAAACAAAGGATAAAGATAAGATATATGCACTATATTGAGGAAACTTTTGAAGGAGAACCAATAAGAAACCGCAATGATTTTTTTCTTTTTGAGGAAAAGAAACCACAATGATTTAATAAATATTTATTTAGGAATATATTAATCTACAGACAAGAAAATTGGTTACATCATACCGACACTCGAAAAGTTTATGCATGACTGTATATTATGTGAAAAAAATGCTTACAAATCATGTATAATGTTAATAAAAAAAGTTCAAAATATGTTATATAACTTTGACTCATACTCTTTACATTTTAAATATTGTATACAGTATAATATTATTTAGTACAGCTCTTTTATGATATATTTTGTTTCAAAATTTGGCAATGTATCTATCTAGCTAGGTTAAACTTAGGCATGACTAAGAATCCATGAACAAGTAAGCATGCATGGTGCGTATACCGTTCTTTTTGAAATCGCCATCATATTCCACTCAAGGAAGAAAAAGGAATAGTGGGTTTGTGAAATCTAAAAAGTCAATGCAAAATTTGGGGAAAATTCAAAAGATACTGATTTCAGTAATTTGGTCAGTGCCTTGTGGAAAAATTGAGTGCCTTCTTTGTAGATAAGAAAAGATAAGATCATATATATATCTAGCTTTGTACAATATATCTTGCTAAAAATGCATATTTTTCATGTGTACTTTGAAAGGTGTCAAAAATTGGAATTATATTATATTATACAGAAAATTATGTCGACTTACAAAATAACTCAACATATTAAAATAACTACATATACCTTCAAATTTCCCAACATGACAACATGTAAAATTAAGTTATTAGTTATATCACATTATAATACGCTAATATTAAGTCCTAATTATCACTATATACAAAACTTAGTTTGGCATAAAATCATGACATGTGTCCTTTTGTATGATTTTCTATGATCATTTTTTTGAAATTTTCTATATAATGAATGATTTATTGAAAAGTAAAGTAATTATTTTATTATCACTATATAGCTTAGTTTGGCATATGTGTCCTTTTGTATGATTTTCTATGATCATTTTTTGAAATTTTCTATATAATGAATGATTTATTGAAAAGTAAAGTAATTAATTATAATTTATGTACCAAAATTATAATAAAATAATAAATGAAACATGTACTAAGGAATTAATATAAATAGTTAAAAATAAATATTTATTTGTGGTTGTTAAAGCAACTGAGTTTTTGCATTAAGTTATACATTTTTAATATTTAAATTATTAAATATAATTACCTTCTTTAAACTATTTAATATTATTAAAGAAAGTGAGTTTTGCATTAAGATATAAATAATAGCCCAACATTTTAAATGGTAATCATATTTCATTAAATGAACAATTACTTATTATTATGCTTTTTTTCTTATCTTTAGAATGAATATGATTTTTGTCATTAAGTAATATATAATGGTGTTTATTTAAATGAGAAAGATTATTTATTTCACTTTTCATTATTTAGTGTCGATACGATTTGAACTTAAACTTATGAACATATCATTTATTATGCAATTGCTAGGTTATGTGTCTATTAGAAAAATATTTGTAGTACATAATATTAAATTATTATTTTTCTATAACAAAATTCATTTATTCTCTTCTTTCATTAATAACTAAAAGAAGAATATACAACCGAAGTGGAACGAGGGTGCTCGCTAGTTACACATATTTTCTACTGAAAATCTTTAGAGAATCATAATTCCTCCCTATCTCTACTAAGATTTATAAAGATATTAGTCAATGCCAATCTAATAATTCGAAATATAATTCTTGCTTCAATAATTATTTTCTTATTTTCTGTTTCGTTAGCAAAACAATATCTATAATAATCAACAGATTATATAAAAGGGAAATGGGAAATCACGACGGGGTACTGTAGCGACCCTGTAGCAACGGATTGAAATTATATACTATTTTCTCGCGTTTCTATATACGCTATATACTGTTTTTATTTTTTACCGAATGAATTTTTATATACTGTTTATTTTCAGTTTATATATTTTTATATACTATTTTTTTATTTTTTAAAATATATATTGTTTTACCGAATGAATTTTTTATATACTGTTTGTTTTCAGTTTATATGTTTGTTTTCAGTTTTTATATACCGTCGCTACATGGTCGCTACAGTACTCATCTCGCACTATCAGCTCCCTTATATATATTATTAATTGATTATAAATAAATATATGAACTCAATTTGAGATAGATTTTAAAGGGTCGTAGATATATAATTAGGACAGCCAATGTGATGACTGCAAGGAGATGTGACCAATGCATGTTGCATAGGTTATAACTTATAATAAAGTTTGATTTAGATACAATATGAGGTTAATTATATACTTAACCACGTTTTGGTTTGGATGCAATTTGATTCTATTAAACTTTGTAGATATTTTATTCTTACTTTTTGAAGGGTTGCTAATTGCTATCAATATTTTGACTTTTAGTGGAGACTAGAGTTTCTTTTTGCTTTGTCATTTGAAATTTGAACCCCCACTCTATTTTCTTCTGTCATTCCTGTGGGTCTGAAAACTTATCAAATTCTTTTCTGTGCATTAGCGTGTGTGTTTTTGTGGGCTGTCATCAATTATAGCTATAAACAATATGAAATTGTAATGCTAACTACAAGAAAAATATAACCCTGATAACAAATATAAATTCTACAAATTAAATTATGAAATAAATTATACTGAAACAAAAAAAAGTTATAGTTTATGTAGAGTGCAAGGTGTCAAATTTCTAAGGTATTTATCCTGAAATTTTGGCCAAGAGAGAGTCATAATTAAGGCTCTGTTGCTAACTTATTTTCTAAGTGAAGGTACCAAGGTCAACCACCAGCCTCACTCATTAAGTCATCATTATCGTTCTAATTTTTTCCAACTTACATTTTGCCTAGGGGCTTGAAAGCAAAAAAACAATCTAATTACTTCTATATAATCATTGAATTTTTCATTTATCCGAATTAAATCACAATGTCATTCTTCCTTATGCGACACTAAATGTGCCATGCATATGCAACTTTGCATGATTTCCGATGTATATACATGATTCTCTATACATCTCCATAAATTATCATACATGCATCATTTTGGTTAATGTACCAAGAATTTTTAGTATTAGGTTCACCTTTCTAATTAATTTGGCAGACAGCCATAATATTAACCTACAATTATATGAGGAGATTCAAAACATATAATAATATAATAACACTTTGACTTAATTAAATTAGTGAGACTATTAACATGTTTGCCACCCATTTGAAGTGCATATATCACTGTTTATAATTTTTGAGTGAGGGCAAGGCAAACTATTGACAGTTGGCATGCATAAAAAAGTTAGGTTTCTCACCATACAAAATCAAAGTGCATATCACTGTTTATATATATATATATATATATATTTTTTTTTTTTGAGAAAAATATATGTAGGGACTAAATATTCCTTTATCAGAAATCCACATCATCATCAAAGGCTAAGGATATATATGGATGGATCATAATTCATATCATATCACATGAGAAAGCACACACATGACATGCCAAATGCCAACCAATAAAAATTAGAAACAAAGTTGACTTTACTATGTGAAATGAGGTGAGAAAAGTGGGAGAAAGAATGTGACTTTGTGGGCCTCATTGTCAAAATAGTCATTTTAATATTAATGTCAGTTAAAGAATTTATATAATATTATCTCAAATCTACTTCACATATATTATACATTATACAATATAAATAAATTATATTAGAAAATTTGGAAGGTCACAACTGATCTCTATTAGTTGTGTATATATATCCACCCTGCTTTGCTTTCGGGCACTTGTATAAATCTACCCTTAGCCATAACCTCAAATTTCCTAAGTTAGTCGAGAGAAATATTAATCAAATTTATACTGTTCAAAAGAGAAAAAAATATGGAGCAAAGGAGATCTTTGGTTCATTTCTTCGCTCTGTTTCTCATGCTGTCGTCTCTGCTTCTTCTCCCTCTGAACTCTGCTGTGCCTCTTTCAAGTAATGTTTTGGTTTTTCACCATTGTTTTCTCTTGTTTATTTTCCGATTTTCTTCGATTTTTTTGCTCATTTTTGTGTGTGATTTCTCAGGAAGCGTTGCATTGAAGAATCGTGAGTTAACGGCTGTCGAGGTTTCCGATGATCAGGTCTCTCTCTCTCTTTCTCAAATCAACTACTGAAACTGTATTGTCTTTCTTTAACCATTTAAATCAAGGAGAAAGAAAAATTTAGGGAAATTTTCGTCACTCCCTTCTTTTGTTTACTACTAAAAAGTGTATTATGCATAAATATATGAGGATAAATAATATATTATATATTATGTATTATTATAATTTAATTGTAATATATTATGTAACTGAAAGTATGATGTCAGGAGTTGAATCTAATTTCAAAGCGGTCACGAGATGTGTCCTTTTATGCAGCAATGAAACACCAATAACAGTTTCTTGGAAAGGGAAATAAATAATAAATAATGAAAATTAGCTTGTGCATATCCTATAGATGAATAGATCTACTATGAATGAATATACTCTAATAATTAATTATACAGTATTTTTTTAAAGACTTAAGGATTTCAATCATTCATATTATTGATGTGATTTCTCATTTGATTACATCAAATAGATTGTTTAAATTAGCTCTATCTATAGTCCTTTTTAAGTCCAAAGTCAAATATATTGATAGTAACAAGGCTACAACATTTTTCTTTTCTTTTGATGTTTGGTTCATTGACCCTTAACTCTTATACTCATACACTTCTTTCTATATTTTTAATCTTATTCCAATAAATTTTTTGTATACATTAAATTAAATAAAAATAGTAATTTACATGCAGATCCCGAATCATAATGAAAATCTCGAAGAAAAAATGGCGAGAAGAGAAATCGAAATTAATGACTATCCTGGTTCTGGTGCGAATCCTCGACACGATCCAAGAAGTCCAGGAAGAGCTTAATAATATCATTTTATTTTAGTGATAATATGTGTTTTATAATTTTCATATAATGTATGAATCTAGAAATTAATTAAGTAGTTATTATATTTAAGGGGGATTTCATTTATATATTTTAGTTATATATTTGTATGGTTGTAGTACTAGTGACTAGTGAGTTGTATTCATCTGGATTTTGTGATGAATATTTCTCTTTATTAATTAGTATATCTTTAGAGGTGATATTTTGGGTATAAATCTATGTATAATTAATGAGTATCCTTATTATGTTTTAATCAATATAAAATTCTTGTGTTCATATTTGTCTCCAGATCAAATATGAATTAAATGATTATTTCCTTATTCATCTGGATTTTGAATGCATGTAATATTGGTTTTGATTCAATGATTCATTGACACAATTAATAATTTGATTTAGATAGATAGATTGATTGTTGTATATATATAAATATATATATATATATATATATATATATATATATATATATATATAGAGAGAGAGAGAGAGAGAGAGAGAGTTTTGCTAATAAGCTAATATTATT
The DNA here is from genome assembly GCA_027726005.1 of Juncus effusus. Classification (NCBI taxonomy): domain Eukaryota; kingdom Viridiplantae; phylum Streptophyta; class Magnoliopsida; order Poales; family Juncaceae; genus Juncus; species Juncus effusus. The sequence goes on along the minus strand of CM050910.1, from coordinate 860,335 downwards.
ATCAAGGAGTTGGTACTAACAATTTGTAGACCCTTGGATCTGCTTTAATTTGTGTGCAGCCATTTGATCAACATATTTAGTAACTCTCTCTCTCTCTCTCTCTCTCTCTCTCACCTGAAAAGAAAATAAATCTTGAACCACAAAGGAAATAATCGCATAAATGAAAGTGTTTTTTCGAATATAGAACTTTCTTTCGATATTCCGATTTTTCTCTTCCAAAAAATCTCTTATTTTCATATATTAAAAAAAATAAGTGTTTGAGAAGAAATTATTGGCATGTTTTGATTAAATTTAGAGATTGAAGTATTTTTGTAAATTTAAATTTTATATGAATTTTAGTTTGAAATTTATTTGTATGGATTATGATATGTGAGTTCATTAATTTGTAATGGATATATATGAATGCGATTTGATTAAATTGTATGAATAATATTAGTATGCATTTTGATTAGAAAGTTTTATGAATTATTATTGTATGAATTTTGAAATTTGTATGAATTTCTATGATGATAAAATTAAAGCAGATCAAACGGTCCAAAAATCGTTAATATCAAACGCTTTGTACTAACATTAGTTTTCTAGACGGACTCTATATATATATATATATATATATGAAAATTCCTAGTCAGATTAAACCCCACATGATAGAAACAGATGAACGGCTGATAAACAGTGAAGCATCACAAACAACGGTCCAGATCAACATTGTTGAATCAAATTACCAACTTGTATTTAACTAACCATTCCGTCACCAATGTATTTCTTCCGTACAATGAAATAATTTGATTTTGAGCCTTTTTTTGTTTTGTCTCTACCTTTTTCTCTGTTGTCAACTCATGATAGAAACATCATTTGCGAATTGCAACAAGATTTAAAAAGAAAAATAGAAAATAATCATCAATATCTCTTTCTTGAATGAATAAATTCGCAATGGTATGGTCTAATCAAAATATAGGGCCTTCTGTTGTTCTGTACTTCTTAATGGCCCATAAGTTCAAAAATATCTGTTCGAAATTGATTATGGATTGATGATATTTACATGTAGAATCATTTATGTTGTAAGTATGAGAAATTCAACATTATATAATTTTCATGAATCCACAATAAAGTAAAGACTCATGACTAATTCCTTCATACTTTCGTCAAGAAGCAAGTGTATTTTACCTCCCTTTTCAAAGTACATAGTCATCTCCACTTGACTTATACCCATTAACCAACCTAATCCAACAAGAGTTCTTCTATAGAACTATAACAACTTGTAGCTTTCTTTATAGACTGCTTGCTTGATTTGGTTAACTGCACAATTAAAAGAAAATAGTTGCAATTCAAAATTGTTACACAACATGCTAAAATTGATCGTAAATCTGACATAATCTGAACTGACATACAAAAACACTGCTCATCGCACTGATGAGAGTAACAAATTATCAAAAGACTTGAGCACAATGGGTCCCTTAGAGACTTGGTAACAAATTGTATTGGACACAAATGGATGGCTTGGAGACTTGGTAACAAATTGTAGTCATGTGAGGCTCCAAGAGCCCAAAATGGAGCTATCAAATGAAAAGGATAGAACGCAACACAATTGAGTAGGGGCCAAAGGAGGAAATGTCATTATAACTTGTAAGACCATAAATATGATGGGTACTTTTTCAATTTAGTCATCTCATTGTTTGAAAATATGTGGGCATAATATTTTGGTGATATTTCATATTTTCACTTACATTGTCGGAGAAAGTTTTACTTGGTCTTTTGCGAGCATGAGAAATGTTGAAATCTAAGAATATTAGAGTGAGAACAAAAAAAAAAAAAAAATAGAGTGAACATTCTGAGAACATTTAAAGGAGAAATTAAGAAATGCTTAGAAAAGTGTCAATGATTTCTGTATCATGACTTAGGTACTTTAAAAGTAAGAGCCTTTGGCTTATGATTATTATGAATTTCTTCCATTGGACCAATCCCTCCTAAATTGAAGTCCAATTATATAATGTTTAATAGTAATATTGCATTCCTAATATAGTTGTTATATAACAAAATACAAACTTCATAAAAACTGTTTACATTCCTTGCATCTTTTGGTTCTTCTAGACAATGACATGATTTTTATATTTGGAGTAGTTGATGGTAGCAAGCAATACAAAATCAGTCTGAATTCTTTTAAAACGTAACCAATGGCGTATGAACACTACCTTTCTTTTTTTTTCTCTTTGCTCAATGAACACTACTCATTCTAAAATTAAACAGAATTCAAGTAATTATTCAAAACATAACATAGTTTTCAATTTTCTTAATCAAGTTCATATTCATTAGATTGTAGAATTTTTACTAATTTTGGGCGAATTTACTTTTCTGCCCCGGCCACGTTGAAGCAGGAAGCGCTGTTTGCGTCACGAGGTAAAATCTGAATCCAATAAACTTTGTGCAAAACGCCTCCATTTATATTCATTTGCTGCTTTGCATCCCCAACTTATGACTACACTATAATCATAATTTTTGTAAATTAGTCGCAATATTAACTATTAAGTCATGTCTAGATCTCTTAAGCCCCAACATGGACAAAATCAGAATAGATTCATGAAGGAGTTAGTATTATGTGTAGTAATTAATATTATTTTAGTTTAAATGATACAAAAATATCTGAAGTTCAATTTGTTTGTGATTGAATATAGTAAGTTAAATATCTCTGTTTGAGTCTCGATACTGTATTATTTTTGCTAATTTTTATTTTTACTTTAAGTGTAGAAGTTTGGCGCACGTGGAATTTGTACTCATGTTTTCAGTATGTACAGAGCCTTACAATAGTAGAAAGAAGTGTTTTATAAATAATAGATCTATAATGATAAAATAAATCTCTACTAAGTTACTAATTAAAGAACTAAGAGAAAAAATTATATAATTCTCAACGACAAAGTATTAGAGACATAAATAATTAAGTTGTTAATAATAAATTTATTCAAATTTAAGTTCTAACAAATAGGCTATCAAGTAAAATATTCAATTGATTTTTCTATTGCAGATTTAGTTATTGCAGTTTGTCCTTTGTTATACCTCAAAAATTTTGTAATTTTTAATTTTGATCTTTATGTTCTTTTAGAAAAAAATATTTCTACTTTCATAAAATTCAATTTTTTTATAAGTTTGACTAATCTAAAATAAAAAAATGTTATTATCTTACAACATTTTGTTATACCTTATTTTAGAAATAATTCTTTAGTAATAATTAAATTATTAATTATACTAGAAGCATTAAATAGTATAAAAAATATTGCTTTATTGCGTCACTCACATGGATTTACTAAGGTTATTTGGGCTTGGATTTTTCAGATTCAATGTAAATATATTGATCAAGTACTGCCTAATTTGTAATTTGTTCACATTCACTTGGAATCAACTTTATTGAAATTCATTTCTAATCAGTTTATTTGAAATTCATGGTGTATGTCACACTATTTTGTTGTACTTAATAATTATTAATCCTTTTATAGCTTTCTTGTCTCCATCTAGTTCCATGAAAGAAACTATCAGTGTTACATTATATATCACTCTAGAATAATATTACTACTAGAAAAGTAAGTAATTTAAGAGATGGAAAAGTTGTCGGTACGAACATCATTGAAATATTAAGGAACAACACTGGTGCATACATCATTGTAATATGAAGAGAAAATACACATACACATACGCTGAAGCCGTTCTGAATACTTCCTTTATACTAAACCAATCATAAAAGTAATAGCGATGGAAGAATTAAAATTCCCAAATGCAAAGGACATCCCCACATAAAAAAACCAAAAGACATCTTCTCAGTATTGCTAGCACCTTTACTTTGACATCACCCTTGGAATTCAATTCACTCTATCTTTTATTTAACGTTGAAAGTCAATTATTTTCACTCTCATGCATTTCTTCTCTGTCCTCGTTTTTCTTTCTATTTTATAAAAAATGGCAATGATTTTGCTGTTAAATTGCTACTCAATTTTCATCTTTCTCAATTCACAACTTTTCAAAATCTACGTCTATATTTCATACAACCATCAAAATAGTTTTCAGCCCAACTACTCAATTTTTTTGTCTTCGTTGTAACATGAGTTTTGATAATGCAAATGGTTTGTATAATCACAATGATAATGATCATCACATACGACATCGATATGAATATGGAACATGTCGATATTTTTTTTGATAACTCGCATGATCCGGATCAATACCGAAATAACACTTACTGGGGCAATCTTATCCTCAGTCGATTTTCAACCTTCTACGAAAACGATTACGACGCAATACCTGAAAATATCTAGACCGACTACGCGGCATAGGCATACGAATCACCCCACCGACTCATTTTTTTTTTTCCGATTTTTGCCCTTAGGTTAACCAACACCTACATATCTAGCCCCCTTGTAATTTGAACCCAGACCCTTCAGAAAGAGGGGGGAGTGTCTCTGCCACTGCGCTATGCAGTGGCTTGCCCTACCTGCTCATTTTAAAACACAAATAATATATCAACAAATAACACTCTTTTTAGAAATAATGTAAATAAATCTAACGCATGAATCATAATACTCGTATAAATCATCTGTAATACAGAAGGGTGAGCAAGATGTCGTTCAAAAGCATTCCCTACCCTCATTGCCCCGGTAAAATTAAATCGCTGTACTATGTGTTCATCCTCCCACCGCTCGATCTTCTCCCACTTCCGAAATCTACCTCGTTTCACGCGACTGCGCATGTCTCCCCGCACTTTTCGTCTCAACACAGAACCTTAACCAATCAAAAGTCAGCACGTGTCATCCCGTGAATTCCGTAGACGTTCTTCACACAGGTAAACAGTCACCACAACTATCACGTCAACCTTATACTGTCATTCTATCCTCATAGCACTCCCACTAAATCCTTCACATAACGAGTCATATTCAACTTCTTCACCAACTCGTTACATAAACAGACCCAGTTATCCGTTCTCATATGAACTGGAACGCTATCACACTTTCCGGTTTCCTTCTCTTTACTTCTTCTTGTCCTTTTCAATTTCCATTTTTTTTTACTCTTCCAAATTTCCATTTCCATTCTTAAGAAACTCTTCCTTCTTCACAACCAAACCGAAATCCAATCCAATCCAAATCCCCAAATTCCATCGGATCTCGATAAATTTCCCCAAATTCAATCCAGTCCGACGAATTGAAGTTCCATCGGAATCCATGGCGGACTGCCGGAGTCTGATCGAATTCCTCCGCGCGTTCGAGCAGCACCGGAAGAGGCCCTCTGTTTCGTCAGTTACCTCCAGATCGCGCCGGAGTTCTTCCAGAAGCTTCTGGAATCCCCTGTCGCACCCCTTCTGCGACCACTCTCCGTTCGCCGCAATTGACGCCTTGTTGCTCTTTCTAGTTCTCTTCGCCTTGGCCTTCTTGGCGCTCCCTTATCTGAACCTAATCGTCCAGAAATCTCATTACCTCTTCAATTTCGTGTCAAAACCGTACTTAATCGCCTTGATTTCAACATTTGTTTTAACAATCGTGCTTTGGGAGGTGATCACGCATCAAATCAGGAAATGCGGGAAGCCGTTCTGCAAAGGATTGAAGAAAGCGGTTGAATTCGATATTCAATTGGAGACGGAAGAGTGTGTTAAACATCTCAAACCGATTCCGAAAGAGCTGATCGCGGCGAGCAGAGTGGAATTGAGCACAGATCACAAAGAGCTGGAAGCCGAGCTGAGAAAAATGGCGCCGTTGAATGGACGAACTGTGCTTGTTTTCAGAGCTCCGTGCGGATGCCCTAAAGGAAGAATGGAGGTTTGGGGCCAAAGGAAGGTTAGAAGGATTAAGAAATAGATAAAAAGAGTTTTTCTTTTTCCTTTTTTTGGGGGGAATTTGTGGTTTAGTAATAAAGGAATGATAGTAGTGATATATTGGGGGAATAATTATAGGTATAAATTATGATAAAGTTGGTTTATTTAGTGGTAAAAAGAATTCAGAACAGAGAGTATATGTTTTGGTTGTTCTGTACTGAGTACATATAAATTAACATAATGAGACAGCTTTTTTCGTCTGGTTTTAGTTTCAATTATTTTTCAATTTGATGCTTTACTGTTGTTTTTTGTGTGGAGTTTTCTGATTAAATTTATGTTTTGCTTGATCTGATTTTTGTTAGTTTTGGTCCCTTTAAAGCTTAAGACTGCAACTGAAATAATGAAATTTTAATTATATGAAAATGATTTAATTTAATAAATCCACTCTAGTAATATTATTATGCATAGTTTGATCATTAGAGATTTCTTTTTTTTTTTCTTTTTTCTTTTATAATTTCAGCATTTGATATTACTGTTGTATCAGTGATGTTTTTTTGATGCACTGTAAATATTATTCCTGTGTATTTTTTTAAGTAAATGAAATATTGTAATTAACCACCCCTTATATTTTCACTCACTTTGGGGCAAATCTAACATGCCACATCACTCTTTTAGCTCAACCATTCATTTTAGAAAAATTTGCAAAAAAGCCTCTACACTATGTCTAAATTGCAAAAAGCCCTGCATTAGAAATTGCAAAAAAGCCCCTGCATTATTGCTAAAATTGCAAAAAAGCCTCTATCGTTAGATAAAATCTAACACCGTTAGTTTCAGTAGTTTAATAACTTGAAAATTAGTTTTTTAATATTAATTAGCATTTTTGTTTATTTTGCTAATTTTCACTGAATTAGATAGATTATTGGATTTGGTCAATGTTCGAAAAGTGGTGCTTCTTTTGCAATACATTGTAGGGGATTGTTTGTATTTTTTTACAATTTTCGTATCGCCGTACCCGTACGCAACATAATCAATATTTCACGTATTTTATGAAAATTTTGGAAAACACGCATATAAAATACCTATTACCGTATAATACTGTTCTTTTAAAAAAATAATAAAATTTCTCTATTAATATAAAAATTAAAAACTTACTTTTGAACAAAGATTACAATAAGAAATATCAATAACAATATATATATGTTTGGTGTTTTGCAAAAATAAACATTATTTAATAAAAATAATGATATTTTTAAGTTATTTTTTTGAATAAAAGTATATATTTTATATACCAAATTATTGTATCCTTTTTGGGTAAAATAGGTGAAATTATACAAGAGCAAAGGAATTAATGAATTATTATGGTTTTTTGTTTGATCGAATATTTGACCGACTCGAAAGATGTTTTGGTCCGAATTATACATGAACATATTGTATACCATATTTTTAGCGTATCACGGAGCAAATAATATCCCAAAAAATAATTAGATGCATTCTTGCATTTTTAGTATTTTACAATACATAACAGTAAATCAATTTATATTTAAATAGATTATTAATAAAATGTTAATACTGCAGTGAAGCACGGAAAATATTCTAGTAATTTTCATAATATGGATATAAATGAAATATAACAACATTTTTCATAATTTGCTGATAAGTGAAACAAGAGAAATATTGCAACATTTTTCGTAATTTGGAGATTATGAAGGAGCTTGATAGTTCAATTTGAAGACCAAAGTTTCATACTTTTTTGGTACGTCATTTTTCTCAATCAAAATTGATAATTTCATATGATTAACTTACGTCAATTTTGCATATTTTTTACATAAATATTTTCTTTCTTTTTCATTAGGTATCTGATTGGAGGCAACCTATTTATATTTCACATTTTTCAAGGACATATAGGCAAAATATCAACTGAACTCATCCTACTCAATACATAATCATAAGTAATTTCTTTTTGCATCTTTTTTCTTTAATCAATAAATTCTATGTTTTTTAACTCCCATCTTTTAGAGAGAGAGAGAGAGAGAGAGAGAGAGATCTAAAAACATTCAGTATGGAACCAGTTCCATACCAAATAAGTAATATATAATATATCTCACATCTTATTAATTTCGCCTCAATCATGTACATCAAATCGCCTCTACTAATCAATACATTCCCCCCTCTTTCCAAAGAACCAACCCAAATCCAAATCCCCAAATCCCGGATTTCCCCAAATCCGGGATCTCAATTCCACCCAAAACCATTCAAGTCAAAACTCCGGGAACTCAAATCCCGATTCTCGCTCTCCCGTAAATTCAAATCCAGCCTGGAACTCAAATTCGGGTTCCCGAATTCCTCTGTCAAACTGCTCTCCATTGAATTGTTTTTGGATAATCTGTTGATGTAGCATTCAGTTTCGACTGGAGACTCCATTTCTGTTGTAATAATGTTTGTTTTATCATTTTCTGTGTTGTTATTTTTGCCTAATGTTTCCTGAGCTTTTTCTAACACGGCTTGGAGGTATTTTCCCTGCGCTTCTATTCTGAGCTGGAGATGTCTTTGTACCTGTTATAAAGTTAATTTTAATATTTAAAAAATAAATCAACAAAAATATAATGAAAATATAAATTAAGATTGAAATATTTACCTCGAGTTGTTCATTGAGTTGCCTTTGAACTTCGATTTGCAGCTGGAGTGCTTCGCTTATTTGTATAGTTCTGTTATTCAAAAATTAAGAATTAACTTACTTTTAATTAAAGAACAATTTTGTAATTTTATCCTTGATAAGTATAAAATAGAAATTTTACCTCTCTGTTTGAGGAGCAATATTAGAATTATTACTCATTGAAGGACTACTAATCATAGATGGTGATTTATCAGGTGATCCCACACAATTTATAACTGCAAAAATTAATTTAAAAAATGAATAATCTATTCATTATAGATGGTGATTTATCAGGTGATCCCACACAATTTATAACTGCAAAAATTAATTTAAAAAATGAATAATCTATTCATTATATTAATATATCAATATATTATGAGATGGTATAAAATTAATTTACCATTTTTCATCGGTGCCCCAGTATTTGTTTGAGATTGGAGATTCCTACTTAGCCTATATTTCTGAAATAAAACATCAAATCGTAAACAGTTAGTTTAAGTTCTTATCTGAAAATATAATAATTTTATCGTTTATTAAAATAATTAAAAATATTATTTCACCTGAAGGTGGCTTTTTAAATGATATAATGTTAATCCTGGAATGCCCATGAGCCTCATTACAGTCTTCGGGGTCGCTTCTGTTAATTCAAAATAATCCCAAAATAATTAATAACAATCAAAACTATATATTTCTTAATAAAATACAATATTGAAATGTTTCAAAATCATCTCAAAATATTGAATAGTAACAACAATAGATTTCTTAATAAAATTGAATATTGGAAACTTCAGTACTCTCAAAGCCATCCCAAAATAACCATTAATAACTACATAATTCTTTTTTTTTATCTAATAACTATATAATTCTTAAAAAAATATATATAGATTAGAACTCACAGCACTCAAAATCATCTCAAAATAATGAACAGTAAAAACCATATATTTCATAATAAAATAGAATACTGGGAGACTTTCAGCAATTTTTACTACTCACTTTCAGCGCCGCCTAACTGATTGACAGCCTCTATGAACCGTTGGTGCAATTCAGGCGTCCATTTTAAGCGCGGTTTTGCATCCGTCGAAAGAACAAGTCCTGAATCAGCATGCACGTGATTATTATTTATGACATGCGACGAAAATAAATGTCTTTCTTGCAAAAACGCCCCTCTGTTTTGCGAAAATATCTCTCCTCCCCCTCCTCCGTTGCTCTGATGATGATGATACATATTTCCTAGAATATAAAATTAAGAATAAAAATAAGAATGTGATTATGTGATTTTGATTTGGAAAATGAAATGTTTTGTAAATTTTGTGCTTACCACTTTGGTGAATATTTATCGATTTTTGGAATTAGGAAGATTGATTGATTATGATTTTGATTCTGTATGGATTTCTTCAATTGAAGCTCTTCTTCTTATGATGATAAGGAGTGAAGCGAAACCGCTCCTTATAATGGAAAAATGGAATATTGTAACCTTTTTCTTTTTGAAAAAAAAAAGAATATGGAATCAAAGGAATCCATTTTATTTCTGGAAACTTACTATTTGCTACATGTGGACCCACATTTTGGTCCTCAAAAACTTTCTTGTATATTTTCGTGTCATAATAGTATTTTTCTCCAATATAGGCCATTGAATTTTATTTTCCATACAATTTATAGTTTTTGGAGGGCCCGTGCTCAAATATGCGATGAAATAATCGATCAGATATTTATTGTTAATTAAAATGCAATAATTCAAAAAAGATAAGGTAGGGTATAAGTTGGTGTCACACTATTTAGATATGCAATATAAAAAGATATAATTTGAGTGAATATTTAATATTTAATGAAATAAGAACGCAAGGTGTACAAATTTCTGAATAGAAAATTGGAAGAACATTTTAATTGTTGACTAGTTATTTGAGGAGCTATTATTTGGTTAATTTAATTAGTGACTGAATTTATACCAACTTTAAGAGAGTAGAATATAATGAGGAGCTAAGCATAAATTCTACTTCATAACCTTTGTTAAGATTGGTACTTATTCATATCACACTCTGACCAGCCTTTTAAGTTGATTTTGGGACCCATTTTAATTCAATTTGAAAATAAATTTGTTTCTGTATAAACCTAAGTTCATGATTTTAGCATAGAAATATAGTGGAGCAACCAATATAGCACAAACAAAAATTGTGTAAGAACCTTTTTGTCACTTTCTTCTTTTATCTGATTTCTGTTGAATTTCAAGTATTCCCAATTTGACAAGTACAAATCATCTATTTAAATTTTAATCCTTTCAAATTTGGGGTTTATGAAAAAATGTCGACACTCTCTGGCTTATTGAAAAGAATATTTTATAGAACTTTATCACTTTCATCAAAAGACTAGTTAAGAGAATATATATCCTCCTTTTATTTCATTTGTTTCATGCATTGATATTTGATATAGACATCTCAAAGCATTGTGTTGTAAATTTGGTTTTGTATAGTTTTATGAAGAAATGGACATAATAGATGCTAATGTAATGGTTTTATTTATATCATTAATTTGGGGCATAAAAGGGTTTAGAATCTACAACTCAAAGTGATTCTTTTCTTCCTTATCCAAATTGATTAAAGTTGGTCCATTGTAGAGAGAGAATATGTACTTGAATGGACAGGTTGCAACCAAAAATATGAGCTCTCATTTGTTTCCTAGTAATACTATGCTTGGAGTTTTAACTAGACAATAAATGTTTTATTAATAGTAATGAATTACAATTATAGGTAACTAATTAAATTATCCAATCATACAATTGGATAATTAGTATTTTACAATTATCCATCATACAATTGGCACTTTACTATTTTACAATTATCCATCATACAATTGGCATTTTACTATTTTATTTGTTTAACTAAATATGCAATAAATAATTAGTATTTTTCTATTTACTCCTTGTGAGTGTTTCCTTTTACCTATACGCAAGTCTCCTTATATCATTTCAACAAATGGCACCATTTATTCTTGGTTTGATTTAAGTGACCATTTCAAGTGATATTCTCACAAAACATAAACAATATGCTTTTTCCATCGAATAAATTTCTTTAGTATCAAATACTTTTTGTCCTTTGCGAATCCTTTATATTCTCATTCACAACGCATTCGTGCGATAAACTATGCTAACAAATTTAATTATCTTCTTATATTCTTTCCTTCTTCACAAAAAAATATTCATTTCAACCATCTAATTTTATAATTGTCTAAGATTCATACTAGGCTTAGAAGGGAATCAATCTCATATCTAGACTTACAAAACTCCAATTTAAGTAAATCCACTCAAATACCCTACGAGCTAATTCTTTGACCGAAGTAAAATCACCATATAGCAAATTGACATATATTCTTTCAATTAAAACTATCTTGAAGGTATAAATTCCCCTATTAAGTGTTCTTGGCATCTCATATTTTATTTTTATTTTATTTTTCTTCACATTGTTAGAATTTTCATGATTTCGATCTTGTTTTTCAGATATTCCTAGCTCAATGGAAGGAATAAGTCCTCATTTACATCTAGTGGCTATCAATGAATATATTCTCTAATTTTTGTACTAAACTATTGCGGCGACTATCTTTTGATACGTGATAGCTCTTGTTCAAATATGCCCTAAAGAGATAAAAATACAATTTGTTTATCTTGATATAATAATATTTACAGGCAACTGATTTGTGTTAACAAATTCATTCAATTTTTTAGTTTACAAGTCAAATTTACAGTCATGTTAATACCAACCTTTTTAAGTCGACATTTTAATATTAAGTAAATAAATGACAATATTTCCAAGATATCAAATTACTCTTTTTACTATAAACTGTTAATTTTATCGTCATTAAATAAATATATTATGTTTCTATAATAAATATTTGATCAGTATTAAAAATTTAAGAACCAAAATATTTTCAGCTGCCGTGTTTTCATTTCTTCTTCAAATTCTGTCACACAAAAAAAGAGCGAATAATTATACTAGTGAAAAAATACCTGATATGAAAGAACGCATTCCTGATTTGGATCTAATACTCAGAATTGAAATCTTATTGTGAGTATTTGTTTCGGTTAATTTATGGAAATGTACTTTATTTTCCTGTTCATTCATTCATTCTCTTATAAAAGAATTACTTTTATGAAAAGTTTTGTTCCTTCAGAATCGGAACTTAAAAACAGTTGTTTCAGCTTTTAGTTATTCTCTCAGCAACTAATTTTGTGCTAACATTCCTTTTCTTTTTCACTGCCTTTTATTTTATCTTTCTTTGACTGATAGATATGATACGACCTTCTAGATCTTTAATCGACTTCTTTTTGTTGTTAGCTCGTTTTCATAACTAAAAAAATTTAATTATATTTACATTTTTTTTGTTAGGTTCTTTTTCCTGATATTTTTCTTGAAAAATCATTGCTATATGTTGCACCCTTCTTCTTAAGCATTTAAATTCAGAATCTGATATTATAAACATAGCTAATTGTTACATTTTATATAGAATAATTTTCAATGTAATAAAGTATATATTCTGATGATTTATATTTGATATATAATATTCATAGGTGCATGAATAAAGTTGTTGGCTGCATAAGAAGCTTCACGATAGGGGAGGTGCATTGTCAATTTTGGAACATAGACAAACAATTAGCATATCTTATCAGAATAATATGTTTTAATTATAAGTCTTCACAATTACATTAAGTTTAACTATAAATATTTTTAAGATATATATCATAATTTCAATCCTACAAAATATTACACAACATAAAACTAGTATAAAATCTTAAATTACATATATGGCAGCTCATCAGAAATTAACTCCAAGAAAATGATAAATTGAAAGTTAATTCATCAAACAAGGTTTAATATATACAAAACCAAAATAAATTGAGTTCACCTACAAAAAAGGTAAACAATAAAGAAAAAAAAATAAAATCAAAACGCGAAGCATCTTTAATTCTCAAGATGGTATTAACAAAACATAATAATATCAACAAACCATCAAGAAAAAAAAATACAACAAAAAACTCCAAAATAACAATTTTTTTACACAAATCATCTCTTCCTTAAAAATCCCAAAATAACAAATTTTTACACAAATTATTTCTTCTTTCTCTCCTCAATTCTCCTCTGAATTCACATTATTATTATTATTATTCCCTCCATTAGACGATGAATCTCCATTATTATTCCTTGAAAATAATCCATTAAATGGCCATGGCACATTTCCCCACAACCCATTATTATTATTATTATTATTATTATTATTATTATTATTATTATTATTATTATTATTATTATTATTATTATTATTATTATTATTATTATTATTATTATTATTATTATTATTATTATTATCCTCTCCAGTTGAATCCTTTTGCTCATCATCATCAACAGGCAACTGAAACCTACAAACAGGACACGAACTATGCAACTCAAGCCAAGGCAAAATGCACTTGTCATGAAACTTGTGCTTACATGGCATCATTTTGACCTCCGTTTGAATCTCAAACTCGTCCAAACAAACTGAGCAATTCAGATTCGAATCCTCGGTTTGAATTCTCACATTTTGCAAATCTCGTACCGCCTCCTTTTTCGCCGGCGGAGTTCCGTACCGGTTCGGATCGTTTTCGCTCAAGTGTTGTAATAAAAGATCCAAACCCGGCCCGATAAAATACTCCTCAACCGAATTATTTGAATTTGAAAAATTTGGATTTGGATCGGTGGAATTAGGGTTTGAGGAGTGAGAGAGGATGGCTTGGTTGAAGGCATTGATGAGTAAGGAGGTCCTTTCTCTCTCTAGATCGCGGTTTCTCTCTCTATGAGGGTTGGATCGGGCTTCTGATTCCTCTCTCAATACCTGAAGCAGCTGTCTCACTGCATATCTCCTTCTCCTTCTCCTTATAAAATCCTCAAATTCGCTATCCAACTCATCATTATCATCGTTATCATTGTCATCATTAGAAACCCTAATTTGCCTCATACCGGTTCCAATTCCGAATCTGGTACCGGTACCAATTCCAATTCCAGTACTGGTACCAGAATTGGAATTGAAAATGGAATTGGAGTTGGAATTGGAATGGGGGCCCATAAGGCCGAGCAAAACGGGGGCCCAAAGAGAGAAGGCTCGATCGGATCTAGGGTTTGGATTTGAGGCGGGGTCTTCAAAATGGGAATTAGGGTTTGTGGTTGTTTCTTCGATGAAACCGCTATAGCAAATCGAGCATTTAATGTCGGGATCGGTGATCGTGTCGACGAAACGGTCGCACATGTGGCACCAATATCGAGGCGGAAATGGAGTCGATGATGATGTCAGCATTTCCGCCATTTTTTAGGGTTTTGATGATTTGGTTTTTTGAGTTAATTAAGGTGGATTGGGTTTTGTTTTTAGCTTGCTGAAGGCATTGAAGAGTTGACCTGCAAGGTAAGAATGAGGGTTGAAAGTGAAAATAATTTAAAATTGAAATAAATAAGTAAGAAAGATAGAGATTGGTGGAGTATAAATGGATTTTGTGAAAGTGTGGGGGTTAGAAATGGACTTTAAAGCTACTTAATGTTGGGATATTGACACAGTAACCTTAAAAATATCAAGAAATGCGATTAATTCCTTAGTTTGAAATAGAAAAAAATAAATTAAGGTTTGAGATAGATTCAATACAATACCAATCAGTGTATAGAGCTACAATAAGGAAACTTCTTTTGGTAATTTATTATAGATAAAAGTTCAAAAAAAAATGAAATACCATGAGCAAATATGAAAAATCTACTCTACAATCTAACACACAAATATTGAGGTTAAAATTGGGAGAAAATCAGAAATTTCAAGTACCGCAAAAAATGTGAGTAGATAGTAAAATAAATGTAAGATATAGCTATTTAGATAGAAAATCCACAAAAGATTGAAATGAAAGAATCAGCACTAAACACAAAGCTAATACTACTGATAATTAGTAACTACAAAGAAATTAGTTCAAAAATAAGCACAGTATAAAGTCATAAACAGCTACATCTTCGTGTAAATCTTGAGACTGAATGCTCAATCATTCTTGAGCGGATTCAGAAAAAAATCAGAGTCAATGGAGAAATTAGCTCCTAGTACAAAAAGAACACTCACAAAATCTAATCTTTACAATCTAACACAGTCAAAATTAACGAAAAATAAGCTTACCTTGAGTTGCAATTGATTTTATCCGAGCTCTTAATTTCGATTTTGAGACTTTTTTGGGGGAAAGAAAAAAAGAAAGAGACAAGTCGTGGAAGCCAATGAAATTATAATATCACTCACGTTATGCCTTTCCTTTTCTTTTTCTTTCTTTTTTTTGCTTATTTTTTATTCTCTTTTTAATTAATTTTTCTGCCAGAATATTATTTAATTAATATTTTAGTACAATTTGGATGTCTGATTTTCATCTAATTATTGTTGGAAAACTAGAAGTGGTTTTACAACACTATTAATGCAACAAATATAATTAATAAAACTTCAATAAATTAATATAACTACAAATTGTGATACACAATGAAAAATCCACTCTCAAATTGCAGAAGAATTTTTATGAAAAAAGTTATTTATTGCATACCACTTTACTACATTAGTATAACAAAATATAAATGAAATTTCATACAAACAAACTAATGTTTATTGAGATATACATGCCAACTAACTACATTAGATGAAGTCAAGATGTAATCTCCATTTAAAAAAGACAGAGCTCATGATGTTGACCCAATTCTAGAATAATAATTCATCAATCAATTAAAAATCCAAAATAAAAGTAAAATCAAATGAATTATGTGTTCCACTTTCATGATTTCATAGTGGTTTGCATTCCTTGATCCAAGAAGTCTCACACTTAGTCATGTTTTACAACCTTGTTGGGTTCGAGTCTCAAAAAAATACAATCTTATTGTGCTTAATATCTACCCCTAGTTCATTTAGTTTATAAAACTGCTTTAATGGTTTTACATTATTTATATATCAATTTTGTAATTTACGACTAATGCAGTGGTGTTTCCGCAAGTTTCCATAACGGGCTTTTCTTAATGGACTCAGCCCATACAAATGTAATGGGCGAGTGAATTTTATTTTGATAATGAGGGGCTTCTTTTAATTTTATTCAGAATTCAGGGGTATATCTATAAAAATGTAGAAATTTCCGCCCACAGAGTCAGTTATTTATTCAGCCTGCTCAGTCTTAGATCCACACCAACCCCAGTGGTTGGTCAGCTCATCTACTAGATGCATTTCATACTCCTGGCTCATACCGTATACAAAATTAGAAGATAATGCTACTGATTTATGTATTTATCTGACAGATAAAGTGAGTAGTTAAAGTAATAACGTCTCTGTGCGTAGAAAGGAGCTTCGAAGTAAAAAACAACATGTATTAAATTTTTTTGCAAAAAGAGGTGATTAATTAATTACTTATCGGTCTACAGATTTTATGTATTTGATCCAGGTCCATTCAGTATGTTCCCAACCTTCTCTCGCTATCTCCATATAATGCATAGACCAGGTTCACAACAACATTCACTCTCCTTCTCTAGTTACATCCTATACACCAAAACGCCAGGTCCACTCAAAACTATCTCTCTTACTCCCCAATATTCTTCTCGCACTCCTAATCCCCACAGCATTCCACTTACCACAACCTGTCATCATTTCATTAGCTGAACCACTATCCAGTAAACACTTGCAAAACCTACTCGGTCTAAAACCAATTTCCTTGCCACTGAGCTCCACCTTCTCTTCTCCGTTCGCTCTCACCTACCAAACCCCTCTTTTTATAACCATAACCTTAAAGAGAAACGCAGAGGGAGCGATACTTACGAAGCGGGAGAGGAACGCAGAGGGAGGAGAGGAGATCGAATGGAGGGCATTGGCAGCGCCGAGATCATCTCCATCGCCGTCGCCGTCGCCGCCGTTGGCGCCGCCGCGGCGTACTATTTGTACATCAGCAAGAAGCCCAAAGGTTTGTTGAATTTATGAATAGATCCGTTGAGGTTAGAAATCGGTGTTGGCCGTCAGTGATTAGGGAGAGTAAGGAGTGTGTTTCAAGCGATTGGTGTGTTATTTCTCTTGATTGATTGATTGATCGGACTTAGTACGGGGATTTCTGT
Organism: Juncus effusus; assembly: GCA_027726005.1. NCBI lineage: Eukaryota > Viridiplantae > Streptophyta > Magnoliopsida > Poales > Juncaceae > Juncus > Juncus effusus. The sequence continues at coordinate 842,784 of CM050910.1, read as the reverse complement.
GTACTAATTGATTGTATTAACTGAAAATTAGACTTGTTTTTAAGCTTATTTGTCAACTGGTCCTGGTTTTAATGCTGATTTAAGTATATAAAGTAGATTTTAGCTGATTCATCTGCTATTGTTCGATTTAAAATGCTGATTATCTATCTATTGACACTGAATTCTTAAACTACCTTTTAATTAACTGGAACTGCTCACTTGTAATCTAAAAAATAAGCAAGTTTGTTCAAATATCCCATGAAAACTTGTAATTATTACTTAACTAACTATTCATTGAACTCTGAAATTAACTCAAAACATGATTAAACATTTTGTCAGGCTGTTTGGATCCTGAAAATTTCAAGGAATTTGAACTGGTTGAAAGGAGACAATTAAGCCATAATGTGGCCATGTTCAAATTTGGACTGCCCACTCCTACCTCTGTTTTAGGTCTTCCTATTGGACAGCACATCAGTTGCAGGTCCTTTTTCTTATAAATTTCTCAATTAACCCTTCATATATTAAAAATAATTTCAAATTTATATATTTTTTTCTTGTATTCATTCTTTTTTGTTTTAATTTGTAATAGGGGAAAAGATAGTGTGGGTGATGAAGTGATAAAGCCTTACACTCCAACTACTCTTGACTCAGATCTCGGCCACTTCGAACTTGTCATTAAGGTAATATCTTATTATTATTATTATTAACATTTAAATTATTATTTTTATCTAAATAAGTTATATTTGATTTATTTAATTAGATGTATGATCAAGGAAGAATGTCTCATCATTTTCGCGAGATGAAGGTTGGTGATTACATGTCTGTCAAGGGACCAAAGGTAATTAACTAACTTAATAATCAAATGATGCTTAATTTCTAATTATAATTAATTAGCATGTCATATTTCTTTATTGTTTAATTAATTAACATAACACAATATTTTTTATAGGGGCGGTTTAAATACAAGCCAGGTCAAGTGAAGGCTTTTGGAATGATAGCTGGCGGATCAGGCATCACTCCCATGTTTCAAGTAAATCCAAAACCCTAATTTGAAACTTGTTTTGCATAATTATCTTAAGTTTTATTGTATTTTTTTTACCTATTTATTTATGTTTTTAGGTTACAAGGGCGATTCTTGAAAACCCGAAAGATAAGACCAAAGTTAACCTGATTTATGCCAATGTCACTTATGAAGATATCCTTCTTAAGGTATAATATTAATTATTAAAGTATTTTCTTTTTTACATTTTTTATTCTTACAAAAATTTAAAAATATTTAAGTTATTGCTTCTGACTTATCGATTTTTTTTTTAATTTACACAGGATCAGTTGGATAACTTGGCTCAGAACTATCCAGACCGATTTAAAATTTACTACGTCTTGAATAATGTAAACTCTAATCTGCATTTAATGCTTCAAAACATTTTTTTAATTTAATATATTTTGGAAATTTATTTTTAATTTTTAATTTTCAGCCTCCTGAAGAATGGAATGGTGGAGTCGGTTTTGTCTCTAAAGATATGATTCAAACTCATTTGCCAGCACCTGCTTCTGATATTCAGGTTATTTATTATATTAATAAAAAAAATTATTTAAAAAATTAAATAATTTCAAGTAAATTAATATACAAATTTTATTTTTGTAATAATTTGTAGATTTTGAGATGCGGGCCTCCACCGATGAACAAAGCAATGGCAGCTCATCTTGATGGTATTGGTTATGCAAAGGAAATGCAATTCCAGTTCTAGATTTCTACTCCATTTTACTATTAAAATTTTGATTGAATAATTTAGATATTGGACTATATTATTGTCATGGATTTGGAAGACCTTTATCCTTTTTTTCTTCTTTAGATATTAAGCTCTTGAGTAATTAGAGAACAAATTAATGTCTCTGAAGGTGGATTATATTGGATTTTGTTATCTTGGATTTTTTTTATTTTATTTCGGTTCTAATTTCTAAATTAAGTGAGCAGAAATGGAATTGATATCCTGATTTTAATCAATTCAGTTCAAAATCATCAGCTTAATCTTAAATCTAATAAAAGAGGAATGAAGTTTGTATTTCAATTTTAGCAACAATTTTTAAAATGAATTTTGTTTTTTGATATCGGAACAAGGGATAGGAGACAATACAAGGTTTCCTCGACTCGAGCAATACAAGTTACTGTTAAATCTTAATAAACAAAAATACGATAATTAATCGACTGGAAATCAAACTCCATGTTAAAAACAAAATAAAATCAAAATAAAGTAAAGAAAAATCATCACCGTCTAAATTCAAACGGGAGAATTCTATTTCCGGATTCATATCCCAACATTCTTACTTCTCAGGCCATAACCAAATCCGGAATCTGAATTCCGATCTTTCTCAGAAACCAGGAATTAAAATCCCGGCTAAAACCACCCGCCTTATCGACTTATCTCCAGCTCGTCTCCCTCCTCACTCTACTAAACCCAGCTAAAACCTCCCGCCATTAATGGCGACTCTCTCCTCCCCTCTCCTTCCCCTCCTCACCCGACCCGTTCCGTACCCGACCCGTTTCCCTCTCTCAACCACCTCCGTTTCTTCTTCTTTTCCTCTCTTAACGAACCCGATTTCACTCCGTTTCGTGCCCGATCCATCACGAACCCGACCCGTTTCCGTTACTGCAAAAGCGGCGCTTTTAGAAGAGGTCGGAGCTGTTAATATCGCTGATGACGTCACCCAGGTTCATTCCTTTCTTTACCTCTTAAGTTTTGGCTTTACCCCTCAATGTTTCCCAACTTACCCAATTTATTTGTTAATATACTTATTTTTGACAAGTTAATTGGAAATACGCCAATGGTGTATCTGAACAACGTCACTGAAGGCTGTGTCGCTAATATAGCCGCCAAACTCGAATCCTTGGAGCCTTGTCGTAGCGTCAAAGACAGGTATTTAATTAATTAATTCCTTAATTTAATAATTTCAATATATTTTTTATTCAAAAAATATTATATATTTTTCACAATCCGCTCTTTTTTTCTCCCTCAAACCACCAACTAACAGAGTCGCGCTGAGCATGATTACCGACGCTGAAGAAAAAGGCCTCATCACTCCAAACAAGGTTCCAAAACCTTCTATTCTCCTAATTAATTTCCATTTCCCGCCTCACTTAACTCCACTTACCAGACCACTCTAATCCAACCGACAACCGGAAACACTGGCGTGGGCTTAGCTTTCATCGCGGCAGCGAGAGGGTACAAGTTCATAACCGCAATGCCGGCCTCGATCGAGATTGAAAGAAGAATTCTACTGAAATCCTTCGGCGCGGAGATTGTATTGACGATTCCGGAGAAAGGATTGCGGGGCGCAATTGAGAAGGCCGAGGAGATCGCGAGACGGACGAAGAATAGTTACTTGTTTGAGCAGTTTGATAATCCTGCCACCACAAAGGTTCGTTTTTGTTGTTGTTTTTAAGGGGAATTTTTGTGCGTAACCCTAGGAAATATTAAAATATCATTGATACCCTTGCAAAATTTTAAAAATGTCATGTATGGCCCTCCAAAATGAAAAAATAGACTATTTTGTATGGCCTCGCAAAACATAGAAAATATCGCTTGTTCATAGAACATAATCAATTTTTTGTGGTTTTGTAGTGGTAGAAGTGAAATTCTGTCCTTTTTTATGGGGAAATGTGAATAATTTATAAAAAATGTTATAATATACCATGTTGTTAATGTGTAGGCACATTATGAGGGGACGGGGCGGGAAATATGGGAGGACACGAAAGAGAGAGTGGATGTGTTGGTAGCGAGTATCGGTACGGGCGCTACCGTTACTGGTACCGGTTCTTTTCTCAAGTCCATGAATCATCACATCAAGGTTCCCTTTTATTCTTTTTATTATTATTATTGTTATTGTTATTGTTTGCTATTGTTATTGTTATTGTTATTGTTATTGTTATTGTTATTGTTATTGTTATTGTTTGTTTGTTATTTTTATTGTTATTGTTATTGTTATTAAAATATTATTATTGATATTATTATTGATATTATTATTAATATTATTAGTGTTGTTGTTATTTGTTACGTTAAATACTGGTCCAATATAATTATAATTGAATTACATATGAATATTTGATATTTTGGATAATAATTAATAATTTCAATAATAATGCTAATAAATAATAATAATAATAATAATAATAATAATAATAATAATAATAATAATAATAATAATAATAATAATAATAATTGTATTATTATGTATTATTTTTATTGTTATCATCATTATTATTATTAATTTGTTTGTAATATTGCTTAGATAATTGGAGTGGAGCCGGCTGAGAGCAGTGCAATCTCAGGCGAATTTCCAGGTAATTTTACACTTTAAATATTTTTTTATTTAAATATTTTTTTTATTTGTGTATTTTATTTATTTTTTATATTTAATCGACCCTTGTACACTAAAAATAAAATATTATATAATATCAGGTTATGTTCCAAGTATATTGGATGTCAGATTACTTGATGAGGTTGTAAAGGTAATTAATTCAAACCATATTTTCATATTTTCACTTAAGCTCTTATTTATTTATTCATTCATTTATATATTTTTTTATTATTTAATTAATTATTTTTTTATTTAATGAATAGATTACCACAGAAGAAGCAATAGAAATGGCAAGAGCGTTGGCCATTAGAGAAGGATTACTTGTATGCTCATTTGCTATTTTTTATTTTTGGATTTAATTATCATGAATTAAACTAATAAATTTAAAATTTAAAAATAATTAGGTTGGAATATCGTCAGGAGCTGCAGCGGCTGCAGCCATCCATCTGGCTAAACGGCCTGAAAATGCTGGAAAATTAATTGTTGTATGTTTTTTTATTTTATTTTTAATATTCCATTTTGCCCTCATTGAATTATTTAATTTTTTTTAGGAAAATAAAACCCATCATTGTCATTAATCCCATAAATTATCAATGTTGTCTTTTTAAAGGTTTATTATAATTTTAATTACAAAATTAGGGAGTACAATATAAATGTCCTTTAATAATCAATTGAAAATATGCAATTGACATTTTGAAGATTGAAATATTAAACAATATGAAATATTTTGAAATTCCAGGTTATTTTTCCAAGTTTTGGAGAGAGATATATCTGTACGCAGCTTTTCCGTCACTTATATGAGGAAGTTAAACCAAAAAATAAAAATAAGAGGTAGATTTTTTTTTATTAAATTTTAGTTTCTTTTCTTCAAATCTCGAAAAAATTGAGAAAATTTTGCTAGCAAATAAGATTTAGTTCTTTGGAGTTGTTTGAGCGGTAAAATTCGAAATTAGGATATCTGGTTGAATTGGTTATTTTATATTTTATTTTATTTGTTTAGATTGCGCATAAAATGTGCATTTTTTTTGTAAGAATTTTAAATAGAAAACAAAATAGGTTGATCAGTCAATGTCTATTATTGGCTCTTGTGGTGCCAATTTTCGATATTTAAGGGCATTTAGTTCGATTCTTGATTCAAATTTATTATTCACATGTATATTTTTCTTTTCCTTTTATCTTTGTGAAGAAAATGGTACTAATTTGTGCTTAAAATATGAATAAAAAAATTAATAAAATACTATGAAAAAGCATAACATGATAATCGATCCATTTTTTTTAATCTGAGACCAATTGCACCATTTAATTAAGGGCATTAAATAAAGAAAAAAAATATTGGTGAGAGCATTTAATGAAAATGATTTTTCAATGTGAGAAATCGCTGCATGTGCTATGCATGGCTGGCTTCTTTTTCTTCATAATTAATGATTTAATTCAATTTTGTAATAAAATAAAAAAACAAAAAACAATAAAACAGAGAATTGAAAGGAGAGAATTATGTATTGAATTGTGGATTAAGAATACAATAGCCACTGCCCCCTTTATAAAGTAGAGGGTGAGTGCTGGCTAAGAAATCTCTTGCCTGATTTAGAATTATAATAAAGGAAATAATCTAGCATAAATACAATATGATATACAGTAGTAAATATCCTGACACAACTCTTTCCATTCTTACAAGTCTTTCCTAATTTATCTTTTCTTAGGGGCCAAGTATTGGACATCCATATTAATTATATTCATAACACTCCCCCTTGGATGTCCATATTTCATACGCATTAGAAGCTGCCTCATTAAAAACCTTACAAGGAAAACTAGTAGGACAAAACTTTGGCTAAGGGGAAAAAAAAGAGTGCATCGCTTATTATCATTATTTCTCATTATTTCATATATTAAATATGCCTCGTTAAAACCTTACTGGGTAAAACCCTATGGGCAAAAATCCTAGTGAAGGAAAAAGAGTGCATCATCATTCTATATATTATGCACAAAAGCTGCCTCGTTAAAAACCTTGCTAGGAAACCCATTGAGACAAAAACCATAGACAAAGGAAAAAGCGTGCAGTGCGTATTATTTCTCCCCCTCATATATGCAACTATATGTGAGATGACAAAGTTCAATCTCTCTAATATATGCTTAAGAAGAGATCTGCTGAATCATTATTTGAGGAGCTTCGTTAAATATTCATTTTACAATCATCATGCTCATGCATGCATGAAAATAACTCACAGTCCTTTATTTCAATTGTTAATACATCAAAAAAGTTATCTTGATGATCTTAGTGGATGCGATTTCTCTATATTATATCATTATAATAGATGAATTATGAAACAATGACTCCTTCAGGGAAATATTCAATTTATAATTCAAGATAATATTTTATGCCTTAAAGAATTTAATCTTATATTCTTTTGTATAATATGGTAGCTTTTGGAGCTCTTCGAGAGTACCATAAGATTTTAAATCATCAATATATATATCAACATTCAAAAGGTAAATATATAGTTTCCTAAATGTTATTTTGATCAATTACATAACATTCATTCAACAAACATTTGTTATAGCAATTTTATCACATATCTCAATATTGCATTAATTAGTAAAAAAGATCTTTGTAATTTAATAGATTAAATCTCTCGAGAGTTTGAAATGCTTCAGGCATTCTAAATCCTTCAGGGATTTTCATTAATATATTGCAATCAAATGAGATATGAATAATTTGCTACTACGTTAATAAATCCATCAGGGACAACAAAATTAGAAATATAATTGCACATCACAATTTAATGTTCTCATTACATATTCTTAAAACACCATCTTATAAGTTATACCCACTTATAAGTTATCGTTATACAACGCCAGGTGTTAGGACTACATGTCCATATTTTTTGTATTTCACTAGTGAAAATAATGATGCTTTAATCACATCTTTCGATTTGGCCAATACTTTATCTGTCGACATTATACAAATAATTTTAATTCTAGATCCTCATTTTTATTTATTATATCAATTGCAATTGCATAAATAAATTTTAATTAATCGTAATTTTATTTCGGTTCCATATTTATTCTAGTAGAGACATAATTTATTGAGACCTCATCATTTCCAATATTTTCAGTATTGTTAGGTACCTAAATCTCTTCTGGGGAAACTTGCTCGTCATTGTCTTCTACTCTTTTATTATCAATATTCTTTTCAGAAGAATTTAATTATTTAGAAGTATTGATAACTTCAAGCCAACTTTCTTATCATGCTCTTTCTTCTTCCTTGGATCTTTATCATTGGAACCGATTGGTCGATCATGCTTCTGGCATATCTTAAGCATAGAATTATCCAAGGGTATTTTAATGAGCACTTAATGTTGGAATATATGATCTGATAATCATTTTTGCATCAATATAAATAATATAATTGCATGTTGTTTCACATTAATAAATTTATGAACTTCTACTTCATATTAACTTGTTCGAGGATCTAAGTGAAAGATATTAATGATGCATACCATATAAGATATAACTTATATTTTCCAGCTCTTGTTTCTGTCCCCCTAATATTATCATTAATTATTAATCAAGTTCTTCAGGACTTTCATTGTTTATTATATCTTAAACATATTCATTAATATTTGATTGTTTCACAACAATCACTTGGGTATTCATTCAATTCTTCCTTCTGGAATTTTGTCTATAAACATCTAACACACTTCAGGTGTGTTTTTGGATGATCCTCCAGAGATATCCTTACGAATTAAGATGTTGTCAGATTACTTTTATGAAAGAACAAATATATCTGATAATAGAGTTACGTTTTAACATATAGTTCATATATATAAGATTAAGTATCCAAATTAGATAACGATCGAAAATTCGTCACATCAAATTTATAATCAATAAATTATGTAGTTAATAAATTCAAGATATCAAATTATGCAGGGCAATTTAACTTAACATATATGCCTGACTTTTATTTGTGACCCATTTTTGTGCGTTGCGGTGGAGCTACCGGAACAAATATTGCACATCCAAAAATTTTTAAATAGTATATACTTGGCTGCAGGCCAGTCACAAATTATAATGGAGAGTACTTATTATAAAATGTTGGCTTTACTCTAATTAGTGCTGCAACATATATCATTTTCATGACTCAATCAAAAGACGAGCTTTCGTTTTATTATTAGGGGCCAACGATTAATTATAATCACTTAACAAGATATGATATTAGATCATTCTAAGTGCGTGTGTGGGCCAATGCTCAACTATAATCTCAATCAACGTACAATACTCGTCGAGTACTTTGGATGTGACTCACTGATCATCATCAAAACGAGTTGTCATGATTATACAATTCATAAATTATGATCTTAATTGGAATATTTGAGCAACAAATCTCGCAAATACAATATTTCGAGATGATAATAAACATATATGTGGCCATCTAGTAGATGCATCTATTAATACCATAAAATATCTAGTTGGTCCACAATGGCCACATATATTTCAATTAATACGCTCAAGGAAATTGGGTGATTCATTCCCAACCCTGATTTGTGATGTCTAACAATTAATTCTCCTTTGATAACATGCAGCACATGAAAATTCATTTGATAAAAGAATCTTATGGTTCTTTATGTTGGGAAACCTGTAGCCATGTACGTTACATGCGCAGCGGAACCTACGGGTTAACCCTCCCTAGGATCATCGTAAAGAAAATAAAGGTACGAGATTATGCTATTAAAATTTATACCTCGGATCTTCCTGATCCGGGAGAGAGAAGCGGATGTAGGTCTGAACGAACTTCCGTCTTGCTTCCTTCTCCTTCCTGGCTTCTGAAGCTCGACCTTGAGAATCTTCTTGCTCTTCCTAGGGACGAAGAACTTGATCGCTCGCTAATCTCCAAGGCAGGAGATCTCTACTCGTATCCACGTCGAACTTCGAATAGTCGGAATAACCGGACTCGGCTAGACGAGTCCGGAAACACTTTCAGGAGGCTCTCTCTTTCTCTCTGTATTATGGCAGCCTGGAGGCTATGTCATCTTTTTTAATAGAGGGGGTTGTCCTTCTATTTATACTAGAGAGAGAGGCGAAGGATTGCTTAGTTACCATAACTAAAAACCTAATTCCAGCGCGTATTCCGTTCCCAACGGACCTATTACGTTGTCAACGGAATGGGGTTTCCTAATCTGAAAACTTAGCTGCCGATATATTGGCTGAGTTCTGTTGGCAACGGAACTTCCGTTGGCAACGGAACTATTTTGTTGCCAACGGAACTATACTGATTTTTGCACAATCATTCATATCAATTATCCAATGATCGATTATTTCCTTCACCTATTTATACATCATATGTATAACCATTTAAGAGCATTTCCTTCCCGACTAGACGTTGTTCTATGTGTGACCATGTAGGTTCCATTTAACGCTGGCAACGATCTTCCAAAGATCATAAGTCATGAGTAACCTCTAGACTGGTGTCATGACTACCCATGTTAAATGAAATGATCAGCGATCATAAACCTATCTGAATAGGCATTTGATTATTCCTTTTGTTCTATGATATATGTCTTGATCACAAGGCACGGTAATATGTCATCCTTGAGTTTGATCAAAGTCTCTTTCCTGATCGAGAATTAGACTGAGTAAATACAAAATGATATTAACAACACATGTTAATCCATTTTGAGCATGGCCATGCATTTCCTTCAGTCCTAATTCATCAGGGGGCCCAGAGATATCTCCCTCTTAACGAGAGGAAAAAATCCCATCTTGGTCACTCACATTCCTCGTCATGATTCAGTGAATACCTAATGATGACCCTAATGATCATCCCATTACGGATGACGTGAGATCATATTAAAGTATGCAGTTCCTCATACAGGAATCCATGGTGACCTCAGGTCGTAGGAACAAGCACACTATTCATATGAGAATCACTAATGACATATACCATGCATATTCTCATAGTATGGTCAGTCCAATACGTGTTCTCTAACACGTGCCTATATTCCAGACTTGACATCTCTATGTCCATGATCAGCAGAACATGATCATCCAGCCTGCGAATATACTAGTGTGGATATGTAGCTTCTTACCTGAAGTATGTCTATCTCTATAAACATCCTACATATCACTCGGGACAATTTAGAATGTCATTCGTTGGTTCACAGTTCTACTATCAGAATCACGTATTCTGATGACGTGAACCCGAAGTGTCATTCTTGGTTGATATAAGATTTACATTCACAACCCATACACACAGATATATAAGAAACAACCTTTATTGAATAAATAATAATGTCTCAATTCATAATCCATTTCTTAGCACAAATACATTTGGCCTAGGGCACTAATCCTATAGTCTCCCACTTGCACTAGGCCAACTCTAAGCATTTTATGCCCATAGACCTAACATGACCCTCATGCTTCGCTTACAGGAGTAGTTTAGTTAATGGATCAGCAACATTGTTGTCCGATGGCACTCTACACATTTTAACATCACCCCTTTGTATAATCTCTCTGATTAGATGGAAGCGTCGCAATATGTGCTTGGACTTTTGGTGAGATCTCGGTTCCTTTGCTTGTGCGATCGCTCCATTGTTGTCACAATATAGATCCACTGGTTTCGAGATGCTCGGAACTACTCTTAGTTCCTCCAAAAAGTTCTTTATCCAAACAGCTTCTTTAGCTGCTTCTGCAGCGGCTATATACTCTGCTTCCGTTGAAGAATCTGCTACAGTACATTGCTTGGAACTCTTCAATGTCACCGCGCCTCCATTTAGGCAAAATAAATAACCTGATTGCGATCTAAAGTCATCTGAGTCTGTCTGGAAGCTTGCGTCGGTGTAACCCTTTACAACGAGCTCGTCTTCCATACCTCCATAGACTAGGAACATGTCCTTAGTTCTTCGTAAGTACTTAAGGATTCTTTTAACAGCTATCCAGTGACTTTCACCTGGATTAGACTGAAACCTGCTTGTTGTGCTCAATGAGTATGACACATCTGGTCTAGTACATATCATGACATACATGATAGATCCTATAGCCGAAGCATATGGGATCTTATTCATGCGTCTTTGTTCCTTCTCACTTGTAGGACACTGTGTCTTACTGAGAGAGACGCCATGTGACAAGGGCAAAAATCCTTTCTTGGATTCTAGCATTCTGAACTGTTTCATGACCTTGTCTATGTATGTACTTTGACTCAGACCTATAAGCCTTCTAGGTCTATCTCTATAGATCCTGATTTCTAGCACGTAGGAGGCTTCTCCTAGGTCTTTCATCAAGAAATTATCTCCCAACCATTTCTTGACGTTCAATAATGTTGGGACGTCATTTCCCATGAGTAATATGTCATCTACGTAAAGCACCAGGAATACTACCGTGCTCCCACTGAACTTCATGTAAACATAAGGTTCACCTTCACTTTTGGTAAAACCAAAACTTTTGATGACTTCATCAAAATGAAGGTTCCAGCTTCGAGACGCTTGCTTCAATCCATAGATGGATTTCTGAAACTTGCAGACCTTACCAGAATTCTTAGGTTCGACAAAACCACTCCCGCAAGCGAAGCATGAGGGTCATGTTAGGTCTATGGGCATAAGATGCTTAGAGTTGGCCTAGTGCAAGTGGGAGACTGTAGGATTAGTGCCCTAGGACAAATGTATTTGTGCTAGGAAATGGATTATATATTAAGATATTATTATTTATTTAATAAAGGTTGTTTCTTATATATCTGTGTGTATGGGTTGTGAATGTAAATCTTATATCAACCAAGAATGACACTTCGGGTTCACGTCATCAGAATACGTGATTCTGATAGTAAAACTGTGAACCAACGAATGACATTCTAAATTGTCCCTAGTGATATGTAGTATGTTTATAGAGATAGACATACTTCAGGTTAAGAAGCTACATATCCACACTACTATATTCGCAGGCTGGATGATCATATTCTGCTGATCATGGACATAGAGATGTCAAGTCTGAAATATAGGCACGTGTTAGAGAACACGTATTGGACTGACCACACTATGAGAATATGCATGGTATATGTCATTAGTGATTCTCATATGAATAGTGTGCTTGTTCCTACGACCTGAGGTCACCATGGATTCCTGTATGAAGAACTGCATACTTTAATATGATCTCACGTCATCCGTAATGGGATGATCATTAGGGTCATCATTAGGTATGCACTGAATCATGACGAGGAATGTGAGTGACCAAGATGGAATTTGTTCCTCTCGTTAAGAGGGAGATATCTCTGGGCCCCCTGATGAACTAGGACTGAAGAAAATGCATGGTCATGCTCAAAATGGATTAACATGTCTTATTAATATCATTTTGTATTTACTCAGTCTAATTCTCGACCAGGAAAGAGACTTTGATCAAACTCAAGGATGACATATTACCGTGCCTTGTGATCAAGATGTATATCGTAGAACAAAAGGAATAAGCAAACGTCTATTCAGATAGGTTTATGATCGTTGATCATTTCATTTAACATGGGTAGTCATGACACCAGTCTAGAGGTTACTCATGACTTACGATCTTTGGAAGATCGTTGCCAGCGTTAAATGGAACCTACACGGTCACACATAGAACAACGTCTAGTCGGGAAGGAAATGCTCTTAAATGGTTATACATATGATGTATAAATAGGTGAAGGAAATAATCGATCATTGGATGATCGATTTGACTGATTGTGCAAGATTTGCATAGTTCCGTTGGCAACCGAACAGTTCTGTTGCCAACGGAACAGTTTCGTTGCCAACGGAACTCTGCCAATATGTCGGCAGCTAAGTTTTCAGATTAGAAAATCCTATTCCGTTGGCAACAGAATAGGTCCGTTGGGAACGGATAAGCGCTGTAATTAGGGTTTTAGTTATGGTAACTAAGCAATCCTTCGCCTCCCTCTCTAGTATAAATAGAGGGGTAGTCCCCCTCTATTATATAGACATTACATAGCCTCCAGGTTGCCGTATTACAGAGAGAAAGAGAGAGCCTCCTGAAAGTATTTCCGGACTCGTCTAGCCGAGTTTGGTTGTTCCGACTATTCGAAGTTCGACGTGGATACGAGTAAAGATCTCCTGCCTTGGAGATTAGCGAGCGATCAAGTTCTTCATCCCTAGGAAGAGCAAGAAGGTTCTCAGAGTCATGCTTCAGAAGCCAAGAAGGAGAAGAAAGCTAGACGGAAGTTCGTTCAGACCTACATCCGCTTCTCTCTCCCGGATCAGGAAGATCCGAGGTATAAATTTTAATAGCATAATCTCATACCTTTATTTCCTTTACGATGATCCTAAGGAGGGTTTAACCCGTAGGTTCCGCTGCGCATGTAACGTACATGGCTACGGGTTTCCCAATACAATGTACTTTTATACAACATCAAAAATATATATTTTGGAATCTGTTACAAATGATATCTTGTTGTATCTTCTCATTGTCTTATGTGATTTTCTTGTAATTACTTATGGCATTGGTCTCATTTATGTCATTATTTTGCAACATTCACTTCTGGGAATTGAGTGCTACTATTTAGACAAGTTTCATAATTTTTTTTATTTTACAACTCATTAATTTGGTTATTCACAATATAATATGATATTGGTTTTTAATATATCTTACAACTCTTTTTCCCTTGTTGCTACTTCAAGACCAAAATAAAAAGGTAAGATATATCTTTATTTAATATATATATTCTTCATCTTTTCTCAAATTATTATTTTAGAGTTAATCTTCGAGATTGAGAACAGTATGTTGATTTATATTCTTGCAACTACTGGTGCTAAATTTTGCAACTTCTAGTGCATATATAAAATAAATTTTTGCAACTTATGGTGCATAAAATAGAATGAATTTGCAACTATAGGTACATAAATAAATAAAAATAAATATGGATAAAAGTAGATGTGCATAAAATAAATGTACATAAAAGTAAATGTGCATAAAAGTAAACGTACAAAAAGTAAATGTGCATAAAAGTAAATGTACATAAATGTAAATATACGATAAAAATAAATGTGCATAAAGAAAAATAAATTTCGCAACTTCAGGCGCATAAATGTACGTGCAACTTCTAGTGTATAAATAAAAATAAACATGCAACTTCTGGTTGCATAAATAAAATTAAACAAACAACTTCTGGTGCGTAAATAAAAATAAACATGCAACTTCTGATGCATATAAAATAATTTAAACGAGCAACTTCTGGTGCGTTAATAAAAATAAACACGCAACTTCTGGTTGCAAAATAAAAATAATTAAACAAGCAACTTCTAGTGTCTTGGTCTATAAAGAGAATCTGCAACTTCTGGTGCAGGGATATGTAACTGAAAAGAAACTCGTAAAATAACGAATTTCAAGAAAAGAAAAAAAATCGAATAAAAGAACGAAATCCAAAATAAATAATATAATAAAATATTAATAATTTGAAATTGTACCTTCTGAAGCAGAGTTTCAGTTATCTTATTTAGAACTTCAAATGCTTATTGTAGAGTCGTACTGATAACGTGTTATAAAATAAAAGAACAAAGAACAATAAAATAGAGAATTGAAAGAAGAGAATTATGTATTGAATTGTGGATTAAGAATACAATAGTCACTGTCCCTTTATAAAGTAGAGGGTGAGTGCTGGCTAAGAAATCTCTTGCCTGATTTAGAATTATAATAAAGGAAATAATCTAGCATAAATACAATAGAATATACAGTAGTAAATATCCTGCCAAAACTCTTTCCATTCTTACAAGTCTTTCCTAATTTATCTTTTCTTAGGGACCAAGTATTGGACATTCATATTAATTATATTCATAACAAATTTGATTTTATTTTCATTATTTTTGGAGATTAGCTTGTTCATTGTCAAAATAAAACTATTTTAGTGATATCTGATATGGACTTGTTGACTTGTTTTGTTTTATTATAAAATTGAACTGACTCGCGCTCTTACTGTTGACTTGATTAGTGAACTATGATTTATCAATTTATTAAATGCAAATTTGAAAATGAACTTTCAGTTCACCCAAATAGTTATATTATTTTCTATCCATTGCGGCATCTATTATTGTTGAAAACATTTAAACATTTTTACTATGATTTTCAAACTGAAGAAGTTATTGTTGAAAACTGCTTACAAATTTCCAAACTAACTTATTGTTCCTGATTTTGAAAGTTCCGTGATAAAACTTGACTCTGATAATCTGTTTTAACTTGGTTTAAAATAAAATTGAAAACCCAGTTAATTTTGTAGGTTTGTTTGGAAATCTTATCTACATAGTTTAATGACGGTTCCAAAAAGGAAGAGACTATGTTGTCACCATCATTACACCAATCAAAAACGTAATAAATCAGGCTGCATGAATATTTGGGTGAAATAAATCGTGGCCTCTCATAAACCTCGTATTTTCATGCAAGTCTGTTTCATAACCAGCTCATGAAATAGTTCGTGTTTAAAGTAAACCTCAATATATATGTATAATTGTATTTTATATATGGTTCTAAGTTCAATGTAATAAAAATTATATTCCCTTTTTATTCTAGTTATTTGTTATAATATATTTAGTTACTATTTATTTAGTTGTATATTTATTTTACATCTAGATACTTTTTTGTTTTGCAAATATTTAGTAGTTGGAGGGTCATGAGCATGTTAGTTTCTAGGTATAATTTGCATCATGAAAGTGTTCCTAAAAGCAATGAAGAATATTAAATATCCTTCTTCCTGTCTCAGAAGAAAATAAATAATAAAAATAATAGTAACAATAATATTACTATTATATATTATAAATATTTCTCCATGTACAATATCACATCTTCAGTACTTGACAAAACTGGCATTGTACCAGATAGGATTTGTTTCCTGGTTCTTTTTCAACATTTTTTTGGATGTAGTATATCTGTTTAGAGATTAATATAATATCACGAAGAATATTTTATTTTATGAATGTATTAATTAGATTAGTACTTATTTTTCTAGAGAGGGCTCAGAGAGTTTTAATTTGAAAAACTGACATTTTATGGACCATTAATACATTTGGGTGAAAAACTAAAAAAAGTAAATAAATTACGAGTCTTGAAATGAATGGAGACTTATTCATCAACAAAATCCATTGGAAAGAAAACATTTGGATAAATTTCTATTGAATAGATTATTATTATTATTATTATTATTATTATTATTATTATTATTATTATTATTATTATTATTATTATTATTATATTATTATTATTTTTTCACACCCAGCGTAGATACTATATATATTTCATATATAATTAAACATATAAATTATGGAAATACAAATTGAAACGAAAATAAGAACAAACTTTTTCCGATAAACTAAATACATAAAAACAAATTCTTTTCTTTTATCTCTCTATATATCTTCATCAAGTAACCATTTATCAAACAACAATTCAATCTCATCATGAACTATCGGATCAATTTTTGCGCAATTTCCTTCAAAACTTCCCAAATTCACTTCACTACCCCTATTCTCAAATTCCTTCACTATTCCAGCACACTTATTCTCGGAATAATTCGATTTCATCCATCCGTCCAACAATTTCGATATATTTTCCGTGCTTGACGCGTATTGTGCGGAATTAACGGCAGAATTAGAAGAACTCTCAAGTGGAGAATTGGTTAATTGGGGCAAAAAAGGGTTTGTAATTTCAAATTGAGGAGCAATTAAATCTCCACTTGAGTTTATTTTACTATTAGATGAATTGTCATACTTCTTGACCTTTTTCTTCAGATGTGTATTCCAGTAATTCTTTATGTCGTTATCGGTTCTTTGCGGAAGATATGATGCTATCGCGGCCCATCTAAACATAGAAAAATAAATTATATCATGACAAAAATAATCAAAATATACACCATATTTATATGCATAATTTATTCAAAAATATATACTTGTAATGAATGATATATAATTGCATACCGATTTCCTAAAAGAGATTGGAGATGAATGATTATTCCTTCTTCACGAGGCGTGAAATTACCGTGTTTGATTCCGGGCCGAAGATAATTCGTCCATCTCAATCTACAACTCTTGCTACACCGCATCAAACCTACAAAATATAATCCATTAATTACACTTTCAAAAATACAATCAATTTAATACACTAATTCAACATAGAAAGAAAGAAATGAGAAGTTATTTGAGATGAAATGATTTAATTTTGGTACCGGTGTTTGTAGGTACAGATCTCCAATTGCCAGGCCCATTTTGTTGGATGTAAGAGAATAAAATCCCATCTTCTTCTGGAGTCCATGGTCCTTTCTTCACACGGATTTTCTCACAACATGGACATTGAGGTCTTCCCATCTCTCTCTTACTCTCTCAATAGAGCTCCTTCTCTTTCTCTCTCTTTAGTCTCAAGCTTTCATTTTCTGTGACCTTGTCATGAGCATGTGAACGAGTTTATATAGCATGACTAAGTGACTTGGTAACAGTGAGCAGTTTTATTTTATTTTTTCTGACATGTTAAACTTTCATCTGACACCTAAGATTTTCTCTGGTTGTCCTTTTTGCATGTGAATTTCGAGACTCAAAAATTCTTGTGGCGCTTGTGGTGTAGCAATCTTATGTAGCTGGTTGCTTCATTAGGGTTTCCACTTCATAAAAAAAGAAAATATTTCTTTGGATTAATATTAATGGTATAGTTGATCATATTCAATTATGCATGGTTGGGTCGCAATAAATGAATGAAATTATTAATAACAAAATTGAAACGTAAACCACATTTTACTAAGCTTTTCTACTAAGTGACAGAAGTTAGCTCTTAATCTGTACGTATTAATTGCAAGAAAATGTCAATCTATGCCATATTGACAAATCAGTTGCATATGTTCCTCATTCTTGTATTAATGCATGATATATATTTATCTAGTAATATTATGATGATCTGATATAAATCATATAACTATTCAATGCAACCAACAATTCAAAATGTTTAAATTAAATTCTATTGAGTTAACCAGAGTTAGTTGCGCAAAAAGGATCCATTTTTCAAAAAGATTTGCAAATTATTTTAACTAACATTAATTTATTAATTACCCAAGCGATTTAATTAGAAAATGGACAGGGTACCAATGTAATGAATTAGTACAAATCTTAATTAAGAAAGAAGGGTCACAGAGACCTAGGTACCTCCTTATTTAATTTCTCTCTCTCTCTCTCTTAAGGTCACATATACAAGACCTTTCATCAATTCAAGGCTTTTTGGTGCCTTTGTGGTACTAATATATTAATAATTTAGGCGCAATTTCGCGTGTATCCCTGCAAAATCTAGAAATATCACGTATACACCTATTAATGGGAAATATCAGGAAACTCGACAATACATAGAAAATATCATTATATTCTTACAAAACAAACAAAATATCTGTATATTTATTATTTGCTTCGAGAGATTTTCAAATTACTCTGGCATCATTAGTTTTTTCTAATATCTGAATAAACGAGAAAAAAAAGAGTAGCTAGGAGAGAGAGAGAGAGTATTGATGAAATTTTCATCTTTTGGAGGGGTGCAAATGATATTTTGAGGTTTTGTAGGGTCACATTTGAAATTATGCCAATAATTTAATATGGTCTTGACATTATACCGACTATTAGAGTGATTTACTATTATTACAGTTGGATATTATTATTATGGTGCTGTTTTTGGTAATAAAAATGTCAAGCAAATTCAATACTGATATAGTGATAATGTGGTACGTATGCACCTGGTACCAACAATATTACCAGCCTAAATGATATTATAGTATACTAATGATGCTCACTGATCATTTCTCTGTGAATTCTATTTTTGAAAAGCATGCTAGTTTCATTTGATCAGTAGCTGAAATTTTATTTTCAAGTACATTCTTCATTAATATTTGCTATTGTAATAATGAAGAAAAAGAAAAATGATTCGTTAATATTTTACACAAATCAAAATCAGAAAGCAATTGTGACAACTATCCGACAAATGAATCAAAAGTACCAAATGCATACTAAAACAAAAAATATATATCCCTCCAAACAAAACCACAATGCATATATGCAAATTAAAACAACAAATAATTTTCAACAAATTCAAATATTTAATACAAAACAATAAAAAACTCACTCGCTTTCATAATCATCATCATCTCCGAAGGAAAAAACCGAAGCATCAGCAGCAATTGCTTTAAACTCACTCTCACTACTCTCATTTTTCACATCACTCAAATTCTTTTCTTTCAAATTCAAATTCAAATCGGTCTCGGTTTGACTTTTCAAACTTACTTCTTTAATTCCTTCACTAATTTCATTCTCTTTCGAATCATCCTTGACCCGTTTTGACGACCCGTTATGTTCTGAATCACTGTCTGAAAATACCACATCTTTATCCTTATTATTATTATCATTATTATTGCTGGATTGAGGTTCATTAACATTTTCTTTTGGGGCGATATTTTTAGTAGAATTAGAATTAGGGTTTGATTTCGAATTTTTGAAATTAATATTTGCTAAAGTTGGTTTTAACGGTTGAGACGGGTCGAAATCTAATAATACTACTTCCAGCTGGAATCCTGGTGACGGTAATTTTCTCTGAAATTAATAAAAAATAATTTTATTTTTTAATAATAAATTAATATTATTGTTATTATAATATGGAAAGTTCTGAGGGCGCATTATTTTGTTTATACCTTGTCAAAGCCATCTAAATCATCTGGATTTAACATTTTCCTATTATCAGTCAGTGTAGTATTTAACCAACTGCATACAAAAAAATAGTACTATATTAAAAAAATGATACATTGTCCATATCTTATTATGCATATAACTGCAAAATCGAGAGCAAATTGAGACTAATTTTATAATTTATTCAGGAATTAATCGGACAATTGACGCTTAATTCATTATTTCAACAACAAAAAAATGAATAAATGAAGTGAATTCACAATGAAAAAAAATGTTATTTATTTATTTATATACCAGTAGAAATCTCCTTGTCGGTCTTGGAAAAGAACTTTGAAATCTCCAGAAACTTCAGCTAGACCCGGTTCGCCAGGTAAGCCAAACACCATTATTCCCTTTTTTGGTGTTTTGAACCACAAATCTCCTGCCTTTAAATTAAAATAATAATAATAATAATAATAATAATAATAATAATAATAATAATAATAATAATAATAGTAATTATTATTATTAAATTATATATTATATATTTTGTGTGTATATAATAATGGTTGTTATGTGTGGATCTTACCGACATGTCTTTAGTTCTTGGATGTTTCTTTGTTGAGAACAGAACTCCTACAATAATAATTTTTTTCATAATAATTAAGCACATGATTAATTATTAATTAAATTAATATTTAATATACCGTTATGGTCTGAGACAGTAATAGAAGGCCGTATCCAATTTGGGCAATTGTGAAGCCGAAATCCTCTCAACATGCATCTAAAAAATAGACAAAAATTTTAATTTACAAAAATACCCTTGCAAAAATAAATTATTTGAAATTACGAATTACCTTCGTCCAGCTGGAACTTGGCAGTTAAGATTTTTCAATATGTGCTCAAAATACTCCACATATCTCTACAAACAAAACAAAAAAATAAAAAAGTTGCATCTCTACAAGAAAAATTCTGCTTTTTATGAGTAAAACGAAATGTTTAGAATATAAATTATATTATTACAATTTGGCTTGGAAGAACAAGTCCTTTTGCATCCACACATCTTTTCTCATTAAAATATGATATACACTCTTCCGCCGTTTCACAAGTCTGAAAAATAAAAATAAAACTGAAAATATAAAATATAAAATAAAATTAAAATTAAAAAGCAATAATCCAAATAATAAAAAATAAAAAAAACAAACCACCAAACATCAAAAAAGGCCAAAAAAAAAAACCCAAAAACCCAAAAAACATAAAAAAAAACCACACATTAAAAAAAACTCATAAAAAACATTCAAATTAACAAATTAAAATAATAAAATAATCACATTTAGGTATAACAAAAGGGAGGAGATCATGAGTCCCGTGCGGCCCATGCCGGCCTTGCAATGAACCACCACCACATTTGCAGGGTCCGATTTCAGCCACACGCTCGCGCTCTCACAGAACGATTTTATTAACTCCATTTGGGGGCAGTTGTGGTCCTCAAATGGAAAACTCGCCACCTGAGATAAAGAAAATAATTATTAAAATTTTAATGTTTAGTTGATTGTGGGATTAATGATTCTAAAATTTAATATTTTCTAATTTAATAGTTTAATTAATTGTGGTTCTCAAAAGGAAAACTAGCCACCTGAGATAAAGAAAGAAATATTAAATTTGAATGTTTAGTTAATTGGGGGATTAAGGTATTGCTTTTATTAGTAGTGTTTTTACTAAATTTGATATTTTAGTGTTCTAAAATTTAATATTAGAATAGCTTAGTGTTTTAATATTTAATTAATTGGTGTTTTAACTAAGTAATGATGATTTTATTAGTTCGATTTTGTGGGGAAGTTGTGGTCCTCAAAACGGAAAACTCGCCACCTAAATAAAGAAAATAATAATAAATAAATCGATGAATAAATTTATTTAAATTATTGAATTTCAAAGCTTAATTGTGGGAATGTTTGTTAAGGATAAAAGATGGTGTTGTTAGTGTGATTGTTGGTGGGTGGGTGGGGGGGATTGTGATCGTGAAATGGGAAAGTAGCAACTGAGATTAAATTAAATATGACGTTAAATTTATTATATTTTAATATATATTAGATGTGGGATTAAATGTGAGTTCAAGATTAAAGGAATTAAATGTGAGTACCTTGCCCTCGAGAAGCGAGGCGTCATAAAGCCTTTCGGAACAGAGATTGTATACTTTGTATTTTCCCTGTTGATTTAATTTTAAATTTAGGAAAATAAAATGGAAAATGGAAAATAAATGGAATATTTTGAAATTTGAGATTACCTTGTGGTGTGTTTCGAAAAATCTGATTACTTCTTCCATGTGGTTTCTATAAAATCCCTACATTAATTAAGGCAAATTTATAATTATTAGTTCATGAAAATACAAAATTATTTGAAAATGGTAATGAATTTTTATTAATCTTTTTATACCTCAAAATAGCCAAATAAACCTGAACTAAGATCGCCAGCTGGGAATCCCATTGCAATAATATTGTCAGTTATATACGTCATGTCTAAATCAAATCCATCCGCCTGAATAAAAAATAATAATCAAATCACCAATACTATTATTCTCAATTATTAAAAGATATTATATTCTAACACAAACTTACTTGAAACCTTCTTTTATTCTGAGAAACCATATGTCTCGCTTTTACTTGCACGGCTTTTACAGCGCTCATTGAAGAGTCAACTATTCCTTTGGTCAAAGATCCAATAATGCCGTTTTGTTGTTGCTCAGTAGAATCCTTCTGAATTGCAGGGAAACGCAATCCAAAACCGGTGCTTATGCGAGTGAAGGCTGACTGAGTACTCTCGGTCTGAGATTGCTGGGTAGTTTCCTGAGGTGTGGATTGTAAAATTTTGAAATTCTTGGTCCATGATGAGATTCCTGATGAGGAGAAAATGGGCGATGTGGATTGATTTGGGGCAGTTTGTTGCACTGGATTTGGATCTTCCTGTTCTGATTGTGAAGGTGATTTAAAATCACGCAATTCGACTTCTTGTTTCTCCATGTGAGATTAAACTGAGATTGTAAAGGGGAAATGTATTAGAAAGAAAAAATTGAAAAATAAATAATTTGCAGAGTGTGTGTTCACAAATTCTGAGATGTTGGATCTGATTTGATTAGCTCTGATTATGAATGCACAAAATAAGACTAACAAATTGGGGTCCCATTTGTGATTTAATTGAAATTGTGAAGTTCAAGACAGTAATTCATAAGATCAAATACAAAAATCAGTCTGATTCAAAAAAATTGCAAATCAGTGATCTACAGTATAAGCACAGAAAATGTGGATGATTCATTGAGAGAAAAAGAGAGATTACCTTGTTCCAACGATTCACAAAGCTAGAAACTCAGATAGCAAAGAGAAATTAAATCAATTTGCAAAACCAAAAAATATCATGAATTTTTCTTTGCTCTTTTCTTCCTTTGTACTTGCGTAAACTTGCGTGAGAGGCGCAAAGTACGGGAAGGAAACTCTCAACTCAGATCGAGGTTTAGACCAAACAATCTCTGATTCTCCGTATCATTTACTGTATAGTAAAACATGTAGCGAGTCATAACCGGAATTTCATTTCTCGGATTTTACTAAGGAGGATATTAAATTCCAGTTTTAATAGAAACCTGGAACTCAAATACTTCGGTTAGTAATTAAAAGCGGGAATTGACATCCATATCCGGCTCGCTCGTCTTCTCGAATTGTCTTTCAAAAGTCTCACTTCGCAGCCATGGCGATTCTGCCAGACGAGCTTTGGTACCGGATACTGGAGGCCGGTACGGAGACCTCAAAGCTCGGATACAGAGACTTGTGCTGTCTGGCCATCGCTTCCCGCCGCCTCAACCGCCTCTCGCTGGATCCCGCCTCTTGGTCCACCCTCTTGGCTCGAGATTTCTCCTCTTCCAGTTCTCCTTCTCAATACCCTTCGAAATCTCTCTACAAAACCATGTAATTACTTTTTGAAGCTTTTTGAAGCTCGAATTATAGTTCTTATGATGTAATTTATCTGTTTTGATTGTTGAATTTGTGATTGGATTAGGTTTGAGAGAGATAAAGCGAGAAGATTGGCGGCTCAGAGGCGAAAAGTGCTGAACGCAGAGAGTCAGGTCGTCATGTGCAAGAAAAAACTATCCGATTTAGAGTCAAGTATGATTCTTGAAAATAAAAGGATGAAGGAAACAATAAACGAAATAATCAATCTAGAAAAAACCAGGTTAGTAATAACTCATCATTCGTCATTTCCTTTTCATTTTTTTTTTAAATTATAGTGAGTTCAAACATATTTTGATTTTATTTTATTTATTTAGGAGTGCTTCAGTTGCATTAAAGGTGTGGCAGCCGGAACTGGTACGGGGCCGTCAGAAGCAGTTAGTCGAACAGTGTACCGTACCAGTTGAATCCCGTTTGGATTCTCTCAAAATGGAATTGAGAGTCTGTAAGCAACAAATCGGTACATTTAATAAAGCTTATGTATGTATTTTTGTAAATATATTGTTTTATTTATTTTGAGTGGTTTATGTGGTTTTTTAAGTGGTGTTTTTTGTAATTTTGGTTGAATTGCAGAGTAAAGAGAAAGAGAGGTTGAAAGAATTTGAAGAGGCAGTGAGAAATCTGAAATATCAACCTATACAGAGTGATAAATTGGTGAAAGAAATAAACGAGACTAAAATCAAGAGGAAAAAGCTGAAGCATCATGAGAGTATGCATCCTATTTCTTTCTCTCTATAAACATTTTTTTGTAAAAAGTTAATAGTTGTGCTCTATTTTGTTCAGGTACTCGAGCTTCAAGCAGTACAGAAAGGTCTCAAAATGGGGATATGAAAATTAGAGATTTTAATCCAGAATTCTTTTAGAGCTTGATGAATCATGATGTCATGTGACATGTCCACTACACAGCATGATATGTAATGTATGTTTATGGGTTCATATTTCAGCTTTGGTTCTTTGGAGTTTTAAGTTGTAATTTTGACTTTTTATTGCCATACAGTCATTGTAATTGTAACAATGGCCATTCCTCCTCATGGGCTCAAGTGGGCCTTGGGCGTTATTTAGTATCTCTTTTGTAATAAGCTCGTATGAATAGAATAATGCACTTATCTGCTTAATTGAGTTTTAATTAAACACTCTTTAAATACGTCATGGCTTGCATATTGTGGTTTTGTTTGCTCCTTCAGTCAAAGCTTGAAACTTATCTTGAAAGCCAAGTTGTTGTATTTACATTTAATTCACACACGTTCTAAACTTTACAGTGCGACAATTCAAAAAATGTGCGAAGGCGGAAAAAATAACGTTAGCATTGTATTGTAATATATGAAAAGTCTCAGAATTCCCCACTTGTTCATGTATGAACAAAAGTAAATAATGCGTGTTTTGTTTAGTTCGAAAGAAAACAAAACAAATCAAAGATGCTAGATGCTTTGCCCATGATTTCATTTAAGTAATATTATTATATGCGTTTTAATTTCAATTGGTCGGATCAAACCAATTGGACATGGACCCGTCTGAATCTACTCCACATCATCCATTGATAGCCAATGATTATATTATCTCACAAATCGAAGCTAGATCAACTTCCAAATTTAAATAAAGACTGGTTATATAACTTATATTCTTTAATTTTATTTTCATGATTGATTCTGAGACTGTTAGCAATACAATTATTATTTCAGTTATCATAACCCCTAAAATTGTTTTTTTAGGCAATCTTGAGGAAAAAAAAATTTGTGAGAAGTTTTTTCAGCTATGATAATAAGGCTGTTTTTTAGTTTACATAAACAGCGGATAGTACAAATAAATGAGCTAAAAGTCACTATAATATATTTTTATATAAAACTAATGATAAAACAAAAGGTTGTCCTTAAAAATTAAAATTATTCACTAACCTGCCCGGCTACACTTTGTTTTTCTACTTCTTTTTACGGTTATAACTTTCAAGTTTCAATGGATAAACAAAACAACACGCTTTCCACCAATCACCAACCAAGCCGCCCGATAAATTACACAAAGAGATAACACCGCCACGTCATCTTTCCCTTTCAGCTTCTCTTTTCCGCCTTGCTTTTTCTTATATATAAAAAATCTCGACCCCCAAATATTCCAATTCCTCTCTTCCTTCCTTCTTCCCCAATTCACAAATCCGCAGCTTGAAATCTCTCAAATCCAGATCCGAATCGATGGCTTTCTTCCTCTGACCGCGGCTCAAATCTCAATTCGATCAATTTTGATTGTTGGGTCTCGATTTGAGATCTTAATTTCTTCTTCCTCTTCTTCCCCCCGTTGAAATCGAAAATGCATTCGGTTCCGGGGGCAATCGCTTCTTCCGATCTGATTTCGTCCTTTAGTAGTAGTCGTGTTTGCGCCCATCGTCATAAACAGTTTAATTTTAATAGTAGTAGTAGTAATCTTAGCTAACATTTGGTTTCCACAAGGGTAGTAATACATATATTGCCCTAATCGAATAAAGTATTATTACTTTTATTATTTCCCCTTTACTTTCGGCTCTCTTTTTCTCTTGTTTGCTCAATCTCGTGTGATTTGGGGCGAAAGTTGGGTCTTTGTATTAAAGTTTGCTCTTTGATTCTACTGTTTGGAGCTTCTTTCCGTCTCAGTGGTGTAAAGAAATCATCAATTAAGGTAATTAGATTAATTAAGTTTTTTTGTTTCATTATTTCCACTACCCTCTTTAGAATTTGGGTGATTACAATTGATTCAATCCAATATCTCTATTTACAGATTGATAGTAACTTATTTTCTTTCTATTCAAGTACATTAACTATAGAATTTTACCATTCCGCTAATATTCATAATTATGTTAGCTCAGTATATTGAAACTAGAAGTTGATTTCATGAAATTCAGTATCTTATTCAATCAATTTCCGTCATTTTAATCTCTTCATTCATTTTCTCTCAATAGTTCTTTCTCTACTAAATTCATTTGTGAATGGGCGATTCCTACTCTGTGAAGAATTGCACCTGTGAAGTTCCAGGTGCAGAACAAGAACATGACCTTTGTCTCCATTACTTCACTGAACTGGACATCTCCAGTTCTGATCCTGATGATCTAGAACTCGAATCGGACGCTGATAACCACTCATCAATTTTTCATGATTTGGACAAAAATGAAAATGTTTTCACCGAAAATGGGTTTGACTCTGATGAGCCGCTTTCACCAAACCCTAATTTGACTCCATTTTCAGATGAAAATTCTCCATATATTGTAAGCTAACTAATCATTAAATTATTCGTATAATACCATTCTACCGAACCAACTAATAATCCAATTCATTAATTTATGTTCTTATACAGTCTCCTTGTGCTAAAAAGCTGACATCAGCAATGAAAGGCTCACGCAAAAAAGAGGGAAAAATAATAACAAAATTAAATGTCAAGTGGGCCCCAGATGTTTACGATCCACCTGTCACTTCTGACGACCACACGATGAAACGCGTCTCTTACAAACCGCGTGTTAAAAACTCCAAAAAGGAATATTATTACAAGCAACAAAAATACGCGAAAAGTAAGAGAGAGAGTAGTAAGAGTGAGAGGAAGAAGAGCAGCAGAAGCAGCAGCAGTTCTAAGATTAACGATCCACGCATGATAAGGTTTGTGTTTTATTATTATTATTATTATTATTATTATTATTATTATTATTATTATTATTATTATTATTATTATTATTATTATTATTATTATTATTATTATTATTATTATTATTATTATTATTATTATTATTATTATTATTATTATTATTATTATTATTATTATTATTATTATTATTATTATTATTATTATTATTATTATTATTATTATTATTATTATTATTATTATTATTATTATTATTATTATTATTATTATTATTATTATTATTATTATTATTATTATTATTATTATTATTATTATTATTATTATTATTATTATTATTATTATTATTATTATTATTATTATTATTATTATTATTATTATTATTATTATTATTATTATTATTATTATTATTATTATTATTATTATTATTATTATTATTATTATTATTATTATTATTATTATTATTATTATTATTATTATTATTATTATTATTATTATTATTATTATTATTATTATTATTATTATTATTATTATTATTATTATTATTATTATTTTTATTTTTATTTTGTATTATTATATGCTAAGATAGTGTAGTGATTATGATTTTTAGGTTGCTAGCTAAGCACGGAAAGACATTGACGAACAATTATCCAAATAGTCCTCCAAAATTTGAGGAATTACGCGGGCAGAATAAAATTGTTTCTGAAAAGAAAACGAGTGAAATTAAATTTGGAAGCAGTTTTTGTAGAGAGCTGGTCAGCTCTCCGCTTCATCGGTCTCTCGCTGAAGCTTCTTGATTTGAGTCCATGGATGTTTTTAATTGCGAAATATTCTGTTTTATTTGTTGGTGTGTTGTTTTACTTTGATGTGTTGTGAGAGAATTTGGGCATCTCGGTTTGTTTGTTATTATTTTTATGTTGTAATATTTGTTGTTTGTGTTGAGATTTGAAACTTCATACTCATTTGTTTTGCATTTGCTTAATGTAATAATGATTTGTTTATGCTGTTTTTTAAATGTTTGATTATGTTATGGATATGTTTTTGTTGAGGGGTTCAAATGATATTTGTTCTTTTGTACGGGTGTAACTAAATTATAAACTTAAATAAAGCAGATTAAGAAAGATCTAATTGGGCTTTGAGTTGGTTTGGGCTTACATTTCCTTCTAAATAAGGCCCGAGAATAAATAAGTGAAAAATTAATGTATGTATAGCTTTGAAGTTCTCTTGATTATTAATATTTCAATGCCAGCTAATCTCAGCTGGTTGGATTAATTAATTTAAAGAACAAATCTAAACAGTTGTTGACATGTTAAGTGAGATATTAAGAAATTTAGTAGGTGAAGTGAAATATCATTATTTTTTAAATTGAATTTAACATAGTCAACGGTTGTACTACCAAAGGAGATTTTTTTTTTTTTTTTGAGAAAATTTGGAGAGGGCTCTCTACTACCAAAGGAGATTATTGACAAATCTATCAAAAATATAAAAGTAATAATTAAAGAATGGATGATCTACCAATAACAAATTCATTTAATTTGTCAAAATTCAAAATAAAAATAACTGTTATATAACTAGAGAGAATACATTTTGTTTTCATTAGGAATAAAAAGGCCAAAGAGTGAAAGCGAAAGATGAAAGAGCTTTTTTTATACGAAATAAAAAGAACAAAAGATAGAAAACTACATCCCCGCAATCATGTATTATTCCATCTTTATCATGCAATGGGAAAAAAAAATCAACTTTTTCCACAATTTTATTCCACTTGGTTCAGAAAAAAAAAAATTATTCCACATTATTGTTGGTACTGTAATATTGTTGATAAATATGTAAACATTACCTCAAAAAAAAGATTAATATGTAAACACAAGACTTATATGACGTTACATAAAAGCCCTAAAAATTAAGAAAATTACATCAGACAGCCTTCGCAACAATCAAATAACCTTAACATCCTCCCCATTAAGCTTGATCGTCATTAACAAGCTGATCATCATGAACCTTCGAAACCCTAGCTTTTTCTTCAAGCCTCTCAGCCATGATTTTCAAACCCAAATCCAAATAAGCAACCAATCCTTCCTCACTCCACCCCTTGACCGGCTCGCATTCAAAACTCCATTCAAGCCTACAACCCAAATCTTCTCTCTCTATAACCCTAAAATGCGCGATATAATATCCAAACCCCATATTGCTCTCTATGACTGTATAACTCAAGCTCCGCTCGACCTGGTTGAACGCAACAAGCTCCTCCTTGGCCCAACGAACTTCGCCTGATTCGTCAGGTGGACTTGTCACGTATCGAATCGAACCAACTTGTGAGTCCGACACGTGAAGTTTTTCGCACGTGTGGACAGATGGCATCCATAGATGGATGGAAAAGAAGTCTGGGAGTAGAAGCCAAGCTTGATTTGCATTAATGGTGGGGAGATCTATTGACACCTTTCCCTCCCATTTCTCAACTTTGGTTTGATCTTCATTTTCCATTTTTTTTTGTTTTTGTTTTGATTAATAAGGGTTAGGGTTAGGAGAGGTGTTTTTATATAAGGGCTGATGAGACTTAGTGTTATCTTTTGGGAAGAGAAACCATATAAAAGTGGAGTCAAGATGGGTGATACAATACATAAATCCTTTAGCTATTGAGATTTGAGAATATTGGGATTCATGACAAATGGCCTAGACTTTAGATGGGGATCTTTTGTACTACTTAGGATATATAATAGAGTTGATTATGATATTAAGTCATCTCGGGAAAATTATTGTTTTGAATATTTCGGTACAATAGAACAAATTCACAGTGTAGTGGTTCTTTTCTTTCACATTATCTTTTTTCAAATTTGGAGCCTACCTAAAATTGGTTTGTATTGAGTTATTTGGAAGGATCAGAAAAGAGAGGGAAAATGAAGGAATAAGAAAATGACATGATGAAAGAAGATTCTCTTCTTCTTCTATTTTTTTGTTTATTTTTTTAGAAATAGAATAAGTTTTTTTTTTATTTTGATAAAAAATAAAAGAAGGTCGGTTGCCTCCCCCATGTGAAATGATAATATGACTTGTCAGCCGCCCCACTAGTAGTAGTACTACAAAATTAGAGGTATCTTATACCAAACTTGAACAATATTAATTAGATGATTAATTAACAAAAAAATTCAGAAAGATGATTAATTAACAAATAATGTTAAATAAACACTTATACGGATAAGTTGAGCACCAAATCAAGCCCAACAAAACCTTTTTTATTAAATAAGGTTTGATCGGCCTTTTAGTTTAATTGGATTGGTCGGCCCAAGCATAAATAAATGAGATTTAAGG
Source organism: Juncus effusus (assembly GCA_027726005.1). NCBI lineage: Eukaryota > Viridiplantae > Streptophyta > Magnoliopsida > Poales > Juncaceae > Juncus > Juncus effusus. The sequence continues at coordinate 811,922 of CM050910.1, read as the reverse complement.
TTTTTTAGTGACAAACACACATTAAGGATATCTAGCCCAACCCAATTAAATGTATTGCCCAACAAACCTTTTTTTCTTAATAAAGTATAATTGACCTTTTAGTTTAATTGAATTGGGCTTCAATTGAATGCAGTTTAAACAGGCCCAAGCATAAAACAAAAGAAGAAAATCGGATTTGGAAAACGACTTGGCTAGCTTCCATCTGGAATGCCTGGAAAGAGACATATTCGACGTGTTGTATTAGAGCCTACAAGATGCCGAAGAATGGACCGGAGCGTAGACTACAATAGGGCTAGCTGATAGGGACGGAGCTTAATTGAATTTTTCGGGGGGGGAGGGGGGGGGGGGAGACATATTCGACGTGTTGTATCAGATCCTACAAGATGCCGAAGAATGGACCGGAGCGTAGACTACAATAGGGCTAGCTGATAGGGACGGAGCTTAATTGAATTTTTCGGGGGGAGGGGGGGGGGGGAGACATATTCGACGTGTTGTATCAGAGCCTACAAGATGCCGAAGAATGGACCGGAGCGTAGACTACAATAGGGCTAGCTGATAGGGACGGAGCTTAATTGAATTTTTCGGGGGGGGGGGGGGAGGGGGGACAAAAAAAAAATCACTACTTTGTACAAAATTTTTAGGAGAGCCAAATACATAAAACAAACATGTATTTCAAAAAAAAAAAAATCGTTGAATCACTAGTGATATATATCTGCTCCGTCAAAATCTGGGGGGGACATGACCCCTTTCAATCCTTATTCCATACCTGAGCTAGCATAGGTACTTGTGCTTCTCAGCTTAGTATCCAAAAATTCTAAGAAAAAGATGTAACATATTGTACTTTGTTGAAACGTTTTAATAAAAAGCCAGTAGGCAATCGCCTACTGTTCAAAAAATAAATAAATAAATAAAGTACATAATCTTTTTTTACTCAAAAATACAATCAAAGGACCGAGAAACTTGCTAAATAACAATTTTATTAAATGTATTTGCTGAGATTTGAACTTGATACATCTCCAGTTTTTAATAATTGTGTGCTGCTTTAACAACCTTTGACATTAGGTTAAAGTTTTCCTGACTATTTTCTAATGCTAATTAATCTTAGTTGACCTGCTTAATTAGAATTTTATCAGGATTTCCAGTTGAAGATTTAATTATTTATTAACTAAAGAATTAGGAACAATTTAATAAACAAATTAACAGCATATTTGATAATCTTGATAAATACGGACTTGGATACTTACTTTTTTTTCTATCGAATTAAATTCTTGCTTTAAAAGCTATGAATTTTCTGTATAATTTATGCATATTATAATGTAAGAATCCGGGCGTTGACCGTTTGACGATGTCGTGCCTCCCTCTTCTCTTTGCCAACTCATACAAAATTTAATCACCCACTATGTACCCAAATACCCCTTTTTGTTAAATAAATATGTAAAAACTTTTATAGAATCCCAACTTGCACCTTACTATATCAACAATTCTTTTGTTTTCGTGATATCAAATAAATTAATATATCAAAATATGGAGATTTCCTCGAGCAAACATTCAAAAAAAATCCGGAGATTTTATGGATCATTTTATTATAAATAACATACTTTTTCATTACTATATGATAGTTTATTATGAATTTATATTAGTTTTCAATGCTAATAATGTTTCAGGTGTTTGAAGCAAATAATATCTTACTTTTTGACAGTTATTGTAAGAATTAATATTTCGGTTCTTACGCATATGAACCCTGCACTAGCTGCAGTAGTATTTCGTATAAAATTATATTTTTTTTATCGCACAAAATAACATGTATATACAAATCTGTACGAAATACAAATATATAATTTTACCAAGAAAACATGAAGGAAATCTCAAAAAAAAACAAAAAAAAAAAGATGAAGAAAAAGAATAATTGTGGTGTGGACCTTCGAGGGGAACATGATGGGATTTCATAATGTATATTCTTTTTTATATATACATATTTCTTGTAATAATGTATTTTAGCGCGTTAGGAATGTTTTTCTTTGAAAAAAAATGTTAGGTATGTTGGTTAAATATGGTACGACTAATTATTTTTCAGTCAAGTGTTAGATTTAGCAGGGTTGAAAAAATGAGTCTCATTTCATGGTTTTCTTCTTAGTTCCTTCTTTACGAGTAACTTTAGGTACTTTTCATTTTCATATCTTTTTCGTGAAAACATAGATATATCTTATCTCTTTTTCCACATATTGATTTGCATTGTTTTGTTCATATATGTGAGTAATTGTAGGTTCTAGCTTCACTCATTTTGGTTTGTATTTTTGTAGAAATGGCACTAGCAAATGATGGAAAAAAGAAGGTATGTTTTTCTTAGTTTATCCAGTATATTTATTATACCTTTGATAAAACCATTTACACATTTTTCAAGATAAGATAAAACCATATAAATTCAAAGATTGAGAAATATTCAAATTTCATTGTTGAGCATTTTTCAGTCATTTCGAATGAGAGTATTTGGGTCATCAAAAGAGAAGAAAGAAACAAATGGTACAGAACAATAAATTAATTTTGTGCTACTTTTTCAGTACCTTATTTCTTAATTTGATTACCATATTTCGTGCCTTTTTTCAAACATTTAAATTTCAATATTTGATTTTAAAAAATTTTCAACTTGTATCAGATGAAGGAAGCCAGGGTAATCAAGACACTTCCTCTCCTTCCTCTTTCAGATACTTATCTGGTACTTAAATTACATGATATTTATTGCCTAATTTGAAATTTATTTTATAATAATCATGTTGCTAATTTTTTCATTTTCTAAGTGCAAAATATAACTCGCGCTCGCGCACCAGCGCCCTCCAATTCTTACTTCGGAAACTTCTCTGGTACCAAAATATTTCTTTTACAAAAGTCGAAAGATTGAAAAATGCATCCATCATATGAGCTTTATTCAATTTTCTAATATATTATAAAATGCAGAGCGTAAATTATCAACAAATCGGTTTAGCAGTTTTCGCACTCCGTTAGTAACAAATCCAGTTAGAACTGAGTCCCTGAGGTAATTTTACAGCTCTCTCATTCTACAATATATATATTTTTTTTTTGATGTTCAACAAATTCTCATACCATCTTTTATGTTTACTTAAATTAAACAGGGTGTTTGTATCAACATGGAATGTAGGAGGCAAAACTCCCACTGTGGATTTGAATTTAAACGATTTTCTTCCTGACAATGATCATTCTGATATTTATGTCTTGGGGTAAATATTTATTTTAATTACACCCTTCATCTAATATTCATCTAATTAAACATTTTTGTTTTCATCTACGCACCTGATATTTCTTCAATTTACAAAAACAGGTTTCAGGAAATCGTGCCACTAAACGCAGGAAATGTGCTGGTAATTGAAGACCATGAACCAGCTTCAATCTGGCTGGCAATAATCAACCAAGCTTTGAACAATCCCACAACTCAACAATCCGACTCTGACCTTTTCCAATTCAACCCCTCACATTCCCGAAATCCGTCACAGGACCCCAGCCGGTCCTCCTCCGCCGCCGCCACGTCAGCAATCCACCACCCCAAAACCTCCAGCGGAGCTGGTACAGTCATCTTCCAAAGACCCTCTCTCAAAAGCTTTAGTAAAGCTTTCATGGCGGATGAGAGGAAACACCTCAAAACTTGCAATTGTCCAGTCGAAATGACTAGAAAATCGTATAAGGAAGCGTGTTTTAGCCCCTTTAATTGCCAGCATTACAAAAGAGAAGAGACCGGTACTCACAAAATCATGAAATTACCACTCAATCGTACAAATTAACTCCATTACCGACTAACTAACCTCAAATTTTGCAACGAACAGGTAGTTCAGATGAAGAAGATGAGGGAGAAGAAGACGAGATGTACAGCTTCACACTAAGCAGTATGGGCTGTAACACCACGCCTAAAAACCAAAGAAAATACAACTTAATCACTTGCAAGAAATTGGTGGGTATTTTCGTTTCAATTTGGGTACGAAAAGAACTTGTACCTCACATTGGCCACTTGAGAATTTCTTGCGTGAGCAGAGGTTTGATGGGATATCTCGGTAATAAAGTAAGTTAACCGTTTTAACAAACCAACTTTTTCTGTTGGAATTGGGATTCTCGGATATGGAAAACAGGGAAATGAAATGTTGGGAATTGAGTTCTTGGATATATATTTTTTTTTTGTAGGGATGTATATCTGTCAGCATGTCGATCTATCAGACTTCGTTTTGCTTTATCTGTAGCCATTTGGCTTCTGGTGAAAAAGAAGGAGATGAGTTGAGAAGAAATTATGATGTGCTAGAAATTTTGAAAAATACGCAATTTCAAAGGATTTGTAGAAGAGCTGGGAGAAGAATTCCTGAAAAAATCATTGATCACGAGTAAAAATTAAAAAAATAGTTCGGAAAAAAAAAGAATTTAAAAAATAATAACAGCAATTATGATCTTTTTTGTTGATTATTTGTTAATTAGTTATTGGGATTAATTTCTTTCCAGACGGATTATTTGGCTAGGGGATTTGAATTACAGAATCGCATTGGGCTATGCTGACGCTAGAAAACTTCTAGACGAAAATAATTGGGATGCTCTTTTCGAAAAAGATCAGGTAAAATTTCATTGTATTAATTTATAACAATTTCATTTTTATTACTAACATATTATAAGCAAGAATTAAAAAAAAACATTATAAGCAATTACTCTCAATTAATTAAATTTCTTGATTATATATATGAATTTTGTAAATCAATATAGTTGAAGATAGAAAGAGACGAGGGGAGAGTATTTAAAGGCTGGAACGAAGGAAAAATATATTTCGCACCGACATACAAATATTCCTTAAATTCAGACGCGTATCTTGGCGAAACCGTCAAATCCAAGAAAAAGAGAAGAACCCCTGCATGGTAATCAAATTATTCGATAATCTAAATAAATAAATCATTGTAAATAACTAACTTTTATTATCTAAATAAACACTCGTATACAAACTAATTATATAAACTTTTATAAACTAAATAAATGCTATTTAAACAAACTATTTATGCAAATAATAAACTTTATTATATAAATAAACATTATGTCTACAAACTAATTATACAAATAATATATTTTTTATTATATATATAAACGTTATGTATACAAACAAATTATGTAAATAATAAGCTTTCAATTTTTAAACAATCAGGTGTGATAGAGTGTTATGGCACGGAGACGGAATAGTGCAACTGTCGTATTTCAGAGGCGAGTCGAAATTTTCTGACCACAGGCCGGTCTGTGCCACATTTTTCACTGAGGTCAGCGTGCCAGCTGGCAAGTCGAAGAAGGAATTGTCGGTTCAAAGCATGCGGCTTAATTCTCAACAAGGCCTGCTTGGACCGAGCACCAGCTTCAGCTTTTTTCCTGATAAAGGTTAGATTTTTTTATGATTTATTCGTGTTTAATGATATTGGATTTTGAATGTTTACATTACAATGATCTGACTTTTATGCATATTGGGACTTTAAATCCTGGTTTTTGTCTGGGGTGGGATTTGAAATTCTGCAACAGGTTGGAGAAGTAAGTTTGAAGTTGAACTCTAGCTTGTTTTGACTTTGAATGTTTGGAAAATATAGGGGATTAGATATGGAAGCTTGTCTATTTTTATGTTGAACGATCAAATATATTTTGTTTTTTATTTGAAAGATACTTACCTAGAAATCTTTTGCGTAATCAGGCCCTGAGACGAAGAATTAGTAGCAAATCGCGTTCTATTGGTGTAGTGAAGAAATGCTTGATTATTATTAGTGATAAAAATGTTTTGCAAAGAAGAGTCTCCTGACAATTTGATAGCTTTGTTATAATTATTTTAAGGGTAAAAATATATAGACCTTTTTTTGTACAATTTTTTGAGTTAAATGTTGAGACTTATTGTTTCAAGTTCCATATTGGTTGTATTTGATTTTCAGGGAAGAGAGATTCTGAAAAGTGAAAACTAAATACTAACATTGTAATTTGAATGAGATTTTCTATTTTTCTTCGAATGTGCTGTTTTTTTAGTTAAGACAGAAGACAGATTGATGACTCCTAAAAGGTTATTTCTTCAAAAATAGTTTCGTTTAGATATTAATTAATAGATGTTATAAATATGCTCTGAATTTTTTTTTCCTTGCAAGTCTCCGGTTTTATCATTTTTTTAACGGATGTCTCCGAAGAGATCTCTGGTTTTATCATAAATCTTTGAGAGGAAAAATGATAGAGATATGATCCTTACTCTTTCTGGTGGATCTGAAATAATGAATGTTTCTTTCTTGATAAATGGAACCAAACAATAAATGTTTCCAGCCAAACTCACATGCAAAAGCAGTTGAGGAATTTAATGTTCCACTTCTAAAGAGAGACCATACAACCGCTGAATTTAATGAATTTAAATGTCTTAAATCATTCATCTGCTAACATCTCATTCAATGAAATCACACCTCTCATAACATACCAATTTAGTGAAGTTCACTATTACATAATATTCCAAAAATATACAAAATAAAAAGTGAAGGTGACATTTACTGCCATTTAATAATTGCAAACCAATTTATTCAAATTCAATAATACATGTAAACAATCATTCAAAAAATAACAGAAAATTAACAACTACTAAGTACAAAATATGACAAATCTGTGTCGAATGAGAAAATAAATTAACAAAGAAAGTACAATTAAACTTCAAATGAGAAGTTTATTAGAATAGTCCAGAAATGGCGATAAAAATTAATACGACTAAAAACACTGGATTTGTTGAACCGAAGCCTCGACTGGCTGCATGGCTGCTCTCTGATTTTGGAGAAGCTGCTGTTGATGAACCTATCAATTAAATTTTTACCGCAATTAATATTTTTTGTACATTTTTCCCTATTTATTATTAGGTTGTATATTTAATTAACAATATAAAAATTAAGAAAAATTACCAGGCAATAGTGGTTCACCAGACGGAGATGGGCCGCCGATCATCGGAGACTCGGCCGGTGATGGACCCATGTCAACCGGAACTCCAAGAACTGTAAATAAAAAAATCCAAGATTAAAAACAATAAAAAAACAATAAAAAAAATCCAAAGAAAATTACAATAACGAATATTTGAATGGACATATGTCAAAATTTTCTTCACAACAATGTCATTATTCCAATTCCAAAAAAAAAATCATTCCAATGCTGGCGGTGCATGTTAGCAAAGAACAAAACCCAAACGCTAAAATGCACCAACAACCCTAAAACTCACGTGCACAAGCGCTGACAGGCGGGGTGGTGACGTGGCAGATTCCAGGAAGAGCAAGAGCCCTCTTATTATCCACATCGATTCCATATGATTCAGCCGCACCAGCTAAAAGTTCGCAGAGACAGACCGGGTTCGAGTCGATCAGGCCGGCCAGCTCAGGACAACACGGCTTGTCAGGCTTAGTCGCGTTGCTTCCTGACTCGACATATGTTAAACAGTCTGTCAGGTTGAATATCGCGTCCACACAGCCCGACGTTATGGATGGAGTTGGCGGCATTGTTTGGGCATTTGTTACTAAGATGATCAATGCAAGTGATATGGTGAGAATTAGGGTTTGAGATATTTGTCTTGGGTTTGACATTGTTAAGAGAAGGAGAGAGTTTTTTTTTTTTTTTTTTTTGGAGGATTTGGGGTTGAGAGGGGTGCGAAGTAAGGGGAGGAGAGGGATTTGAGGGAGGTATGTATAGTGTGGAAGGAAAGGTGTGAGAATTAATGGAAGGCTGATCAACAGAATTTATGGATGGCTAACTTTAAATTTGTGGACTTGTGTTGTGTTGAGTTGTGTGCTTTTCTGGTTGGATTTAATTGTGGTTTTATGAGTACACAATTGAAGGACTGCTTTAGGGTGTTTGATTATGTGGCACTAGTATATTTGAGAATTTCAAAACAATAATTTGTAGCTTTATGAGGTGGAATATTTAATCGACATCATACTGTATGATGCTAACTAAAATACTTTCGCATTTCTATTGAAGTACAATCTATCATTGTAGTCGACCATTTTCACATATATCAAATCAGACATTGACAGTATCATATCAATCTCAAACTAACAAACTATAACATATTGTATTTGTATGCTATAATCTGTCAAAAAGAAGTGAAGTCGAGCACTAAACCATAAAATTATGAAACTAAACTTACATCCTCTCAATATACAGAAGCCAAAGCTTTTTGAAGAAATTGTTTTCCTTTTATTAATTATTTTTTTAAGAAGTTGATTAATGGTGCAAAAGGGAGCTTCTTATCAATTCAAGGTATAAGGCTTTTCGTGTCAAAATTGACTAAAAAGTTGCAATTTCATTGAAGCAACACAACACAATAATAATCAATTTTACAGGTTTGGATCCAAAAACAATCCGAAATAGTGGAAACAAATGAGATTAGAAACGTTTAAATTGAAATAATTGAACCTAAAGCGACAAATTGATTTTAACTTTTACTCACTGGTCCATAGATTAGAAAAAAGATTCCCAATTCATAAAAATACAATATACTAAATATCAAATTATAAAGAGCTTATTTTCGTACTGAAATATCATCGATTAAGCAACTAATAACTTTTCTTAACTGTACATGTGACAAACTAAGAGGAAAATTAGCATTCATGAGAGAATAAAGTTAGAATGGCAATAAATCATTAGTCCTTTAGGAAGAATGTACATGTTAAATGAATTTAGTTATAGTCAGTTACAAGTCGCTTTAAACCTAGCTGCTAGCTAGGTCATTTGATTGAGACTCACATAAACCAATTTTTCATTATCTTCTAACTTATCAAATTTACAAAAAATGAATAAAAGGTGCGTAAAATTCAGAGAGCATTTAGTACAAAATAAATATATCAAATTCAAAATAAACTTAACAAAAAAAAAAGGGACCTAATACGCACCGCCGGCTTATTTGCCGCCCAGCATCGTCCGAATTCAAAAAGTTCTAACATTATTACAAAAATATATATTGACAAACAAAAAAAGTAGAATAAACGCATATAAAGGTATATATTGATATACAAACGATATTATTTTTCAATTAGCTCAATTAGTGAACAACTAAAAAGCTATAAATATATGATGACATTGTTTAGGCGATGTTTAAGTGGGTGATGCGAGTATTTTCTCAAAAGCAAATACATTATCCAGCTTATATGCCCACAAAAAGGGAAAGGATAAACCTAAAAAAAAATACAAATAATAATATATTTTATGCCAAAAAGAAATACCCAAATAATTTCAACTCTCAACCAAAATAAAAAATAAATTAAGTTTCAGTCCATTTAATCCGTAATTTCTCCTTCCTCTGGTTTTTCATCGTTTTCTCTCTCATCTTCACTCTCATTTTCTATCTCATCACGTAATTCTTCTAAATCCTCCAAATTTTCCTCAATTTTTTCCTCACCATTAATCCTAATTTCAGGAAATTCCAACTCTCCATTTTCCCCCAAATCCTCAAAAAATTCATTCAAAACTATGAATTTTAAAGCATGCAAAATCCTCTGTTTATCTGCTTTAATTTCCGCGCCCAAAAGCTTCTTTAACAAACTCGGCTCCTCAATCTTACTCTCAAAATTCCTCCTATTATTATAATTATTATTATTTCTAGGGGCATTTCTGGAATTATTATTATAATTGGAATTTCTTCCTCTCGCCCCAAATCTTCCCCTTTTGTTATTAAATCGATTTGAATTTTGAGCGCTTTTATTTGAGTCATAACGGGTTTTATTTTTGGATCCGATAAGATAATGAGTTGGAACTTCAGCCGCTTCAAAACCTAATTCTTCTTGCTTCTCTAAGACTTGTTTCATTTGCTACAAAAATTAATAAAATAAATAAAATGGTGATAGAATTTAGTAATTTTTTATTTAATTTATTATAAAATGTTTGTTTATTTACCTGGCGACGAAGCTCAGCTTCATCATTCTCACTCTTGGCCAATTTCTAAAAAAATAAAAAAGTAAATAACACAAACAAATAAAATATATAATATATGCTATTAATAATATGCAATATATGTTATCACAATAGTATATTTATTACCTTTTCTATATTAGTAGTGGTTGGGAAATTTCTCTTGCGAGCTTCACGCCACTCTTTAATTTCTTTTGGATCGTAAAGAATTAAAGGAAGCCTAAAGAGAGAATAATTATTATTTTAAAATCTCGTAAATATCCAATTTGTCTAAAAATAAATAAATAAAAGATAAGACTTGCCTCTTTTTTCTTTTTTCTGAAAATGCTGAAGAAGAATCGGAAGGCTTTGAATCCAGCTTTCCTTCTCTCCAATTTCCTTGCCCTATTAATAAAAAAGCATCAAAAAAAAATTTGCTGATAAATAATTAATAATAAAAATATAAAAAACAATAAAAATATTTCGTAATATGAAATATGAAAAGACAATTTTACCCCTTCCAAATTGCATCCCACGCCCCCGGCCTCTTCCGCGGACCCCAGTAAACTTATTTTGATTATGTGCATGATTAAATTGATTATTATTTTGAAACCTGCAATTTAAAAAAATTATATTTTTTAAGTTTGAACGGATAAATAGAATCTGGAAGAGAAAAAGAAGAATGCTTCTTTTACCTTGCTTGTGAAATATTATTTTGAGTACTATTATTATTATTATTGTAATTTTGGCCAGCATTTGAGGTATTGGCCTGATTCATTTGTACCTAATATTAGAAAATTATTAAATTTATTACTTAAACAATGAACTATTTTTTAGAAAATGATTATCATTTGAAAAAATAGTAAGAGTTTACAACATTCCAAACAGAACCTGATAAAAACTAGCAAAATAATTACCATATTATTTGCAAATGGTGCTAAAATCGGATTCTGATTTAATCCCTGACCAATATGCTTATTACTCATCGGATTATTATTATTAACCATGTGATTAAATCCCTGAACGAAATTATTAGCAAATAACTGTCCAGCCCCTAAAAAGTTGAGATTTTGCATCTGCCCTTGTTGTTGTTGTTGCATCTGAGCGGCCTGACCAAGAAGTTGCATGGCAGCAAGTGCCTGAAAAGCCTGATTAAACCCTAACTGCATGCTGCTTAATTGAGGGTTCTGATTGATCATGTTCATGCCCATGGCGAAATTATTAGGGTTTGGTGGGAAGTTAGCCATGGGTTGTTGGAACTGAGGCGGAGCTTGGTTGAGAGGGAAAGGCGGAGGACCCTGTTAGGAAAATAGAGAAAAAAAAGAGGGGGTTTAGTAGAAAAGTGGTGAGCGAGTTAAAGGAGGTGGAAGGAGAAGCGGCGGAGCGAGGAGGGATGACGGTGATCACCTGAGGGCCGCCGCCGTTGTTAGGGTGATTTGGATTTGAGCCTGGAGGGAAGAAAGGATGCATGGCTGATTGTGAGTTGAGAAGACACAGAGAGAGAGGAGAGAGTAGGGTTTTAGGGCCTCAGAGAAAAACCCAAATCTTTGCGTTTGGTAATTTTTGGGGAAGTTTGTTCATATAAACTGCTTTTTATAAATATTATAAATAATGCATCATATAGATAAACAGTGTATACTTAAAATTTAAAAACAACATAGAGAGAAATATTATAAATAATGCATCATATAGATAAACAGTGTATACTTAAAATTTAAAAACAACATAGAGAGAAATATCCGGAAACGGATATTGTCCTAATAACAAATTATATGGAAACACGTATCCGTATCCGCGAGCCAAATAAATAACTAAATCCGTATCCGATAAAACTATCCCAATGTGATGTATTCGACCGGATACGGCTAATTTTGATTTGGATATCATTTTTTTGCGGATATGGATACGGATCGAATGGATAATATTCTTCTCGTTTGCATCCTTACATGTACAAAATATTAACATGAATGAATATGGATAACATCCGTATCGAATATGATAAAAAAAAAAAATCAAGCTATCCATACTTGTATCCGTATAAATATTTGTATTCTATATAGAGTGAAATATCCGAAAACGGTACTATCCGAATAAGAAATTATCCGCATCCGGGAGCTAAATCGATAACCAAATCCGTATTCGTATCTGGCCATATACGGATAATTTTGATTCAGATACAAATTTTTTGCGCATACAAATACGGGTTTGTCCGATAATATCCGTCATGTTTATATCCTTACATGTACATGGGTTGAATCTTGAATTTTGATATTTTGATATTTTAGAAATAAAAAAGATGAGAATGAGAAATCTGAATCCTTGGATATTTTGATCGAAGGGTCCTCATTAAAAGCTTACGAGGCTTAATGAGCTGAAGGGAAATTTTTTAGAATTAGATACTATTAATAATATGGGGAAGTTTGTTAGTTCATATAAACTGTTTTATAAATATTATAAATAATATAAGCTATATAAAAACCAGTGTGCAGAAATTATAAAAAAATATTATACAAATATTATAATAATACATCATATAGATAAACAGTGTAAACTTAAAATTTAAAAACAATATGCACCAATAATGAATGGTATATTACTATATTTATATAACAAAATTTCCTTTTCTGGAATTCTGAATATTCTTGAAATCCATATTTGCAATAAAGAGTAAATCTTCTACATTAAGCGCATGGATAAACTCACATAACACTTCGATTTGTGGTAAACTTCACATAACCAATATAAAGTTTACTATCCATACTGCAATAATTCGAACTAACCTCAAACCAATATAATAATATATAGGTTACTCATATTTAACAGAAAAAAAAATACTACGAGATGCAAGAGGCACTGTTATTTTTGGTAAAAGCCTAAAAACACCTCACAAAAGATAAATGCAAATATTTATGTCATTTTACAAAGAATATACTAAACTCACTAATAACGTACCATATCTCAACTCGCTAACAAAGTTCTATATAGCACTCTTTAAAGAACCACTATAAGGGACCCGAAAAGGGCGATTTTTTCTCATACATAATGAATTTCAAAACAAAGTGAAAAAAAATGAAAACCCTAATTTGGGCCACTGTACAAAACACACATGAATATCACATTTATTATACGTCATTTATCCTCATGCAAATGGATTTCCCCCTAGTGATGGATAAGTACTTTGAGGCGGTAAATTCCTAGAGAAAAAAAAAATAATAATGAGCCAACTAAACTAAATACAAGGAAAATAATCTAACAAGACTTGATTCTTTACTTCAAAATATAAAAAAAATGAATAAATAAATAAAGCTTACGGTAATTGAGGATTAGGGGCCTGCCCACTCAAGTATTGCATCCCACCTTAAAAAGAAAGAAACATGAGCATTTGATCTTTTATCCTTCAGTTTAATTGTTATTTATATTTTCCACAATTTTTGTTACCAAAAAAAATATGCATATAATACATACCTTGAGGAATTGAAGGGGAATATGTGCTAGACGAATTTTGAGTATAAAATTGCGAGTAGAAATCAAAAGGAGCTTGCTGAGCTGGCAGTGCAGCTTGTAGAGAGCTCATATCCATATACTACAAAACACATACGTCACGTCAAAAATAATCGTTTTTCTTTTATGTTTTTTATTTAATGAAATTAAGAAAATAGCAACGTACCATATTATTATTAGGTTGTATATCTGATTCATCTGGGAAATCAAATGGATTTGTCGATTTTGTTGTCTGATACGGCATTCCCTAAACAAAAAAGAAAATAAAACGAACTTGCGTCATTACAATTTATTTTAAATATAAATGAATATGTTATATAAGATAGTCTTGTTATAATTTATGTGGACCTGTAACGGTTGAAATGAAGCAGGGATTGTTCCAGCGATATTTGGGGGATTATTAATGTTCATGTTGGGATATACGCCATCCATATTAGATGATTCCATCTGATTAATAAGCATCAAATAATTATTACCAACAATCACAAAATAATCCCATCAAATATTAAATTTGCAAAAACGACCTTCCAATTGCAAAATGAAGAAAACTGAAGGGATGCATAAAGAATAAAAGATAAAAAGTAGAATGTACAAGAAATGAACCTTTAGGTATTGGTCATAAGCTACAGAAGGCTTATTATTAGTGAAAGCTGCATTTACATTCACATTTCCATATACATTATTATTATTACTACTAAGAGGTGTACTCCCATACACATGATTAACAGCTGCATTACTCCAGCTCTGCAATTACCACAACAAATATCAGATTTTGTCACACGTCCATTTTTTCCTTTGCTTTTTTCTTCTATTTACCTGAGAAAATCCTTGATTTGTAAACAGAGTATCTGGGAGCGGGGCCCGCTCAGTTGGCATTGCACTCTGTACCGGTATCTGTGTAGCAGTCGTACCGGTTGCTTTAGCAGTCTCAACACCAACTGGTACAGGAGCAACTAGTGTGTTGGATTCGCCAAAAGCATTCCAGGTCTGCAAAAAAAGAAAAAGAAAAAAGAAACAGAATTATTACTTGCAAACAAATCCAATTTTCATTACGTTAGGGTTTAGGGTTTAGAAGCGTAGTTAATTACCTCCGATTTTTCTTGATTTGTAGGTACCATAGCATGAGAAACTGTCTGCGGAACCAGTACAGGAGTGATCGTACTTTGTACCGGTATTTGTACCTCATTTAGCGGAGATAATTGAGCATTTGGTACAGAAACAGGTTCCGTATGGTTAGGAACCGACAGCTGATTTATATTACCACTAGACTCACCAAACGCATAAGCATCCCAAACCTTCAACACACAAAAGTAACAAAATCAGTACCGAACAAACCGAGTGTCACCAATTTTACATAACCCTCACAAAAATAAAATATAATTTAATAATTCTACCTGAGATGTTTCTTGACTTGTAAAAGGCACCGTGTGAGTTTGAACTGTTTGAACTGCAGAAACAGCTGTAATTTTAACTGGAGCCGCCTGTGCAGCAGTAGTAATCACTGGACGCTGCAGATCCTCTCCAGTAGAAACCACAACTGGAGAGGACTGCACCTGCGTGTTCTTCTGTGGCGAGTCGAAATTAGCCCAACCTTCATTCGAAGGTTGAGTGTTGAATCCAGCAAACAGGTCTATAGAAGCCGCATCAGGTTTATTCACCTGGACTTGGCTCGGCGCATTAATTGATGCACCAGGTTTATTCACCTGGACTTGGTTCGGGGTATTAAATGCTGGACCAGGTTTATTTACCTGGACTTGGTTCTGTGCATTAAATGCTGGACCGGGTTTATTCACCTGGACTTGGCTCGGCGCATTAAATGGTGGACCGGGTTTATTCACCTGGACTTGGTTCTGTGTGTTAAATGGTGAACCGGGTTTATTCACCTGGACTTGGTTCGGGGCATTAAATGCTGGACCAGGTTTATTTACCAAATTCTGCTCGTTGAAGCCGGCAAAGAGGTCTATCTGCTGGTTGAACGCAGGAGGCGAGGTCGGTTTCGCTAGAGGAGGCAGAGATGATGATGATGTCAGCACCGGCTGGTGGGGCCCGCGCGTAAGTTGCTGTGGTGCAGGTTGTTGCTGCTGCTCTTGAACGGTGGTGTCAGGCAAGCTGGACGAATCGAACGATCCGAAACTGCCGGACGATGAAGTCCTCTGTACATACAAAAAATAAAATAAAATAAAACATATATCATCAAAAATCTTCCTATATTGACTCATATTTATAGAAAACCTCCTAGCTTCTGAAATTTAAAAAAATGCTTATAACTCTCCGATCTCAAGAAAGCCGAAACCCTCAACTGTAACTTTTTGCTCTAAAAAAAACACGACTCATTTTGAAAAGTAATATACAAATAATATAAGAAAACAGCATTTCGCATACACACAAAACAATAATTTACTACTTGTCTACCAGACTACAATTCGCCCATCATTCCTACACCATTTCAAAACGAGTCAGGGCAGATAGAAACTTAAACTTAGGGGGGGGTTGTTTAAAACTTCAAACATCCCAATCCAAAGTTGAGATAACTAAACAATAAGAGACAGACAGACAGACCGACCGACCTGTGGGGCGTGAAAGCGGAAGACGTCCCCAGCGCTAGAAAGCGAGAAATCGGAGAGGCGGGATGCGGTGCTGTCGCGGTCGCGTTCGTTGGCGAAGCGGTCGTCGGAGCCGGCGCGCGCGGAGCCGAGACGCCTGGGGGCGGGGGTGACGAGGGCCTTGCCGTAGCGCCGCTCCTCGTACTGGTAGTCGTACGGAGGGGACTGGGAGAACGAGTGGTACGAGCTCGGACGCCGCACCTCGTCCCCAGCCATCGGACTCTGCGTTGGGGAATGAAAAGTTGATGGATTTAATTAGTGTAATGTTGTATATGAACAATTGAATTTCGTGATTGAGACTCTAGAGCTTGACGATACGGTAGTTTTGATGACATTTTTGAAGGAAATTCCAGAATATAGTAGTGTATGAAGGGCGTTAAAATATAGGATTTATCGTGCGTATTGATAACATTTTATAATATTTTTATGGGGTAGTTTAGAAAAAAATTTATGATGGCTATAAAATTTAGGAAATAGAGGAAATAAAGCATATGGCTGTAAGATATAGGAAATTAGTTATATGGCTATAAAATATAAGAAATTAAGCATTTTTTAATAAAATTTTGAAAAAAAAAAACAGTGTACATGGCTATAAAATAAAGGAAATATCATGCATGTTAGTAAAACAATTATAATTATCTTTAATTACCTCAACATCTGTAGGTGGCCTTTCAGAGGCTCTCTCGCCGAAATATTTCTTATTCACATAAACGCTTCTTATGAAATCTCTTATCCTTTCAGGATTGCTGCAACCCATTTTTATTAAATATACATAAATACATTAAAAAAATATATTCACATAATTTGCTGAAAATGATGGAAATAAATGAATAAATTTATTTATATACCTGCTGTCTGGTAATCTCATTCTTGTCATGTCCCAGTTCTTCAAATAAACTTCACGAAATCGCTTTTTTGAATCAAATAATAATAATCATATGAGATATAATAATGAGATATGGTGAGTTTATGAAATGATATTTTGATTAATATATTTTATTTACCTGATTGCCACCTTGTTGGAGAGAATTGACCTCTTGTGATGTGAATTTAGACATAGAAACTGACTTAACTCTGTGTGTAAACTCCCGGCTGAATTAAAAAAATAACGACTATTAATTAAATAATACTTATGTAAAATCTAAGGAAGAAACAGAAAAGAAAGAATCTTTAAGTGAAATACAAGAAAGAAAACAGCTTTGTATTTGTATGATTGCATGCAGCCGCGCTAGCGAAAAAATGAACTTCAAAGAATAAATTAGTGAAGAATTTGAAAAGAAAAAAAATATAATATTGTGTGGAAAAAAAAAATGAAAAAATGCTCACTGAATTCCACTGCATGACAAACACACAAATGTCCAGAAATTCGTGCAAACATATTGGGGTCCCTGCAAAATTCGTAAAAATTGATGTCACAATTTCATTTACAAAAAATCCTCACAATTTCATCAATGAATTGCACATGCAAAAAAAGGGGAAAATATATTGGAAACTTACCACGCTGTTGCAATTGATGCATCGTCTATTAGGAGGGAGCTTCATCAATCCCCTAATGATCTTCTCATTCCTCTCCTCTTCTCTCTTGCTACTCATCTTCAACACTAATTAGCTCAAACTAACCAGCGAATTCAGCTGAACCTCAGCTCAGAAACCCTAGCTAGTATCTAAAATTCCACGAATCACAGAAACTAGGGATTCCACAGCTAGGATTAGGGTTTCGTGAGCTGGAGCTTCTGTGAGAGGAGGCGAGAAAACAAATAATTGATTGGAAAACAGAAGAAAAGAAATTAAAAAAGGGGCCGGTTTGTATTCTATGAAATTGAAATAGGAATAATCCAAAAGATAACTCTAAATCGCAGGAATATCAATTGCTTTTCGTACTTGAATGACACGCGCACTAACAATGTTTACAAACTTTTAGCGCTCTATGACGTGGCAATCTTCTGGTGGTACCTTCTATGGAATCGGACGGCGGGTGAAATAAGTAAAAATTTGTGCGGGTGAGAATTAGCTGTTTTCGTAATAACAGTAGAGAAAAGGAAATGAAACGTATGCTATTTGCTAAATAAGTATATGAACATGGAATAAAATATTTGGATTCTGAATTTCCATTTTGGGACCCATTTACAGTACATAGACTTGACTCATCTGGTGAACCAGGTTCATTCATAAACTCTATATACTTGTTTAACGGACTTCTGTTCGAATGCCGGTAAATGTTGGTAATAAATAAAGTTCTTTTTCCTTCATTTCTTTTCCGGAAAAGAAAAGGAAGAGCCAAAGAGAGAAGGATTTCAATTCCCGAATTTCATAAAAACCCGGAATCAGAATACTTCTCCTACACTGTGGGCTCCATTAGTCAGCTACCCACACTTCCTCCTCAAAACAAGTCCCCATTTGCGCCTAAATTCTCTCCAGTCAGTCTCCAGCGAGCTTCTCCTTCTCCGATGAACCGCCATCCAATCCTCCCCTCCGCCGCCGTTACCACCGCATGTCGGCCGATCTTCCTCGACGGCGAAGTCGAGCGGTACCTCCTCCCCGGCGTCGACCTCGAATCGGACGACTCCGATGAATCCTCTCATCCGACGCTCCTCCTCCCCTTCCGATCTTCGCTCCTCGTCCTCACCTCCCACCGCCTGGTCTTCATCGATGACTCCTCCGCCTCGGCTCGCGAGATCTCCCTCTCCGCCGTCGTGCACGCTTTCTCCCTCAAGAAGTCGATCCGATCGATGTTCGCCTCGCCTCGCGTCCGACTCCAGGCACTGTAACCATTCTCTCCCCCTTCATCATTTATACAATGTTCAGCATGAATCGTTAGATTTTCAGATCAATTGAAACACCTCTTGAAGGTCTGAGTATCTCAATCTATCTGATTTTTAGTCCAATTCTGAACCTCAAACGTATTTCAAATCTTCAGGTCACCGTCTCTGACAACAGCACCATTACTGACAAAGGAACAAGATCGAGCGTCATCACCATTGTAATGAGAGGAAAGCATGCTGATCCAGACATCTTCTTCGGAAGATTCATGGAAGTGCTCAGATCAAGAGCATGGGAGTCAACCCTGCCGGTCAACCAAGGAAGAGAGTCGAGACTGGACGGGTCCAGTAGCAGCGCGTCAGAAATGAATAATGTGAGGATTACCATGCCAGTTGTAGGAATTTCGGGAATTCTCAGGAAAGAGCAGGAAATTTGGGAAAGTACTGATAAGAGCCTTCAAGATGCTTTTCAAGATCTTAATGCTCTCATGGTATATAATTAACTTTTTCCCTTTTCTTATGTTTCATAACTTATATTGTTTTATTTATGCAATTTCTCTTAATTTCTTTTCTTCACAGGGTAAAGCAAAGGAAATGGTGCAATTAGCAGAGAAAATGAGACAAAAACTATTAACTACAGGATCCAACTCTCAAACAAATTCAAATAATGATGAAGAATTGGGTTCAAAACAAGATATGCAAGATTGGTTATTAAGTGTGGGTATCGTATCGCCAGTTACAAAAGAGACAGCTGGCGCTTTATATCACCAGCAACTCTCCCGCCAGGTAAAATCTAATCCCTAAATATATTTTTTGTTTTGTTAATTTTTTATTTTTATTATTTTTTATTTTTTTTAGTTGGCTGATTTTGTAAAAGTGCCGCTTGAAAAGGCCGGTGGAATGATTGCCTTAGTTGATGTGTATTGCTTATTCAATCGAGCAAGAGGAACCGGTAATAATTATTTATTTATTTTTAATAAAAAAATGGTAATATATTTTATTTGAAGTTGATTATTTTTGTACTTAAATTGAATTGTTTATGTTTTATTTTTCAGAGTTGATTTCACCAGAGGATCTCTTGCAAGCTTGTGCCCTGTGGGAGAAATTTGACGTGTATGTCATATTTATTTTAAATTTCAAATTTTGCGTTTTGAATTTATATACCTTTTATACGCATGTTTTTTTCCCCTTTTTTGTTCAGCCAAGTTATGCTAAGGAAATTCGATAGTGGAGTGAAGGTGATTCAGAACAAATCACACAGTGATGATGAGGTGTAAAATTTACTAATCACCCCCTTCAATAAAATTAATTAAATTAAATCTTCAATTAGGATATTTTATTTGAATTTTATAAATGAAAGATATATATTTCTTTTTTTTTTATAGGTTTTTTCAAGGATTTCATCCTTAGCAGAAAAAACAGAAGCGCTTAGAAAAGGAATAAGTCCAAGTGACGCTGCGTTCACACTAGGAATCGCGCCGGCTTTGGCCAAAGAGCATCTTTTAAGTGCAGAAAATAGAGGTAATATAATTTATATAATATAATTAATATCAAACTTTACTTATTAGAAAACTTACGATCCTTATTTTTATATTTGTTAAAAAAAAATTATATTATTTTACAGGCCTTCTGTGTAGAGATGTCAGTGCAGAAGGATTTCGTTTCTACATCAATTTGTTTAAGGAGATTGATTCTGCCAATATGTATGAGTGAGTGTTTTAGTTTCCTCTTTCAATTTATTAAACTTTATCAAAGATTAAATTAAATTATTACATTAATGTTTTTTTGGTTGAATTTGTAATTATTTTTCAGGATTAAATCGTATGGGATTTTCAAATCCTGGATTTCGGCTACAACAGTATCAGGTTGATATGAGTTTTTGTGCATTTGATTGTTTGTAACATGACTGATACACTTGTTTTATTTTATTCTTGAATATATACTATAAAGCAATCAAAGAATAAGAGTTTTTTTCTGCATTTATCCACTCACATGTCAATAAATCATGGATCGACATAATTTATATATCAGTGAAGCCCATAAATGAGAACTGAAAAACTATATATCAGTGAAGCCTATGTGACGCCCAAACGAAGAGGTGATATGATCCAATTATGTTTTGGAGGCCGAAATAATAGAGATAATATGGGCCTTATATATTTATGAGGCCCAAACAAGAGGTGTTATGGGCATTTGTGAGCCCCAAATAATAGAGATGATATGGGCTTTATATTTGTAAGGCTCAAAAAACGGGACGCGAAATTTTATGTACAGCCTAAAGGGCCTTCAATATTTGAAAGGCCCAAAAATGAGAGGTGTAAAATTAGGCGGATGACTTTACGAGCATCCTACTACAAAGTTACCCTAATCATAATTTTCCATTTTCTGCTCTTGAAACATGGAGCTACAAAAACAATCAAAACAAATCAACACAAGACAAAAAGAACAGAGAACAAAGAGAGCAGCAACTCATCAATACCATCAAAATCCAACATTACACAAAAAGATAAAAACACAAACAAGCAAAAAGAAAACAGAAAACAATCTGACTAGCTCAAAGATGGAGCTCTTCAACAAGCAACACACGCCACAGACATCATTTTCGTTCTATGTATGTATATATCAATCATCTAGTCAAACCACAATCCCCAAACTTTCATAGCTCCCTTCACCAATAACTTAAGACTGAAATCATATAAAAAATAATACCACAATTAGCAACGAATTAATAAAGTACCAAGTAATTCATTCTCCATTATAAGGTAAATAAGCAAATAAATAAATATCTAGATACCTTATTGGCAATGTTGTTGGAGAGCCAATCGAGACCCTCATACAAACCCTCACCAGAAGTAGCACAGGTGCTCTGTATATACCTTCACATACCAAAATCAACCCCAAAATTAATCAAATCGCCATTAAAAAAGAAAAAAATGTGTAAATTAGAAAGAAGGGTGGCGGTAAGCGATACCAATGGCGCTGGCGAAGGGAATGGAGGCCCAACTTATCAGTTATTTCAGCAGCATTCATGGCGTTCGGCAAATCCTGCTTGTTTGCAAACACCAGCAGCACTGCATCACGCAACTCATCCTGTCCATATCAAAAAAATATCATGTAAAATAAACCCTCATAACATAAAAGTAGATATAAAATATGTATATTTTATGTAAATACCTCATTGAGCATTCTGTGGAGCTCGTCCCTGGCCTCAACAACTCGCTCTCTGTCGTTACTGTCTACCACAAAGATGAGGCCTTGCGTGTTTTGGAAATAATGCCTCCACAATGGCCTGATCTGTTTTTTTTTTAACAAAAAATTTGAAGCCGTATAAAATGTCAGAATATATATAGATGAAGTACATTAATATCTATATTTATGTATAATTTGCTATGATTTGTACCTTGTCTTGACCCCCGACATCCCAAACTGTGAAGCTGATGTTCTTGTATTCCACAGTTTCCACATTGAAACCTAAAATAAGTCCAAAATCCAGTTAATTATGTTTTATTTTCAGATAATAATTTCAAAATATACATTTACCAGCATAGGATTAACAACTAGATTAAAATGAGAGCAAACAGTAGATGAATTGAAGGTAGAAAGCACTTACCGATGGTAGGGATGGTAGTAACAATCTCGCCGAGCTTGAGCTTGTAAAGAATGGTGGTCTTACCAGCCGCATCGAGACCGACCATGAGAATCCTCATCTCCTTCTTGGCAAAGAGACGGCTGAACAGCTTTGTGAAGGTCAGCCCCATTTTTTCTCTGAAAATACGAATAATGATGCAATTTTAGCTCAGATCTACACGAATCCATCTTGATCCACAAGAAAATTGAACAGGACCAAATCAGGAACTTGATGGTTATGCATGCAATAAAATTGATCGGATCTAGGTTAAAAACTGACTTAATTTACATTGAGATATAATTCTTTAAATTGATTTAATTAGGAACGCTATATAAATTGTATTAACTGAGAATATTAATGTCGAGCACAATTAGATCTATTCCATAATAAGGGAAATTTCCTAAATCGATCAGATCTACGCCAAAAATGCACGATCGCGTCAACAACTAAACGAACAAATCAAATAACAACGGATTTAATTGGAAACCTAAAATCTGATCAGCTTAGGCGAAGAATAAACACAGAAACCAAATCAAATCAAATCAGGTAGCTAATCAAATTAAAGAGGAGAACCAGAGAAAGGAATCATTACCAATCGAATAATCTTCTCTCTTTATTCTTCGATCTCCTCTCTTTGATCTCCTCTCTTTCTCTCTTTCAGCTTCCGTTAGATTCGCTCGAAATGAAATGGTGGCTGTAATAGCACGGCCCATTGGGTATTTATAGAGGCGGTGGTGTCGGTCAATTGGAGAGCAACCGGAAGCCTTCGGATTCTGTATTTATGATTAAATGTGTAACGAGTCATTGAATTAGAGTAATTGATTCGCAATACATTTGTCTATATAGAATACATGTTTAAATGCAATTGGAATTTGGAGAGGAACCGGAAGCCTTCGGATTCTGTATGTATGATTAAATATGTAACAAGTCATTAAATTAGAGTAATTGATTCGCAATACATTTGTCTATATAGAATGCATGTTTAAATGCAATTGGAATTTGGAGAGGAACCGGAAGCCTTCGGATTCTGTATGTATGATTACATATGTAACGAGTCATTGAATTAGAGTAATTGATTCGCAATACATTTGTCTATATAGAATACATGTTTAAATGCGATGTCAGGTGTGCTGTGTGAAGGGGAGCGCATCAAAGTTGCTCGAGATGCTGACACGTCACCCAGATGAGGAATCCAACGGTCTTGAAATTTTACTGGTTAGGACTGGGAATGACGAGCTTGGAGATTTGAAAGTTACTCGATTCAAAATTTAAACACTCAAATCAGAATGCAACGGATAGAAAAATGAAAAATGGAACATAAAGAAATGAATGTGCAGTAATTATGTACTGTTTCTGATTGATTCTCTGAATCTTCTGATTCGTATATTCGTATAAGCTTCTGACTAGAACTGCAAACGAGTCGAGTTCAAGCGAGCTAGATCCAACTCGAACTCGACTCGAAATTATATTAGAGCTGGCTCAGCTCGAAATTGCTTAGTGGCTTCGAGCTAAAAAGTCTAGCTCGCCCTCAACTTGATTTTGATTCGAGACAGCTCGGATTGACTTAATATCGGTTCAAAATTAAATTCTATTATAAAATTAGTTTGTTTCAACTCAAAGCTAAACTCAATTCTCGGATCGACTTGACTCTAAACAACAAAAATAATCAAACCATAAAAAATAACTACTACCAATATAAAATCATTTTATGTTTCAAAATCTACATTTTAATGTTTGAGCCATCTGTTTTATAAATAGGCTACTAAAAATTGGCCCAGCTCGAAATAGTTTTGTAGGGGTTATTTTATAATTTATGCATGATAGTGGGGTTCTTAGCAAATGTATTATTTACATTTTACATATGATAATTGGTGGCCTGCACAACATACTTGGTACATAAGGCTGATGCATTGTGATGATATTAAAATAAAATGCAATTAGTTAGCTACTAATTTGAATTTTGAAGAGGAATTAAAAAAGTATTGAAAAATCACTTTTATTTTAATTGGAATGAGTTAGTACTCAAGGTTCTATTTTTTTTATTTATTTCCTAGAGACAATGAGATGGTTTCCAGCTAAAATTTTCTAGTTTCTCTCTATCTCAACTCTCAAGTCATTCTCAATAAATAAATAAGCATAAATAAAAGAATAAAATATGATGATATTGCATATTGAAAAACATACTGTAAGAATAAAATGCTTAGAATTGAAGAAAACTTATGATCATAATATATTTCAATTGTATTTAAGGGTACATTCCCATTAATATTTGAATCTGTAACTTTGCCAAAAATGAAGAGCAATATTTCTAATTACAATTTCTTAAAACAATTTACCTTCTATTTTGAAACCAATGACAAATTGTACTATTTATCAAATTGTGCAAACTTTATCAAAAAAAAAAGGTCAGCGAAATGCAACCAAATTTTATCAAAAACATATAATTAACATTTTACAAATATTTTTTTTGTCAATAATTCTCCAACCATATTTTTTTCAATATTCTTTCCTATCATTTTTTTAGTCAAACTTAAAATTATCAGATGCACACATCACATGTAACATCTACAGTTCATATCATGCCACACTGTCACGCATCTGAAAGCAGTCAACATAAGTTTGCATGGCCCCACATTTCAGTCTAAGCAGTTCCTTAATTCCCACAATCTCTCTTAATATCTGAACTGAAAAAACTAAATGGACGGATCGCAGTTAGATCTGACTCCAGTGAGCAGATAAATCTCTAAGAGTTTGATCGATCGAGCTAATAAAAGAGCTACTAGAAGTATAGAACTCTATTCAGGTTCCTGAATTTTCTTCAATTTGAGCTTCTTTTGTCTTATAAATTGAACGATTAATGAGAATTTTCTGTTTTTATTGAGAAATTGTCCTTGTGCGTGAATTTATTTCGTTTTAAGTTAGGCGGTGAATTTGAGTAATTAATGCTGAATAGTTCGTCCAGAAATGCACTGAATAATTTAGAAGAAACAAGTTTTGATGAAATTTTGACCATAATTCAGCTAATTTACTTTACATAAAAAAATTTAATGGATAAAGAAGAAGAAGAAAAGGAAAGTGGTATATATAGACTGATATTTGAACAAAAAACTGCTCAATTAGTATATATTTGGTTCCAACTTAAATTTCAGTCAGTATACAATTGATCATAATTCAGCTAATCTACATAGTATATATAATTAATTGTGTTTTTATTATGCATTATTTTGTCTTAATACGAATGCTAATTTAATCACATAACAGGTATGATTAGCGAAATAAGCAACCGTGTGTTATAACAACTCGACTTGAGCTATTACAAAAATATTTAAAAAATATTAAAAAAATCAGAGAACAAAAGAAAATATGGAGACAAAATCCGTATTAAATTCTCTAAGAGACCCTCTCTTATCAAACGAATCTTCTTCTCAAGCCCCAAATCAGGTTTTTATTTCCTGAATTTTACGCTTCTGCCATTAAAATATTTCAATTTTACAAATTCAAAAATATAAATTCGTACTATTTTTTTTATTTCTGGTTCAGATAACAAAATTCCATCTTTTATCACAATTTATTACTCGCTTGGCAAGACGAATAGGTAAATAAATCCTTGCAAAACAAAACAACCCTTTTTATTGTAATATTTTTTTCAAATTTTTATTTTAGTCCTTTACTTGAGTTGCTTTTCTCACAATGTATATATTTTCCCCTTAAATTGTAGCAAATATATTTTTCAGCATTGGATCTTTTTTGCGAAGAATTTTTTCTTTTAATTTTTCAAATAGAGATGAGAAATATTCTATTTCTCTCACTCCTTTACAGGTACTAAACACATAATATTTGCAAAATATAAAACATTCCATATATAATATTTTAATTTATTAATAATAATTTAATCATTATTAGGAAGAAAGATTGCAGAAACTAAGGCACAGATTAGAAATCCCATTTGACACCTCTTCAATTGAACATCAGGTCCGAAAAAAGAAAAAAAAAATATGAATAGAAAAACATAAAAGGTGAAAATGCAAAATTAAAAGGGTATATTTGTAAAAATTCAGGATGCGTTAAAGCAACTATGGAAATTAGCTTATCCAAATAGAGAAATTCCAGCTCTTAAATCTGATAAATGGAAAGAAATGGGCTGGCAAGGTTCCGATCCTTCAACTGATTTTAGGTTATTATTTTTTATTTCTAAAAATACATATATTTCATCCATAATTATTAATTTCAATATAATAATTCTACTGATTGTTACTTTTCTTTTCTCTCTCGTTTTTTAGGGGCGGTGGATTTATATCTTTAGAGAACTTAATCTACTTTGCAAAAACCTACCCTGTAATTTATCATTTTTTGTCCTAATATTTACTCCATTACATATTTATTTAATTTTTATATTTTATTTAATTTAAAGGATTCATTTCAAAGGCTTTTACACAAGAAAGACGGCGAGAGGTCAAAATGGGAATATCCTTTCGCTGCAGCAGGAATTAACATTTCCTTCATGTTGGCCCAAATGCTCGATTTTCAATCAGGTATTAATTACTTCACAGGGTTATTTTGGTCATTTTCACAATAATTGCAAAACCGTGGAATTCAGACTTCAGTTTTATGTAGGGAAGCCAAGAACGGAAGTGGGAATTCGTTTCCTGGATTTGCTTGGAGAAGATGAGATGGCTTTTGACAGGCTTTATTGCGTGGTGTTTCAAATCCTGGATTCTGAATGGCTCGCAAAAAAAGCTACTTATATGGAATTTAATGTATTTATATGGTTTATGCATGATTAATTGCTGAATTCTGAATTTTTTAATATATTTTTATTTTTTTTATGATTTTAGGAGGTAATGAAAGCGACAAGGGTACAGTTAGAACAAGAACTTAGAAGAAACGGAATTTCGAGCGTAAGAGACATGAATGCATACAAAATGTTAAAATAGGTATTTTTATATTTTTTTTATTTTCATTTTTTTTGTTAAAAATAATTATTGCATTTTACTATTTTCATTTCTCAGTTCAGAGGAACAGCTTGAATGTAGTACCTTTTCTTTGTATTTTTTTTTTTTTTTTGGTAAAAGAAAAGGTTACAAATCACATATATATAGGAATTATATAGAAAGTATATCATTATAAGTTTCGATTGTTATTTTTTCTATTTGAATATTGCTAATAGAAAAAAAATTCCAGAATTACTTGGTCACATAACCAACTACCAAACTAAATTTGGAGAATTCAAATTTAGACTTAGATAAATCATTTAAATTTGTTACATTACATTAGCATTTCATCAGCATAAACCCTAATGCTAAGTCCACTACACAAAACACATAAAAAGAAGTTTAACACTACACACAAACCCCTAAAGCACAAATCCACACACATTAAACTACACACACCACAAAATATATACATAATCCAAACTCAAAACCCAAAAACTCTAATCAAATTATCAAACCCTAATTCACTTCCCATCAAAGAGGCTCGCCACATCATCCTCAAACCGATCCGCATCAAACAAATCCATCATCAAATCTGAGCCGTCCATTTCTTCCTCATCTCCAATCTTCACGTCCTTATCAAATCCATGCTGCTCCATGCAAAAACTGCACAGGAAATCTCCAATCGAGCAATCCTCTCCAGTTGGACACCCAACTGGGGCCTCCATTGCCTTGTTGTGTTCGGATTCCCTGTGCCTGCTCTGGTGTGGCTCTTTGTGTGGCGGGTTAATGTTCTGGGTTTGTGAAATGGGTTTTGGGTTTTCTATGTAGCAGCTTAACTCAAAGTTGGTTATTGCGTTTTGGCCTCTGAATTCTATAGCCGCTAGATCGTAAGCTTGCGCCGCTTCCTCTTGAGTATCTAGGAATTAAAAGAAATTATTTTTGTAAGTATTTTTGTGGTAAAATTGTATGAATTATATTATGTTAGGGTGGAACTATGAACGCTAAAATAATAATAATAGTAAGAAGATAATATACCGAATGTTCCTAAGTAGAGATATTTGCTTCCGAAAACTCGGCCGATCCTTGCCTCCCATCTGCCATTATGATGATGCCTGTTGTAAAAATGAAAAAAAAAAAAAAAATCAAATGTTATTTTGCTATTTAGTTTGGGCTTTTCTGTAAATTGTTCAATTTTTCATCAGGAAATGATCTTAAACTGCAGGAGCTTATTTGCAATTTAGACATTACATGGGTCTCTTCTGCAAATTTCGTTTTTGTCATGCTACCCTCTTGGTTATATTATGGCTAAAGTAAGAGAATTGTGAATAAAAACATTATTTATATACATTTAACAATTATATTATGGCTAAAGTAAGAGAATTGTGAATAAAAACATTATTTATATACATTTAACAATTATATTATGGCTAAAGTAAGAGAATTGTGAATAAAAACATTATTTATATACATTTAACAAAAATAATGAAAAATTACAGAAAGGACCTTGCAACTCCTCTATATTTGGAAACGCCTCTTGCAAAACCGCTGCTTCTTCGCCTCAATGAAGCCAAATACTCCTCCCTTGTCATGCTCTGCATTCTCTCATACTCTTCTCTATACGTATCAAACTGCATTTTACATCCATAAAAAAATATATCAAAAGGTATATTTATGTAATACCTCAAAATGTTTTATGTGTTAAGATTAAATTGAGGTTCAAAGTGTAATTTACGGGGAAATTGATCATTGTTTCGGAGCCCCAATACTTGAGCGCCGCAAGATCATAAGTTTGTGCTGCATTTTTCTCACTATCATAAGCCCCTATATAAATAATAAAAGACTTTTTAATATAAAGGATATAATTGATATATGAGGAAATTATATCATTTTTTTAATTTAATTTTGTATCTGTTTATGATTTAAATATGTGAAAACTCACTTCATGACTTGCCTACGGTAGTTCAGATTCCTTTTTACTTAATGAAATTACTTTTAAAAAGAAAGAGGAATTTTCTAATTAGAGGGTTTTTAACTTACCCAAATAAACTATTAGAGAAGGAGACATGAAGCATCAGTGAATCACACACACGTGGAGCAGGCCAGACAAAGAGTAAATTTGATAGAATAAGAAGAAAATAAACAATTTAATATCAGTCCTTCATAAAAAATATTACAAACAATCAATTAAAAATGAGGTAACCTTCCAAATCTCAAAATATAATGAATTTACTCTTGTATCCATGATATTTCTTAATTTTGATGGTTTGCGAGGGTAGATATCAATAATTCCATAAAACATTAACCATCAAACTCTTAAGACTAATTAATTGAAGTAAAAACACAGTTAAGCTTAATTAGAGTTACCTTGCCTTCCCTTCTTGGTTTGTTGGGGATTCCAGCAGTCTTTGTCCCACAAATGAGCCTCATATTTGCCTGTCACTCTATGCCTATTTATTCAACATGCTATATTATTTTATAATAATGATAGTAACAACAATAATAATGATGATGATCAGATGATGAGAAGATTAGGCTCACCTAGACTATAAGATGAATAGTGGATTAACTTTTACTGTTGGATTTCTTTATTGCGGGTCTAATTTGGTGTAACTTTTACTGCTAGATTTTTAATCAACAAATTTTTACTGCTAGATTTCTTTATTGCCAGTACAATTTCGTTCCACTTTTGCTGCTAGATTTTTAATCAATTAATTTTACTGCTAAATTTCTTTCGTGCTGGATTCCTTTTATTGCGCACACGAATTATACTTTTTCCTGAAAATTCTTTTCCCTATCTTTCAAAAAAAATATTATTTTTTTCCTGCATGCAGAAAATATTTTTGTTTTCTTTTGCATGCAATTAGATTGTGACATTTGAACTACATTACAATTCTGCAAGTTATGACTTTGATCTCTTACTATTGCATATAGTGACAAACAAAATTCAAAAATAAAAACATACAAAAAGTTGAAAATTGCTTCAAATTATCAACTGCTAAGTAGAACAAAAAAAACGAAATAACTAGAGTTTCAAAAAAATTATGTGAGTGGAAAAAGTAAGAAGTATTAATATAATTCAACAAAATGAAAACAAAAATACAAAGTACTCTGATTTTAACATACTTGGTGACTCCTCTATATATAGAGCTCCTTTTTGGAGGGATATGACTAGCTTTAAAACACGGTTTCTTAGGAGATCCTTTCTTTTGTAGCTTAGACCTTGTTTTCACAATGTGATTCAGATTTTGAGGTGCTCTAATGGAGATGATTGAATTTGGAGAAGATGGGGAAGAAGGAGAAGAAGAGGAGGAGGAAGAAGAAGAAGAAGAGAGAGGAGGCTTGAGAGGGGTTGGTGGTTTGTTCTTCATTGATTTTTGGTGCTACTTAAATTTTGGAGAGGTATGATTTTAAAGCTGCACACAAAAATGGAAATGTGGCTTTATTTTATATATTTGACATTTTTGGTTTTGCCTAGGTGGATGTATAGGTTTATGTTTATATAGAAGAAGAAATAAGAGGGTGTAAGTGTAAGTAGGGTTTTAATGATCGTAAGAAGAGTTTTAATATCTTTTTTTGTAAGGAGGGGGGGGGGGGGTTCTTTTGTGGTGATTTTCTATGAGGTAGTATATGATGTGATGAAATAATTCAAATATTGGTGTTATAATGCAAGTTATGTAGTTAATATTTTGTTGGACTGTAATAATATTGTATTGATCTACTATAAGTAATTAAGTATAATGAGTTGTTATTATTATAATAATATTTTTTATTATTCTTCATCGTGAAGAGTATATAGATAAGGACTAATACAATTGTGTTCAAATAGGTAAAACAAAATGATAAGTTATATTGTGTTATTATAATGATACAAAATTATGATGATTGATTTAATAACTGGATATGCCTAATGAATATCTAGTATATTGAAGTTATATTATATTACTGTAGTAATATAAATTGTTTAGTAATCTATCACACATTAAAAATAAGCACGCATTATCTAACTGAAATATAACATTAATATAATAATTATGTCACTATGTACATTCAATAATAAAGACAAATCTCTTTATACCTAAACGAAGTATAACGGCTATTATTTTTTTGATATAAAACTATAACAGCTATTATATATTGTTTTATCGGTACTTTACAAAAATAGTTTTTCGTTTCAAATTGGTATGACATATTGTTGCTAATGATAGTCTGAAAATAAATTATATCGTGATATATAATTTTTTGTGAAACATTACATAAATTTAAGATATTATAGACGTAATATGAGACGAATATTATGAGCATCTTATATAAAGTACTTATCATTTATGTATGAATTGAAATCTTAGAAAAATTTAGTACGAATGATAAGAATGTAGTTAATTATCATCAGTAGTTCAAAGCCCACAAAGTTTTGAGAAAATTTATAAAATATAATAAAAAAGTTTTTGCTTCGATCTTACAAAAAAAGTATCTATATAATCCAAATTTTTATTAACAAGTTTTCTTTGTTTAATACTAACTAAAGTATGGCGCACATCATTTGAATGAAAGATATTAAGAAAAACATATTAAAAATCTCATTACTTCAAGCAAAATTCCAACCATATTTGGATACAAATAGCCTTATGAAATACAAGTCACAGAATAACCAAAAAATTTAGGGCAGAAGGGTCCAAATTACAAGTGGTGAAAGCATGGGTTCGTGTGAGGGTGCTCAACACTTGGCCTGAAGCCCAGAATTTACCGAGTGACATCGGTCCACTATAGGCCGAGCCATTGAGGAAATGACACCTCAGCATAATCTGACGTGGCATCTTTTCATTGGTTTAGTGCATAATGAACCTGATGCATCTTTTAATTTCTCTTTGTAATGGGTTATTGATCTTACTGCATACACTCATGCAGATTTGATGTAAATAAAGGAGACGTTTCTTGCAAAAAGCAATACACCAATTTTTGTGCCAAATATTTACAATGAATTCCCAAACTATAGAAGTTTGTAAAAAAACTAATATTTCATTTTGTAAGTTTTATACTTCTTCACAGAAAACAAAATATTACATGGGTACAGTGACGGATCGTAATAGACACTGGAGCAGCTGTCCCTCCCAAGATTTTGAAGTTTCAGTATATATATATATATATATATATATATATGTATATAATAATAATAATAATAATAATAATAATAATACTAATACTGTACTTTATGATGAAATTTATAAGTTATATATATCCCACTTCCAAGATTTTCACTACATTGTATTCTCCACTGTGGCCCCCCAAGGATTTGAGTCAATTTCCGCCACTGTATGGATGTGAATCATACATCTATCAGTGAAGAAAATAAGAGGATAAGCATAAGAGGTTTATTTAGTCAAGACAACAAAAAAATTCATCAACATGTTTTTATTGCATTTAATTTTCTTCTCATGTTTGGACTTTGGACTTGGTTGTTAAATGTAGTGAATTTAATTCTCCCAATAGAATACATCTTCAAAATATTACAAAAATAACAAAAACCATTATAGCACCACAAAAATGACACATGATATTTATTACACCATTATTGCAAGAATTTGAAATTTGAAATTTGAAAAATGATAAAATAAACACCTTTTACACATAATATCTCATTTGACCTTGCAAAAACATAATAACATAGTATGATAGTAGACCAAAATGTCAAAAAGTCCTAATATCACAAATGAGAATTCCACCAGATTGTAATTTATTTCTAAATGCAACCCTCTCATTAATCAAATTTTCATTTTCACCCTTCGAAATATACTCTTCCTTACTATATCTTGATCTGACATTTTTCTCCCTCTCCATTTTCTCTCCATTGATCCCCTTCGCAAAAAAATTCAAAATTTTTTTTGTTTTACTTTTTACTGAACTTTTTTCAGCAAAAGAAAAATGAAAATTTTCGCTGGATGCATTAAAATCAGAGCCGTAATTATCACAACTCAAAGCCAAATCAGATCCTATAGTTCTAATGGATCTTGGAGTCTGATTATCAGAATCCTGTTACAAAATAAATAAAATAAACTTTCAAAAAAAGCAAAAACGTATTAATAACTGGCTTAACTAAGACAAAATCAGGTCTTCATTCAGATAATTCGATTAAAAATTAACACAGAATAGTTAATTAGGTCAAATACTTTAATTACTAACCTCAAAAAAACTGCGCTCATCATTTGAAATTAAAGACTCAGCAAAAGCAATTTCCTCATGGGACAAGAAAATCCCAATTCCCGATTCCTGAGTCTCGACCAAAGGATTTGAAAACCCGGTTTCCGATTCCTTATTTCCAATTAACGGATTTGAAATCCTGGATTTCTGAGTCTCGATTAACGGATCTTCTAATGACGATAAATCTGAGCCGTCGAAATTTGAGATCGAAACACATTCTTCAAAATAACTCATCGCCTCTTCTTCTAGTCGTCTTGAAACTTCACGCCTCTCAATACTCGTCTAAAAAATATAAAATAAAAAGAAATAGATGTGAGAAAAAGGTAAAAATGAAAAGTTAAAAGTAGGGTTTTTTGTGAACATTCCAAAAATCAAGGCTGTTTTAAAAATGAAAAGTTAAAAGTAGGGTTTCTTTTCTAACATTTCAAAAGACAGGGGTTTCTTCATAACAATGAGAAAAATACAAGAGATTTTTTGAAAATTTCCCAAAAAATAATAATGATAAGATGAAGGGGGGAAGTGAAAAATTACCCTTCTTTTGGGCTTTGTTTTGAGCAATCCTTCAGAGGATTCAGGAGAAGAAGAAAAAACAACTTCTTTCAAAACTTTATTCAGTTCTTCTTTCTTTTGCTCTTCAAACGCCAGCTCAGCACGTAATTTCATGATTCTTTCTTGCGACTGAATTGTGAAATTACAAAACATCAGGGACCGAATTGTAAAAGTGCACAATCACAACTTAATAGTTATAATAATGTAGATAAAAGAGAAACAAACCTGATCAAGTTTTGTTGTGTATTCTGTTTTTATATCAGTCGTACCGTCCAAATCAGAAGATATTTCTGTAATGTTTTTTCCTTTAATCACCTAATTTAGGAAAAAATGGATTATTATTGGTTTTATTATTTCATATCTAGCGGTATTTTATAATTAGCATAAATTGGGTATATTAGGACACAATAATTAGAAAAAAGAATATAGTTGACTATGCCATGTGCTCCCAATATTATAACAATACTTAGCAATAAAGTCAGAAATGAATTGCAATTTTAAACTTTTGACATTTGGTGGTGCAGTTTATTCAAATGAAAATCAAATTTGTAAGGGAAAAATAGTAATAATAAAAAACTATATTACATTTTGAAGGTCATCTCTGATTTGAGAAACAGCTCTTTGAACTTCTGATCTGACTGTTTCATATATTCTCCCTTCTTCATTATCAGTTGAAAGATAATCACTCTAAAAATAAAAACAAAAAACTATAAAAAAATTCAAATATATAGAAATTGAATTTAATTTCGACTTTAGCATGTTACAATTCTGACTATCTCAGCTAAGCATTTCATCAAACAGCTCACATGCACAAAACAGTTCAAATTCGCTAAGAAAAATACCTCATTAGATCTAGAAGGGCATCTAGAAGAAGGGCCACGTGAGACTGATCGAACTCTCTGACGCGCCGGATTTCCACGTGGCAAGCTTCTCTCTCTAGAATGCTGACTCACTGCAACTGGGCCCCGCCCAACCCGGCCTCTCGCCTGCACCTCCGTCCTTCCTTTACCGATTCCAGTTCGCTCGGTTTCGTTTGAAGACGATTTAGAGCTCCCACTCGAGCAATCGAAGAGCGGGTTGTCTATCGTATTGCCGTGTTGAAATTCTTCTTGAG
Organism: Juncus effusus; assembly: GCA_027726005.1. Classification (NCBI taxonomy): domain Eukaryota; kingdom Viridiplantae; phylum Streptophyta; class Magnoliopsida; order Poales; family Juncaceae; genus Juncus; species Juncus effusus. Next base: position 776,736 of record CM050910.1, on the reverse strand, counting down.
AGAGCTGGCCATGGCTTCTTTGTACTGCGCTCACGCTTCTGGACCTCCTAGCTGGGTTTTTCTTCACGGGTTCTTTCGAGAGCTGGTCTCTTGAGGAGGAGGAAGAGAAAGAGGGAGATGGGTTGGTTTGAGTTCCCCTCCTGGACGTCGATTTGAAGGCTGAAACCGCCATGACTGGTCCAAATAAAGCACGAATTGAAAAACTCAGAACGATGCGAAATAATGCGGAGAGAGTAGAGATTTCAGAAAGGTTGAAATCGCAGAAAAGAGAGCATAATTGGGGCGTCTTTTTTGGAGGGAAAGTGAAAAGAAATGGGAATCGAACTAGTGCTTTCCTTCCCGTGTGAGAAATGGAAGACTAGAGAGGTAGGTGCAGTCGGACCCAAAAGCAAAAACGCAGCGAGGGAAAGAGTATTGAAGTACAAGGAGACAGTGATTATAGGCCGTCGGATCTTGATCGGATGCTTCAGATTTATTAAATGTTGACTAAATCTAGGCCCATTACAATATAAAGGAGCTTTTTAAGGCCCATGTATAAATAATGAACACCACAAAAAGGAAAAAAAGAAGAAGAAAAAACTATTGGAGTGGAGATGCGGGGGATCGAACCCCGTGCCTCTCGCATGCAAAGCGAGCGCTCTACCATTTGAGCTACATCCCCATTTTGTTTAAGCTCTCTATATAAATATATAAAACTTATTTATGTCGTTTAATGAGTAATCCAGTTGCAGGTACAGGTATAGCACATTCTTCCATTTTTAATTCTTAGTAAAGTTTGAATTTCTTCCTAAAATATATTTTTATATCTGTTGTGTAATCCAACTTGGTAAAGTAAAAAACATTTTTTGATTCTCAATTGGGTAGGATGCAAACAATGGTAGCAATCATTTTAGTGTTTTGTTGTGACTTTGACAGGTATGATATGTGCCAGGTTAAACTTAGATCAGCAATGCCAGCAACTTTTGTTTTTAACTTATGTGTTATCTCCCCCAACTGTTGTGGAAACTAATACATAAGCAGTATGATTTTCACTGGCTGGTTTTTTGTGGCATCATTAATATTTTGAATTTTGAAAGGATTTATATTTAAGTGAGAATTTTTTTTTTTACACATTTTATACAATTTAATCGTATTTTTTGTTAGAGAAATGATTTACTCGTTTAGGAATAACTATTTAGGTTCAACACTACTCACTAGCTCAAAATGCTCAAGTAACTCTATTCTATATTAAATAATTAAGTTGTAATCAATTCCCTCTTTTACTCTCAATTTTGTTCAGGATGTAACAGTTTTAATATTCTATATATTTTTCGCAAATATGATGCATTTTGAAATTAAATATATAAATCAATTTGAATGGATAAAGTGTTGTAAGAAGAAAAAAAAGGTCATGAAATGACAATAGATGCAACCTAATAGTAATTCAAAAAAAAAATGGATACTAATAGGTAAAAGTAAGATGCTTGTGGTTAATTTGTATAATATTCATAATTTTGTCGATGTTTGTTCAAACAAAATTGAATAATTTTAATGAGTTTATAACAAAAGAACAATACATCCATATTGTATAAAATTATCTCTATTATAAGCATGTGTAAACGGTTAATTCAGTCCTTACTAGCACTATTGCCCTGCAATGGGATAGACAATTGAGCACGCATCAAGAATTAGCACTGAATTCGCTTAGAAGAAAAATTGCAAAAATCATACTCACCAATGTCGATGATTAACCATCATGGAAAATAGGACAGCACAATAAATTATCCGTGAACTCTGCATATGCCTTCTTCTCCAATAGAGGAACACAAGACACGCAAAGTAAAGCACCCTGGAAACTTAAAGCACCACCGTGAATTAAGTTCTTCTCTTGGCTTTTAGTCAAAAGCACACTAAAAACAAGAGATAAATTTAAACGACAAGGAACAATTAGAGAGGATAAATGCATCCTTTATAATGCGAGGATCGCCGAATCGCACAATCACCTTTTCGCAAATTGCATATATTCCTATGCGGTTTGGGAAAAAGCATGCAACCACCTACATATCCAGCCACCCCCAATTATCGAATCACCGATCGCCTTCACAATTGGGTTAAAAGCCGAATAGCGCGATCCCTTCATAAAAAATGGGGGATAATATGGGCGGTTTGCTATTGGGAGATATGGAAGGAACGAAACAACCGAATCTTCCAAAGACACTCCAAGAACGCGGACCTAACATTCGAATACGTATTAGCCACATCCGAAGAATGGATACAAGTGGCGGGACCCCAGATTAATCACAACACCCGACTAGTGTAGTATTTGGGTAGCGCACCCCATGAGGGAGAAATTCTTGTAAATAGAATATTGTAACGAAATTATTTTTGATTAATGAAAGTCTAATATAGGCATTGCGGCTACACAAAAAAAAAAAAAAAGCATGTGTATTAAACCCTTTTAATTTTGGGAGTGAACAAAGTGGGATATCTATATCAATCCCTTTTTTATCAAGAAGATTACAAACTAGCACTTAACATGGGGATGAGATAATGCTAAAAAAAATGGGATAAGGTTAGGTGGTGGGAACATACCTAGTCAAAAGTTATATTAACCTTAATTAGCCATAGTACATAATGTGGTTGGCTAAGTGGGTTACTTTCATTGATTAACCCCGCATCGTCATTGCACTAGCACAAATCCTATTTTCTAAAAAAGTAAAAATATAAATCCAAAAATTATATAATTTTACTCCAAATAAGTTTTTGATTTGTTTTTTGTTTTAAATTTGTTCACTTATTTTATTTTAATTCATGTGTTAAAAAGATAATTCAGTTTATTAATACAATAGTGGAATAGTAAGATAAATTAATAATTTAGTTCACTTTATTCTATTATTTCATTTTTTTTTTAATGTAGCCGATAAGGCTACATTAAACTTGCAATAAATCCATACGAAATAATTTTTTCATCTCTTTGATATTTTTAATTCACTTTATTCTAATAAAAAATATATAAATATCATCCCGATACACATTGAAATAATATTTCTAAAAATTAAACAAGTTTTTCAACATTTTAATTTTTAAAATTAAAAAAACTGAAAAGTCATGTCTGTGATGCGGTGGCAAGAGATATTATGAGATTTTTCTTTTCATAGGAAAGCTAAAGAAAGCCCAACAATAAATAAGCCCATTTATTTATTCGTAACATAGAAGCACACAGATTGATTAATAGACTTCTTATATAGCAGTCTTTGTTTTGTTGTTCTTTCTTGTTCAATTCAGTAGCTTGCTTTTACGCTTCGGAGAAAAATTGCTGAATATTCAGTAGGTTGCTTCTCGAATTGCGACGATTGCCTCTTGGATTTGTTTTTCTGATTGATTAAGATTTCGAGTGATCTAGTCTAATCGTAAGTCAATTTTGCCCAATTGAATTTATTTTTCTTTAATTCGAGTAATTAGTGTCGGTGTAATTTGATTTGCGGAGAAATTTGTGGATGAAGTTGTTTTTTGGATTGAGGCCCTGCATCTTTTTAAACCAGTCGGCGTGGTTTGCTTTTTCTGGCATTTGGAGCTTTGATTTTGATCGTTTTAGCTCAAAACTCGGATTCTTGATCGTAATTTCAATTTTCTTGACCAAATCTGGATTATATTCCCTTCAATTGCATCTAATACTCTTTTTTACTAAATTTCCCCTTTGTGATTCAAAACTTATTACACAACACAAGAAAGATTCTTCTTATTTCAATTCGATTTTCGTTACTCACTATTCCAAACTTGCCCCCCTAAAATGCAGACTTCTCTCCCCAAATCCTCACATCTCAATCTCCACCCAAAGTTCGAACCCTCCATGCACAGTCTCTAATCCCCAAACACTCGTACCAGTCCCCACCAGTCTTCACAATGGCCGGTACCGGTACCAGCACGAGTCTGCACCACTCCCAATCCCACATCCAAACCCTAGCGAGGCAAGGATCCCTCTACAACCTAACCCTAAACGAGGTCCAGTCTCACCTAGCCGAGCCCCTACTCAGCATGAATCTCGACGACCTCATGAAATCCATCTTTCCTGACGAACCCCCCCAACCCGTACCAGTCGCAATACAAAATTCCAACACTGGTACGAGTCTCCAAAGACAAGGCAGCCTTTCAATGCCGCCTTCTCTAAGCAAGAAAACCATAGACGAAGTCTGGAAAGGCATAAACCAAACCAACCATTCCCCAACAACTGGAGACGACCAGTTGGGCGAAATGACGCTCGAGTCCTTCTTACTAAAAGCCGGCGTCCTACTAGACGAGGGCAAAGACGTAATTTCCCCCAACTTTACGGGCAACAATAATGGAATTGTAACAGTAGCGGCTCAGCCGGCGAACTGGATGCAACCGTGTGTGAACCCGATAAGTTGGATGGGGCCCGGCACGGTTATCGATGCGGAAATGAGAGGGGGGAGCGGGTACGGGTCGGGATCCGGAGACGGAGACGGAGGAGGAGTGGATAAGGTTGTTGAGAGGAGGCAGAAAAGGATGATTAAGAATCGCGAGTCTGCTGCTAGGTCTAGGGCTAGGAAACAGGTAATTTTGCGATTAAACCCAATTAATTTGAGAATTTGTGAGTTAGTCGTGAATTATGTTGAGAATTTGTGAACTGGTCCTTGTGTGATGCTGAGTTTGACCTAATTTTGGGGTATGATTTACCATAATTGTGCAATTAAGTTTCGAAAGATGAATTTTGTATAGACGTAATTTTGGGGCCCTCATTTGATATGATGAGTGTCTTTTTGCAATAAAGATTTTGGAGAATTTTAATTTGACGAGATGCATTTATTTATTTCTTTATTTATTTGTGTAATGGCAGGCTTACACAAATGAGCTTGAGAATAAAGTGTCTCGCTTGGAAGAGGAGAATGAGAGGCTTAAAAAGCAAAAGGTTAGTGTAAATTGAATTATAACTTTTGTTAAAATTGAGGGAAAAAATATGAAATTAAAAAGAATTATTTGTTTGATTTAATTATTTTTTGTGGTACAGGTTATAGACAATATGCTTTGTTCAGTACCGGTTCAGGCTCCCAAGTACCAGCTCAGAAGAACTAGCTCAGCCTCCTTTTGATAATAATCATCTTATTTGTTTATATTATTTTACCATATTTTTAGATTTGCTTGTTTTATTTTTCTCATTATCATTTTCATTTTTGTTGCTTTCTTTTTGTTTTTCTGGATTTTAGTATTTTGTAATGTTAGGATTGTAGTTATTATTAGGAGCTAAATGTTGAGTTCTTGCGCTCTGTTATGTTGAGGCGCTCTGTTATGTTGAGTTCTGTTTATTACTGCCAGTACTGCTCTTTCATTTTATGTAAATTTTATTATGACTAATGCTTGCCTTATTATTTCTTTGCGTAATATGTGCATGTCCATGATATTCAAATAAAATCATAAAAAATTCACGAATATTCTTTGTATATGTTCAGAAAGCATGACTTAATTAATCCCTGATTAGGAACTGAATTGATTACTCATCGTGTATAAAATGGAAATGAATTATGGTGTAAACTTAGAAAACGGATTTCAATTCCCGGTTTCTGAAATCGGGAATTGAATTCCCACTTGCTGTAGAATTAAGGATTTCAATTTCCAGTTGTGTAAGTGAGGGAGAAAAGAGAACTAATCAATGGGCGGTGAAAAATGCAGTAAACGACTCGAGGTTTTGAGTTCTCATTTTCAAGCTCCTCTCTCTCTTTCAATGGCGGCTTCTTCCGATGAGAAGGCGGCCGCTTTGGCTGCTACACCCACTGATTCTCCCACCATGTAATTTTACTTTTAAGCTTCTCTCCCCCCCTCTCGTTCTCTCTCAGTTTGGATTGAATCTGAGAGTATTAGTTGTTAATTAGGTTGGTTCTGATGCAGATTTGATAAAATAATAAAGAAGGAGATCCCGGCCACAATTGTTTATGAGGATGAAAAGGTACGACTGTATCTGATTTATCAATTTTGATTCAGATAAAGAGATTCATTGTTTCTGATCTGAAAATTGATGTATAATTTGTTGATTTGATTATATTCTATGTATTATGTATTAATATATAACAGGCTCTTGCATTTAGAGATATATCTCCTCAAGCTCCTACTCACATCATCATCATCCCAAAAGTCAAAGATGGTTTGACCCGACTTGCAATGGTTTTTTTCATTTTTTTTTATTCAACTCTAATTTTCAATTTATTTTCACAGAGCTTTTGTTCCTAGTAATTTTTTCACATTAAACCGCCATTTGAACACAATTTTTTCAACAAATTAGAGATTTTTGATAATCCAGTTAATTATCTCAATAAATAAATTATACATAATTTATTGACAGGCTGAAGAGAGGCATCTAGAAATATTGGGATATCTTCTTTATGTTGCAAAACTTGTCGCCAAGCAAGAAGGTCTTGATGAAGGATTCAGAACTGTAATTAATGATGGTCCTCTTGGCTGTAAGTTTACCAAGAACACCCTCTTTTTATCATTATTATAATTTTTGGTCCAATTTGTCTGCATTGAACTTCTTTAGTTCTTTCAAATTGATAAGAAAATATACATTGAATTGGAGAGAAGGGTTTAATGGTTGAATGTAGCATAAAGTTTTGATAGATTTTACAGAAAGGCCCCTGTTTTCTAATATTATTTGGTTTTGGATTGCAGGTCAATCTGTTTATCATCTGCATGTTCATCTCCTTGGCGGAAGACAGATGAACTGGCCACCTGGTTAATTTTCATTAAATCCCCTGATAAATGTAATGTTTAAAGACTGTTTTCATCTTTTTAATGCGAAAAATAAAGTTGAACCTGAGATAGTGTCTCTGTGTTCCTCAAATGATTTGGCTGAGTTTATACTATTTAATCATGGGATTTGCAAATTATTTATTGAATTTTCAGCTGTGAATTTATTTATATGATTGAAAAGTCACTTTGTTTTCAACCATGGGTAGAGAGAACCACAGAAGAACTGAAGCAACTCAAAACCTTGTCATTAGATTCCGTGCATTAGACCTGGTCCATGAACCATCTAATGTTGGAGAAGGAGCATTTCATGTGGTGTTTGTGGACCAAGTTCACGTTGTATTTGTATTCACACACACTGACTAATCAATTTTTTAGTGCACCAACCGCGCACTACTCAATGACAGATCTGACTTGTCCTCTGCAATTTACTTCTTACAAAAAATTGCAATTTTAAGGCTGGATCATTTTTAATCATCATGAAAATCCAGAATCATAACAGTATGTGATATTCAGTATATATTGCTATGTTCATATGTATTTCTCATTTTGTTAGATTTAAGGATATACATCATGATTATAACCTGTAATTAATGGTTAGGTGAATGATTAACGAATCTGACGACAATTAAAGCAAAAGAATTCATCACCTAATAATCGTTATCGAATATCAAAGTTTATAAAGTTAATCCTTCAAACATTCAAGAAAACAAATTAGATAATTATTCTTTCGATATCATTTTTATTGTTATTGTATGTTTTCTTTTTTTTTCCGAGACTCGAACCTATGACCTATGGGTTGAGTAAAGAGAGACTTGCTTCCAAAATGAGCTAAACAAAGTTTTTTATTTTCATTATTTAAATAAATGTTATGTTTAGAAGATTTATTTTTTTGTATGAAAATAATATATTTTTTTTCAGTTACTCTAAATACGTAGTTGTATATGTTAAAATTTACATTGTCTATCAACATAAAGTAAATACACAAAATCACCGAAGTAACAATGCATATAAACTCAGAAGATTTACATAATAACAAAGTAATGATACATAAATATCTAGTATGGATTTCCAAATATTGCAATTGGAAACAATCACAGATAACAATACCTCTCCTTTCCTTTCCGAAACGTCAAACAGCAGCAACAACAAAAAAAGCCATCTCTTTCACACACACACTCCAAAACCCCGACTCAACCGCATCACATCGAATCTCGCCATGGCCGCCGCCGCCTTCCGCCTCGCTCTCCTCCGCCCTTCCTCCCCTCCCCTCCTCTCCTCCTCCTCCTCCTCCCGCCTGTACAACACTACATCCAGCCCTCCTTCAATCCTCAAAGCCACGCCTATTAACCTCTCCAAACCTTCCTTCCGTCTTTCCCACGCCGCATCGTCCGATCTCCCCAATCTCTCTTCCGGAGGCGATCTCCCTCCTCCGCCTCCTCCCCCCTTCTCCGGCGGCGGCGGAGGCGGAAAGGACGATGATGATTCCGCAAATCCATCCGACGATCACTCGGAGTCGAACGACGATGGCCCGATGGATCCGATCAGCGCGTTCCTCAATGGATGGCGATCTAGGGTTTCGGCCGATCCTCAGTTCCCTTTCAAAGTGTTAATGGAGGAAATAGTCGGCGTCACTTCCTGCGTGTTAGGCGACATGGCATCTCGCCCCAATTTCGGCCTCAACGAGCTGGATTTCGTCTTCTCAACCCTAGTTGTGGGATCCATACTGAACTTCGTGCTAATGTACCTCTTAGCTCCGACTGCATCTTCAATACCAGCTTCTCTTCCTGGTATTTTCGCTTCTTCTCCCACAAGCCACATGTTTGAACCAGGTAGTTTCTCCATTCCAGCTCGATTTGGAACCTTTCTATATAAAGGAGCCACTTTTGCCGGAGTTGGATTCTTCGCCGGCCTAGCTGGAACAGCCATTTCGAATGGCTTGATCAAGCTCAGAAAGAAGATGGACCCCAGTTTTGAGACTCCAAACAAAGCTCCACCGACTTTATTGAATGCGTTTACGTGGGCTTTACACATGGGGATAAGTAGCAATTTTAGGTACCAGACTTTGAATGGGGTGGAGTACGTTTTAGCTAAAGCTGTACCGGCGCCGGTGTTTAAAGGGTCGGTTGTGGTTTTGAGATGCTTGAATAATGTGCTTGGTGGAATGTCTTTTGTTGTTCTTGCGAGGCTTACTGGGTCTCAGAAGGTTGAAGGAGAGAAAGAGAGGTTGGTCGGTACGGTACCGGTACCGGAAGGTCATGATGATGAAACGAGTAAATGATTGATTTTAGGGTTTTGGGTTTTGGTTGAATTGGTGTAATTGTCTCTTTTGTTGAGGGATAGGATGTTTGTGTTTGTTTGGGATAATGTTTAGTTTGAGAGAAGTTGTTTTCGTGTTTAATTCTCTGTTTTGATGACATGGCGAGATGAGCTTTCTTAGCTGTAGGGAAAGTAGATTAAATAAATTTTCCGAAGCGTGAGTTCTATACATTATAACTGTGTTATCTCATTTGGTTGTTCAATAAATTTTGACATGGTCTTTTAATTGTTTGGTTTTATTTTGTATACGTACTGCATAATTAATATGCATGCTGATTGTGAAATCTTTTTTCATAATAATGTTAGGTAATAAGAAATAAGTAGTATAATAGAATCCGTCTTCCGAAAGTTAGACCATTTGAATGGAAAGAAAAAGAGACAAATGAGAGAATTTAGTCCAATGCAGTCTTGATTCTGACAGAATTTTCTCAGTATACCATGTGGGGCATGTGGAGGTTTCATAAGAAACTGGTTTTTAGTTGTGCTTCTAGATTTCATTTACCTGATTTTCGCTATTCAATTTTCAATATGAAAAAAAGGGAGTGAGCTTTATATACTCTTTTAATGAGGCTAGTAAGGGCTGAAAACTTAAGGAGAAGAAGTTTCATATGATATATTCTCTCTTATTTTATGCATGTGGGAAAAATACAAGGCAGGTGACTTAACATGATTTTTCAGTATGCATTTCTGATCCCTAATCTAAATCCATGTGATGTGAGTCTATACAATACAAACAAGTCTTGTACTGTGACAACTATTCGGTCAAAAAAGAAATAATTGTAGCAATTTGCAAACCAAGTGGGCTAATCAAATCTTCATGCCACATGTCATCACTTGCCTTTGTCTCAGTTCTCATTTCCTTTTGACAACCTATAAAATTAGTGAGTGAGAGAGATCCTTTATCTAACATGCCATGAAAGCTATACACATTTTAGCTCTTTCCATCGTTTGTACTTTATTTCTTCTAAATTCATCTTTGAGATCTCCACAAAAGCCTCTTTTTCTAGATGAGGTAGCTATGAAAGAGAGAATTCAGCTCCAATTCAGAAGGTTATTGCAAGACAGAAATCAAGAATTGAAGGACCAAAAGTTTCATTTCAAAGGAAATGAAAGCCCGGTTTTGGAGGTTAAAGCGAATTTGAAGCCACCAAAAAGCAAGTCGAATCCAAATCAAAATTAGGCAGACTGACTTTAAAACAAAGCAAGATTTTCCTCTTTATTTTTACTTTTCATTTTTGTTAAAAATAATGGAATAGGAAATTATCATCCCATAGTTTTGCCTCTGTAGTGAATTTTCCTCCTTTTTGTAGTTTATTTATTTACCTTCACCTAATTTCAGATCTGAGGATCTGGGTTAAAATTAGAAAGCCAAATAAATTGTAATTACTAATTATACTATAACAAAAAAAAAAAAAGATATAAAAAAGGATTTGGGTTAAATTAAAAAGTCGAGTACATAGTAGAAATATTACTACAAAAAAAAGCTAAAAAAACAGCAAGAAAGAGATAAACTACTAATATTTTAGCAGTATAAAATCGCAACACAGATCCTAAATCAAAATATAAATAATTCACAAACAAGTTAAATCAAATCCTGCACCCACCAATGCGCCTAGCCAGCTCAATATCCTTCTTCACTGAAAATGAAATTAAATTAAACAAAATAAAAATAATATTAAATTAAAAAATGCACTATTCAAATTATAAATTTAAGGTATGCAAAAATCCATTATTATTATTGTTTATGGATCAATGGAAAACTTATGAATGCATTTCATAGAAAAATTCTGATGAATTGGAAGCAAAATAAGAAATGAATAAAAAAATAATATTAAAATATAACTTACTTAATGTAACACGTTTTGCATGAATTGCGCAAAGGTTCGCTTCATTCATAACTTGCACCACAAAATACTCAGCCGCCTATAATAAAATAAAATAATATTTTACATTCGGCAATTTACAAAAATAATTTTAAAAACATAGTTAAATAAAATAGAAAAAAATATAAGGGGATAACAAAAACCTCTTGTATGCACTGAATTGCTTCAGGAGTCCAACGGTTAACCTCTATTGAGAAATAACCTGTCAGCTCTTTAACCTAAAAAAAACGAACATTCAAATTGAATAATTAAAACAACGAGCATAAGGAAAAAGCATTAATGTTACCGACACAAAAAGGGCAATTCAATGTGAGAAGTATCATGTATTATATGAAATATCATGCATGCCATTTCTTTCCATGTTTGTTTCAGAAAGTCTTTCATTTCCACCCAAGTGAAAAAAATGAGTAATTTACGGCTTCTTTAAAAGAAGTTACGAGAAGAAGGGCACTGATGATATTTCATAAATATTGTAGGGTTAAACGTGAAATTCATCCAATCAACCAAAATTCAAAATAAGAAATACAAACGGAGCACGCAGAAGCAAATTAAACAAAATTTTATAACAGAAAACATCACTAATAACATCCATCATACATTACGTTTTACGTACCAACCCACATATATGACATAACTAGAGCGGCCATACATCAATAAATAAATAAAATAACTTATGATCATTTTTCATAAAATATAATAAAACAAAAAAGTGATTCTTATTTCGTACCAGACGAATAAATGGGGCTCTAGGAATCAACATATCGACGGATTTCTGCAACCTGCGGATTTCCATTAGAGCGACCGTACCGGGCCGGTACCGATGCTTCTTTCTCTCTCCTCTCGTCTGCCCTCCCACTCTTCCCGTACCTGTTTCACAACGCAACATTAACTTGTTATGTTAAAATGGTATTTAGAAAACTGACTGGATGGTACGGATGTTTGGGTGTTCTGATAAAATGCCTGAATTGCCCTTGAATATCTCTCTGTATAGATAGAAGAAAGGGTGAGGGTAATTTGGGGATCTTTTGAATGAAATACCCAAATTGCCGTTTAATGTGTCTAATTTGGGCATCATTTGAATAAAATACCCAAATTGCCCTTCAATATCCTCTCGTTTATATAGAGAGAATACAGAATGAGGTTTTACAAATGTACATGCAGGCATGCATAGATAAATAAACAAATGACTAAATTAATTAATTACTTCTAAATAAATATTTCAATAATAAATAAAAGAGACCTGGAGTGAAAGGACGAGGGCCGGTGCTTTTGCGAGCCGTGTTTTTAGTCATCTTTCTCTGAACTGTAGAAAGTAATTCATAAATATTAATTAAACCGTATAAATTAAATAAATTAAGTAAACTAAACAAATAAATTAAATTAAATAAACAATTAATGATTGTTTTGATACCCTAAATTAGCCAATTTAGCAACGTTTAGTTTTGAGACTCATTTAGGCCCTTGATTAATCTTATAAACCCAGTAAAGGCAAAATGGATCAACGAAAGAAAATAAAACAAAGAGATCTAAACCCTAAAAAAGGTAGATTAGAGCCTATCTGAAGTATTTTTATTGAGCCAAAAAGTCAGAGAATGTATTTGCAGAAAGCAAATAGAAAAAGAGAAGAGGAAAAATTCACATCTGCCCCTCAATTTCACATCCTTTTTCCCTTTGGTCCTCAAATTCAAATAAAATTGACGGGCCAAATGTGGAGAAGTACAAAAAAATAGAAAAGGATGAATCAATTCAAACCTGGAATTGCATCAGCTCCTTCAACCTATATAACAAAAAAATAAATATATTTAGACTAAAGAGAAAAAATAACAAAAAAATATAGAAAAAAATGTGAAAATTAGGTTCTCACAACAGGTTCTGGTCTGGGAGGGCTGCTTCCTTCAGCTGCACAAAGAAAAGAACAGATCTAGAGTTAGGGTTTAGGGTTTTCAGTCGTTTTTGCACACATGACCCTAAAAAACTAACAATTTACAACAAAGCCGCAAAAACCCAAGTCAGAAATCTTGCTAGTGTAGATAAAACCGCTCAGCATTTCATTAGTGGGTTCGCTTTAACAAACAGAGATTTAGGGTACAGAAACGAAAGGGCGTAGATGAAAAAAGAGTGTTTTGAGGACTTTTCTACAAAGTGAGGATTTTCACCGGACAAATATGCAAAAATCCAAAAGTTTCACACGGAAACACCAGAGAGAGAGAGAGAGAGAGAGAGAGAGAGAGATACGGCCAGCGAGGCGCTTCCTTGGACGGCCTGAGCCGGCGGGTCTGCTCGAAAAATGCTTCGTTCGCACCATTGCTTGCTCGCTAGAGAGAGAGGGAGAGAGATGCAGGGAGACGTGAGATGAGGAATCGTGTGAGAGAAGATGGGTTTATAGAGAGAGAGAGATGTGAGAGTGGGAATCGTGTGAGAGGAGGTGGTGAGGGGTTTAGTTAGCATCTTATTTGGGAGGGAGATCACAAAAAGGTCCGAAAAGTAAGCACGGGAGGGTCGTGAAGTAATTTGGTAATTTTAGAGGGGCCGGTGCGTAAAAGATGTTCTAGGATTCTGTTTCTTTTTTCTTTACAACTTTACAGTACAAAATTTACAGTACATTTTGAGTGATACTCTTCCAAAACTGAAAGTAAATAAACATTTAAAAAATTTGTTGAGAATTTGACTTGATTTCTCAAGTTTAATCCATCGTTTGATCCGATAATTTGAAAATATTATTTAAATGGTAATTTCAAAGTGCTTTGAGAATACTGACATTAACAAGAAAACAAAGGAACAATAAAAAATGGCACTGCAAAATCTCCGATTTGGACCGATTAATCTTCAATTAGTATCAAATCTTTAGAAAAACGACTGAATTTGTCCAAATCTTTTAGAAAAATCTTTTGTCCAATTTGAGTCTGATTTGGACCGATTTTTGACGAGGAGCGACTAACTTTTGGTGGGAGAAATTAGAGTTATTTAATAGATGAACTTATATTATTTTTTTATTGAGAAATTAATATTAATATTAGTTTACAATTTTATAATTAAAGCATGTTAATTTGTACTAAAATAATCATTTGATTAATTACCAACTAATCACAATTAATCCCGATTAATCTGAATAATCCCAAATCACCAGCTTGCCTACGATGACTTTTACAACATTGGATGGCAGACAAACAAGAAAATACTACATACACAAACACATAAATAAAGAGTACTACTTAACCAAACAAAGTTTCAACATCATACTCATAACATTTTAAAAAACAAAATTTCTCAGTTCAACAAACCAACAAGTTTCAATTGACACACAAACCAAAATAGGAACACAAAAACAACTAAAAACTAAAAGCTTCAATCTCTCTTCTTTACTGGTCACCAGGTAGGGTCTTGATAATATCAGAATCACCTGAAAAATAAAAAAACAAATAAAATAAAAATTAGATAAACAAATAAAAATATAAACATAATAATGAAAATTGTTGAAAAAATAAATAAGAAAATGACGAACCAGGATCAATAATGCTAAGGCAACAGACCCTGTAATACCTTCCACAAGCAGTGCCAAGATCAACATTATCTGATTTACAAAAAAAATAATTAAATCAATCACATATATATTAGTATATTACAAATAAATGATATTAATAATACGTAAAAAATAAGAAAGAAATGGTTTGATACTTACTTCCATTGAAGTGGTGGACTCCAACCTTAGCCAACATAGCATAATATTCAATCTCAGATTTCCTCAGAGGCGGGCAGTTGTTTGAGATGATAATGAGCTTACCTGTGTAAATAATCAACCATTATAAATTCATCAGAAAATAAAGATGTGGAACAAAATATACAAACCAAATGAAAGAGTTTATCTACTCAAAATTGCATGTACACCTTTCACTTATTCTTCTAAATATCTTAGAAATTATTAAGAAGAAAAAAAAAGCAAAATGGAATTATGATTTAGGGTACTGCATTCATCCCTATGGCACCCAAATTGGACAGCCAAAGAGTCAAACTTCAGTCCCATTATAACAAATATTAAACAATACAAATTTACAATTGACCCCTGAACAACAAACCCTAATCTAAAGCGCTTAAAAAATCTATTCATCAACATGAAATTAGAACCTTAAATTATAACTTAATTATTAGCAAAGTTTTTAAACAGACTAATCGGATCAGAACTAAAAACAACTAATAATAAGTGACAAATCACAAAATCTAACTATCTACACGAATAAAATATAGAAATGAAATAAGGAGAGATTTATATACTTTTGGAGTTCCTCAGGGTCTTGAGCACAGTCTTGTATCCAAGAGTGTACTTGCCGCTCTTCATGACGAGAGCCAGCCTGTTGTTGATGCTCTCAGTGCTCTTCTTCTACATTTCCAAACAAAAACAAGGCATTCAGAACAGAGCAACGTAAAATCGAACGATAGATTTGAGGAATCTGAAGGTACATATTTGATTAATGGAGGAAGGAAAGGCGGAGGATTCATACCGATTTCTTGACGGGAGCCATTGCAGCTGTGCAGACAGAGAAACCCTAGACCTGGAAGAAAAGCTTGAAAGTCGGCCGCCAACAAGAGAACCCTAAACTGGAGCAAAGAAGAATATATAGAGAAAGGAAAGGCGAAATGACAGGATTGCCCTGAGTCTGTAAGGAGTAAAAAGAAAGGGCCTTTTGGTGAGATTTTCTTTGGGCCTTCAGAAGGAGAAAATAGAATGGGCCAATTTCCTTGGTGATAATAGCCTAAAATATTGAGCAAATAAATCACTTGTACCCCTAGGAAATGATAAAATAATATCTTAATTTTATAAGCTAATTAATTAGCTATGTCATTTTATGATGTATGATAAGTGTGGACTAAATTTCATTAAACAAACTTAAAGTTTTATAGCACAAATACATACAAAGCTAAGACAAAAGTATGAAATACAAGAATGAATAACATTTGTAGTAAAAACAAAAGGATGAATAACATTAAGAAATCAACAGATGGAGGGCCAATTCCTCATTTCCTCTCCTTCTATAGTGTCCAACATCATGTTAACTAAAGTTTCCATTATTTTGGTGTTATTTCCTATTTTATTAGTTTGGCTAATTCCTCTCCTTAATTTGTTTGGCAAATTTAGTTTGAATTAATTTTTTTTATCTTTGTTCTTTGGTATGCACTATGCAATACACAAATTCAAAACATGACCGAAGAATATTATTTAATATCTTATTCACTTATATTTGTTAGGGGCGGAGTCAGAAACTTTTGATGGGGGGGCCGAAATATTGAAGTTCATTTTTTATATCGAGTTTTTTTTTCTAACTAAGATAGTTTTTTAGCATTCTAAACTAATATTCAATTATAAAAATGTCATTAGGTTGTAAGATCTCATATAATTTGTTTAATAGTACTAAATAAAAAATATTATACACAAATAAAAATGTCATTCTTAAGAAAATATTGTACTAAAAAATTGCATCTAAAAATTAAGATATGTATATAAAACATGTTATTAGATAATATATAACTTCTTACATATTTTATTATTATAACTTTTTAGACCCAACATGGCTACATCTTCTAATGTAATGATCGTAGGTCATAGTTTCTCTGTATCCAAACAAGATTAAGAATTTTAACATGACACATTTAATTGTGTATAATGAGTACGA
This sequence comes from Juncus effusus, assembly GCA_027726005.1. Lineage (NCBI taxonomy): Eukaryota > Viridiplantae > Streptophyta > Magnoliopsida > Poales > Juncaceae > Juncus > Juncus effusus. The sequence continues at coordinate 760,133 of CM050910.1, read as the reverse complement.
ATGAGAAGAAATTCACAATCCACTATATCATATCTTATAAAATGTTACTTAGATGTAGGGCATGATAAAGTTTAAAAAATATGTAAGAGTAGAAGAACTCTTTAGTCATTACAAATAACAGAATCAAGTAAGCAATGTGTTCCAAGTCTAAAGAATAAATGTCTCGATTAACAAACTACTTATCTCTATCAATAGTGATTAACAAATCATAGGGGGAGCCGTGGTTCCTGCCAGTTCCCCGCTGGATCCACCCCTGAGTACATGAACAAAAAAAAACAAATCATACTTCAAGAACTGAAATATTTATAGTTTCTTGGGGTCTTTCTGCAACAATGTTGGAAAGCCCACATAGTTGACCTAAGACCAGTAAAGTATATCACCTGTTCAAAACCCGGAATTGAATTCCCGGTTTTGGGAGCGGGAAGATCTCCCTCCGTAAAGATTAGACAACAAAGCCGCCGCATAACTCAACACTCAACTCTCTCTCCAAAACCCTAATCGCCCTCACCAATCTCTACCAAAAACCCTAACCCTAGATCTGCAACCATGCCGATCGACCTGTTCAAAGTAGGCTCCGACGGCGGCGGCGGCGCCGACTCCGGCTCCGACTCCGAGCTGTGCAAAATCGAGATCAACAAGGACTACGCGCGCCGGCTCGAGCACAACAAGAAGCGCGAAGAGCTGCAGAAGTACGAGGAGCTCAAGAAGCAGGGCCGGATCTCCGATTCTGATTCTGACTCTGATGATTCCGACGATTCGGACGAGCTGAGTCGCTATGATCCTAAATTCTACGAATTGCTGAATCGCGTGAAGAACGGCGATCGTGAAATTCTGAACGGAGACGTGAAGTATTTCAATTCGGATGAAGAAGAAGAAGATCATGAGGAGACAGACAAAAAGGCGAAAAAGGGTAAAAAGGTGAAAAAAGAGAAACCTGTGTATTTAAAAGATGCAAATGCAATGACATTACTCGCAAATGGCCCTGATTTTGGATCTGATGAAGAAGAAGAATTAAGAGAAAAATTCACTGGAAATGTATACAACGAAGAGCAAAAAGCAGTTCTTGAAGGTTTCAAAATGGCAGAAAAAGATATCTTTGACTCAAACAATGAAGAAGAAAACGACGATCTTTTCAAAGAGAAGAAGAGAGAAGGAGAAGAATCTGAAAATGATGAAACTACCCTCGTGGTAAAATCTCAACTGAACGCTTATTACCAAGGCAAGGAATTGGACGAAAATGAAAAATTCTTAAAACAATATTTAGAAAACCAGCTTTGGAAAGATAAACAAAAGGGAAAAAACGATCCAAAACCCGATCTTTTAGAAATTAGTGAAGAAGAAGAGGAAATAGAAAAACAAGAGAAATACGAAGCAGCATATAATTTCAGACATGAAGAAGAAGGAATGACAGACCGAGTTTTAGGTCATTCAAGAGTAATTGAAGGCTCAGTGAGAAAAAAAGACAGCAGTAGGAAAACTCAAAGGAAGAGTAAGAAAGAGAGGATGGAAAAGGAGGAGAGAGAGAGGAGAGAGGAACTTAAACGGTTAAAGAATCTGAAGAAGAAAGAGATTCAAGAGAAACTGGATAGAATCAGGAAAATCGCGGGAATTGAAAACCCGGATTTGTTGAATTTAGATGTGAAAGATTTAGAGGAAGAATTTAATCCAGATGAATATGACAAGAAAATGAAGCAGGTTTTCGGATCCGAGTATTACGAGGCGAACGATGAAAACCCGGATTTCAATTCTGACGAAGAATCGGGATTTGAAAAACCGGATTTCGCAAAAGAGGATGAGGTGTTGGGTTTAGAAGAAGGGTGGGATAATGTGGAAAATGAAACGGAGGGTAAAAAGGGAAAAGGGAAAGTTTCAGATGAGAAAGTGGAAATGGAGGGTAAAAAGGGAAAAGGGAAAGTTTCAGAAAAGGAGAAAGTGGAGATTGAGAAGGATATGGAGGAGTATTATAAATTGGATTATGAGGATACGATTGGGGATTTGAAAACCCGGTTTAAGTACCGGTCCGTACCGGCGAACCGGTACGGGTTGAAGCCTTGGGAGATTTTGAGCGCGAAAGATAAGGATTTGAATCAGTATGTTGCCATGAAGAAAATCGCGCCGTATAGAGAGAAAGAGTGGAGCGTGACACATCATCAGAAATTGAAGAAGGATTTGATTCTTGGTTTGAATGGGGAAGAAAGGAGCGAGGGGAAGAAGAGTGAGAAGGGAAGTTATAATAAAGGGAAAGGGAAGGAAATTGAGGATTTTGAGAAATTGGAGGGTGAAAATGGAAAAAGCGAGGAGGGTTTGTCTAAGAAGGCGAGAAGGAGGAAGAGACAGGCTGAGCTGAAGCTGTCTCAGTCTAGGCTTCAGGCTTATGGCAAAATTCAACCTAAAAAACAGAAGAAGAATTGAGGTTTTGGGGAATTGATGTTGTGTTTTTGGTTTGGTTTAGGTTATTTTTAGGGAAAATTTTGAATGTGTTGTTTGTTTGAGGTGTTTCTTTTTATGTGTGGATGCATGTGTGTGGTGGTGTTGTAGCTTTTTCTGACCTTTTGGGCACTTATTTTGTGTTTGATTAATAATTGAGTATTGTTTTGTATGTTACTGAAATTTGAAATTATTTCCGTTAGTAATTCTTATTCATAGTCAAAAGTGATGAGCACACAAAAATTGCAAGTTGGATATGAAAAGTCCAAATCCAAGAAAAAATGATAAAAGAATAAAGTACATTAAGTTTCAAATTTATATTTGTTCTTTATATAATAAACCATGGACCAATATTCACTTTCCTTGATGATTTTAATCTTACCTAAAATTATATACTTTTCACTCCACATGTTTTTTGTTGTTAATATGTATTTTTTAATATCATAAAGTGATCTCATGTTTTTATTGCTTATATTGTTATCTCAGCTCATATACACAATGAGAGTATAAATGCAAGTATATAAGCTTGTAATATCAAATGGATTAGAAAAAAGAACCTATAAAAATTAATATATTTCATAAATTAATTAGAGATCCGAAAAGTACACAATTTAATTGGACTAAACATGAAAAAAAACAAGTCATAAGGATCACTACACAAAAAATGATACACAAAATCTAAGCTTAGATGTACAACATGAGAAGAACGTCGTCCTTGTTGACAGACCAGACCATGCTAAGGGAAGAATATTTTCCATATAGATTTAGATTCAATTTTGTTTGTAAAAATAACTTTGGAATGAGTTCATGTAAAAATAGCATTTTTTTACTACCAATAGTCTAGTGGTAAGGTACTAGCTTCATCTTTTCATAGATGAGGAGTTCGAATCTCGCGTCTAACAAAATCAAGCGATCGTTTGTAGTTATTCCTCAAAAAAAAAAAGTTATTTTCGACAACTTAGTTGGCGAAACATTTTTTTTCAACAACTCAGTGGAGAAAGTGGAAAAAATCATTTTTAGAATTAACTGAATTGATTAAGAAAAAAATTACACGTTCACCACGAATGCTCCCAATAGAGTTGTGAAATTCCAATAATTTCACTAGTTAATAGTGTATTAAAATGTGAATTTATTGGCAAAATAATGAACTTCACAAGCCAACTTAGCTTAGTTGGCATGATTTTATTTCTTGCATTCTCAAATGTTTTCAAAAGCTCACATTCAAGATTTCAAGAAAAGATTTGTTTCAGTAAAAATACTTAATTTAACAATTAACTAAATTCAATGTTTTCATCACTTCAATTTCCAAACAAATAATGTAAACAACCAACCAAACAAAATAAAACACAAGCATAATTAATCATATCAAATTCATAACACAAGAACAAAGACAGTGCATTCATAATCAACCATTTTTAAAATTGTCAAAAATCAAAAACAACAGAAAATACAAAATGTAATGGTGTCAAATATAACTAGAAAAAATAACCCGTAGGTAATATGTTCCATAATTTGATTATTATTTGGGCTAAACTGGAAAAATAAACAAGCAACATGGATAGACACACATAATATGATAATACATCAAACCCGAATTTAAAGGTACAACCTGAGACGAACGGTGTCCAAATTGGCAAACCATGTGTGGTTGGTGTCCTAAACTGCGTGTTCCAACCAACCAGAACCCGCCACGTCATGATCTTGTACTCTTCTTGGTGCACCTAAACACCCGCCTTGTTCTCGCCCTCTGACTTTAATAATCAAATAAACTCGGTCCATACGGTACTTTCAAGAATTAAGGATTGACTTAGTAAATTGTACTTTAAGAGGGATAAACCAAGTGCATGCGAAATAAATGGTTATTTGCACTCGCAGTCTAATCACTGTATTAACAGTGTGTTTGGTGTCCTAAACATCTATAACTGCCAACAAATAACCGCCACGTGTCTAAATCAACGCTGTATTTTAATGTCTTCTCAACCTAGACTCGGTCTACACAGACTCGAAATAAACCTGAAACACTGTACAAAAACAATGAATAAACAGCTCAGGTTCATTGTTATAGGTTTAAGATGTACAGCTTAAACCGGGCCTTTGGAATAGACTTTTATTTAACTCGGTTTGTAATCTAAGCATAAATCTTTTGCTATTAATCCGGGCGGCGGTCAATCAAAGTCGCTTTCCTATAATTTTCCGCTTTTATTTCTTGATTCTTTTTTTTCTCAAGGAAAGAATTTTTAAGGAAAGAAATTTTTATTTCCAAAAGAGGGAGGAGAGAGAATCGAACCCTAACCCTAATCCTAGATTTGATTATTGCTCTGTAATCAATCTAAGGATTTGGGTTAAAGCAAAAAAATTGAAATAAAAAAGGAGCTGAAAAATGGATCTTTTGAATAAGCTGAAGAATTTGGATGCTTATCCGAAGATTAATGAGGATTTTTACAGCCGTACTTTGTCTGGAGGAATTATTACCGCTGTATCTGCGTTTGTGATGTTGTTACTTTTTATCTCTGAAACAAGTGAGTATTTTTTTTATTTTTTCTTTATATATTTAGTGTTTTTTTTCCTTAGCTTATTTTGTTAGTTATAGTTAGTTTGTGGATTGATCTGTTGTCAATTGAGGATTATGTGGAGTATTATACCTTGTGATTACAAAATTGATTGAAAATTCCTTCAAAAAAAGATAAAAGAAAATTGGTATAAAATATTTTTGCATGTGTTACAAACTATTACTTTTTGTTAATTTTGGATTGAAGCAGTATAGTTGAAATCTTTTCCATTATTAGAATTAAGCAGATGTTTCCGTCTTTTTGGTTTGAGGATTTAGAATCCTTTTGTTTTTGAATATTGGAGTAGGATCTTTTGCCCTAGCTACTTACAAATTTCATTAAATAAACAAATATTTATATAATACTTATACACAAAAAAGAAAGAAAGAAAAATTGACAAAAAGATATCTACAGACTACAAGACTGGTACTAGAATTAATTATGATCAAGATTGAGTGTGTGGCTTTTTACTTACAAAATTAACTTTATCACATAATCTATGTACTAGCTTGTTTATTGCATTAAAATACACGAAATTCTCAATCTTTATATTTTAATTTCATTTTTTTTATTTTTCTTATTTTTTATGTAGGACTATACTTAAATGCAGCAACCGAAACTAATTTAATAGTAGACACATCAAGAGGAGAGAGGCTTCGTGTCAATGTAAGCTCTATACCTTTTCTATTTTTTGAGTTGTAATTAAAATAATTCCCTATTATCTAATTATCAAAAATAATTATATTCATTTTTTTTCTATTTTCAGTTTGATATTACATTTCCGGAAATACCCTGCACTCTTCTTAGTGTTGACACGATGGATATTAGTGGCGAGCAACATTATGATATTGTACATTTTCATTAATTTTATTTTCATAATTTTTTATATATGATATAATATGATATTTTTACATAATTCGTATATTAAACATTTAATTTGTAGAGGCACGATTTAACAAAGAAAAGACTAGACAGACTTGGTCATGTAATCGAATCAAAACAAGAAGGCATTGGTTCTCCCAAGGTCTGCAATTAAATCAAAACAAAGGACTTTTTCGTTATTTTTACATAATTTCCATTCTTTGCAATAACCTAAAATTTCTATTTTTTTAGATCGGTAGGCCCTTACAAAAACACGGTGGGAGACTAGAGCACGATGAGACATATTGCGGTACATGTTATGGCGCTGAATCGGTACTAAATTTTTTTATTAATTCAAATAATAAAAGAACACTGGCGTTTTTGTAATTTGGTTATTAATTTTGTGAAATTTTATTATTTAACAGTCGGACGATCATTGTTGTAATACTTGTGAAGAAGTTAAAGAGGCTTATAGAAAGAAAGGTTGGGCTCTCACAAATCAAGACTTAATTGATCAGGTATGTTGGAAAAAGGGAAAATTTTCGAATAACGCCTTGTATTTTCTTATATTTATAAGAGACCCCTTAAGTTTTGAAATATTAAATTTACCTTATTTTGACTATTCATTTTAAAAGCCCCCTCGACTTTTGAAATTAAAAAAAATCACTACTTCTAACTTCTTAGTTCGAAAAGCCCATACTTTTAAAACAATTAAAAAACTAACTCTCTTTTTCTAATATAATTAATACATAAAAGGCGTTATTCATATATTTTTTTTCTACACACAAGTCAAATTTCAAAACTAATAATATTTCAAAGTTTTCATGCAAAATCTAACAAAATTTCTAAACATCATCAATTTCAAAGTTTTCTAAACTTATTTAAATCCTCCCTTGCTTCCATTCCGTTCATAAAAAACACCACGATACTCTAACAATCTGATTTAATTATAATATTATTAATTTTTATTTCTAACTTTAATTTTAATTTTAATTTTAGTGCACAAGAGAGGGATTTATAGAGAGAGTGAAAGCCCAACAAGGGGAAGGATGCAATGTGGAAGGGTTTCTTGACGCGAGCAAAGTTGCCGGAAATTTCCATTTTGCCCCTGGAAAAGGTTTCCATCACTCCAACGTCAAGATTCAAGAGCTCGCCGAATATAATCTGGACAATCACAACGTAAGCTTATTTGTAATATTATATTATTTGATTTATTTAATTGTTTGAGTGAAGTGCGTGGATTGATTGATTGATTTGGATGTGGAATTACCAGATTACCCATAAGATAAATAAGCTCTCGTTCGGGACGGAGTTTCCTGGTGTTGTGAATCCACTTGACGGGTAATTATTTTTATTTTTGTTTGGGTTAAAAATTGTTTTGTTGAATTATTAGTAGTTATCTTATTTCTTTTATTTATTTAATTAATTAATTTATTATTTTAGTGCGAAATGGACTCAGCCAGCTGCATCTGGGACTTACCAATACTTCATCAAAGTAAGTTATCATGTTACAATGTATAATTAGTAAATATATGGCTTAGCAGTTAGCACTACGTAATCTGAATTAAATTAAATGGATATAATTTATTTTTTATTTTTATTTTTCAGGTGGTTCCTACAATTTACACCAACATCAAAGGACAACAAATCAATTCCAATCAGGTATGGAAATGACATCTATTAATTCATTTATTAGTTAATTACAATATTTGCTTAGTTTGAAATGATATATAATAAAGTTCTTATTATATTTTCAGTTTTCAGTAACAGAGCATTTTAGAGAGGGAAATGTGAACCCAAAACCTCAACCTGGCGTATTTTTCTACTACGATTTCTCTCCTATCAAAGTACTAATTTAATTATTTAAGGCACATTATTAACTTATAATAATATAATTTCGTAATTTTTTATCTAATATTAATAATTCATTAAATTTGTAGGTACTATTTACTGAAAGGAACAGATCACTGTTGCACTACCTGACAAATCTATGTGCTATTGTTGGAGGTGGGCCCCACACTTATCATATTAATTATTATTTTATTTTTTATTTATAGTTTTTTGTTTACTATATTCATTTTTTTAAATATTAATTTAATATTTCAGGTATATTTACGGTTTCTGGAATAATCGACTCGTTTATATATCATGGGCAAAAAGCGATGAAGAAGAAAAAGATTGAGCTCGGAAAGTACACATAATTTAATCCTGTGAAAAAAGAACAAAAAATGTGCTAAAAATACAATTTTGCCCTTTATCAGAGGAAAAACATTGAAAATTTGAAAGGCAAGCAAAAGTGCTTTGCTAAAGACCGAGCCCACTTGTAGAAATCAAATAGTTTTCAGGGTTCAAATGGCTAACTTTGTTCGCACAAAAAACTCTATTTATGTTTATTTATGTTCGTTCGGATTAGTCTTTTATTTATTTCTTCATTTTACTTAGTTTTTCTAACTGCCTTGTGTCGTGTTGTCTTGTCTTGTTGTCTTTTAAATTCTGAGGCATGCTTTTTACTGTACAGTGGATTCATATTTCCTCCAATAATTATGCAATGCAATTTGGGCTCCTAAATTATATATTTTTGAGAAATGTTATATCATTTTATGTTCAAATAGCATTATTTAGGAAGATACTAAATAATGTCTACTTATATTTCATGTTGACATTATTACATTACATACCCTTTCCTATTTGCAGTGTAAGTAAAAAGGTATTCTCATATGCACTGAATATAATATAATATTGTGATGTATTAATCTTGTTCTTTTTTCATATTTTTTTTTCATGTACTTATGCTTACATATTGAGAAATGTTATTATTTTAAAATAAAATATTTAAATATGCCGCCTGAAATATTTGATATGCATCTTGATGAATATGAATAGTGGTGAAGTTTGGCTGAAAATTTTGAGGGTGGGACCAGAAAAATTTCTCACTATTTATTAATACTATACAAAAAAATTTGTGGGGACTAAGTACATAAAAATATATGTATTTCAAAAAAATTCACTAAAACACAACTGAAATATACTATTCTGTCAACAAGAAATGCCTCCTCGATCTCTGTGAAGTTCCGTCAGTCAGTATGAATATCTGATATCGATATGCTTATGGTTTGGTTTTTGAAATATCGTAATATATACTATAGTGTTTATAATTTAATGATAAAAGTACTAAGAAATTTGAATGATAAGAAAGAAATTGAATGGTGATGGTCATAAGCGCGTGCAAGAACACGGCCTGTGTCTCTGAAATGACAAGGATAGGCTAACCGTATATATTATATATTTCTATTTCAATTATTCATGCACTTCATTATTAATTAGGTCTAAACAACTCATTCATATTATTGTACCTATTTCTGATTTGATTTATACTAGGAATGAGTGAAGGAATGTATTATTGGTTGCCATTTAATTTGAATAAGCCTGAGAAAAAAGAAAAATGTTTTTTTAGTGTTTGTATGTAAAAGAAACACAACCTATCAGAAGCATGACAGAAATATCAACTGTATAATTTGAAAAGTTTTAATCTTATTTTAAAGCATGTGGGTGCTAAGCTAATAATATATGCTATCATATCACTATGATTAGCATGCATATATCTTATAGTTTTTACTTATTACAAAAAAGAAATAAATTAGTTTGAAGTACCACTGTACCAGCTCCTCCAGCTAATTGCACGAAGCAATAATTTGATTGCTGGGAAATCACACTAATGATCTTGGCTGTATAAAAGAATTAGAAATACAATTGTTAGTATACATTCACAGTATAAAAAAGCATAATGGAAAATTAATGTATTAGCAGTTGTACAATTATATATGAATTGAATACTTGTTTTTCTTCATTTCTCATTTTTGTTCATTTATTGCCATTTTTTAATTTTATTTAAGGAAAATGGTTCAATATATATTGTTGCTTTCATGTAATTAAGAACAGAAGCTATTTGATTTCTTGAAGAAACAACAAAAGCAAGAAAAATCTACCTACTAAAATGCTTTTAGGGCTTCTTATTATCTTTCCTCTTACCAACTTATGAATCCTTTTTTAAAAAGTAAACATACAAAAATCTAACAACACAATCCAAATTTAGGGCATTAATAAAATAAACATGGTCCAATTCCAAATTTGTCACAACAAACACCTTAAAAACACTTCAACATCACATTTCACCCAGAAAATTAACATAAGGAAAAACAAGGGAAAAAAATTCAGGAAAGTATAACTAAGTTTGCATATAAAACAATGAAACTTTACATACACAAAGAAAAATAAACTCAAAACAAACAAACAATTAAAGAAACGACTAAATTACCAAACTACCCTTATTCAAACCAAATTCAAACAAACAAACTAACCCAAAACTTTTTAAATCTTCTAAAACCCATTCATCTCCAAAAGGTAAGTCCTTCTTTTCATCAAAGCCTTTACCGCCAATTTAAAAACCCCATCAAAAGCCCCATTTACAAAACCCTCATTTTCCTTTTTACCCACATTATTTCCACTATTCGCATTACTACCCTCACAAGACGGCTTAATTGCAACAAGTGTTGCTCCTTGAAGCCCAAAATTTCCAGGCAAATCCAAGTAAGGGCAATACCGTAATTTCATGTTACAAGCTGGAACCTGAGTTCTATTTGAAGAAGCAGAACAAGCCAATTGGTTCTCTCTAAACTCCTTTAATTGCTCGGATCGCATAATTAGGGTTCCTTGACCGTCAGCATCTGTTAATACTAAATTAATTAGGGTTTCATGGTCCTTAATTATTTGTCTAAGTAAATAATGTCGTGTCGAAGCGGCAATTAATGAACTAATCGTCCAAACGACCCTCAATTTCAAACCGCCATTTGTGTAAAACGATTCTGGCATGCTCCCATTATCCTCACTCAAATTCGAATTCGAATTCAAATTGGAATTTTCCAAATCCGAATTAGGTTTCTTATCGACGCGGGTCCCGCCCAAAACCACGCAATTTTGCAAAGTGCACCCAAATTCGGCCCGCCATTTCAATAAAACCCCTTCTTCTGTTCCCACATCTCCACTCGGTAATTCGATTTTCAAATTTCTGACGTTATTAAAATTCCTCAAAACCTCAGCTGGCGAGTGGCGGTGAGACGAGATTTGGGGGAACAAATGCGAGCGAGCCCCACTTGGATTATTACTCCTCTGAAAGGGCTTTATGATGTAAAGAAACATTTTGAGGAAACTCGCGAAGATATTCCGCGGTTTTGGGCTTAACGGGTTGGCGGGTTCGTCAGGATCCGACCCGTCTACAGTCACGACTCGGTCGATTTTGATGAAAATGTCTTGAACTGAAGGGACTAGTGAGTTGAAACGTTTTGAGACGGCTGAGCATCGGCCTAAAGATCGGATGTCCGAGACCTTGTTGAGGATTAGAAGGAGAAGTGGGTCGGGTAGGCAGTCGAATCGATCCGTTTGGAGAGATGGATCCGCGTGGATTCTGGATTTTGGGTGCATTTTGTATTGGGGGAGTTTGGGTCGGTTCGATTGGAGAAGAAGGGGATTGATTTGATTTGGAAGTGGGATTAGTGAATGATCTTGTGATTGATTAGTGGGGGAAATTATCTGCAAGGAACGAAATTGATTAACTTTTGGTTAGTAAGAATAATGGCTTCTAATCGAAGTGAAGTTAGAAAAGCTCAAATGTTAACGAAATGAATTCCATTTTAAAGAAAATATTAAGAGGAATATTAAAGAAGTACCTTCCGATCTGTTACAGTCAAGTAAACAAAAACAGGCCAAGATTTGCTCCTTCCTTCAGATTTCCACCAGATCGGATCGTATTCAGCACAAATTCACCACAAACCGCGAGTTAATCCCCAAAGTTTCCAAACATTAGGGTATTTCTCAGCTTTAATTTAAAAAAAAAACAGAGAATCTTTTACAACAGAATCCTCCCAATCCAACACAAAAACAGAACACCACGGATTCAAAACTCAAAATCCGAGCTAATCAAGATCAAGTGAGACACTGTAAATCCTTAAAGATCGAGAAATCGATTTCTGAATCCTCGTTGTTTTTTGTTTGTTCTTTTTAATTTTGGATTTGTTTAATAGCACAATCGCTCCTCCTTCAGATACTCTTCTCTCTAGTCTCTACAGTCTGACTGTGTGTGTGTTTGAGAGAGAGAAAGGATTTCCCTTTATTTATTGCCAAGAGACATAACGGTGCCGTTATTTATTACTATGTTCCTTGCATGAGGTTCAGCCCGTACAGAAAACATCCTTAAAAGTCAAATATTTTTTTTAATATTTTTTTCTTTGTATAGTGTTACTTATACATTTTATAGCTAATAAATAGATTTTTTTTTGAACTGGCCAAAAAAAGATAATTAATTAAGAAAATGGCCAAGTTTTCAAATTATTTGCGAAAATAGTCATTTCGCCCAGCCACTGGACGAAACATCCATTTTCTCATTTTTCCCATTGAATTAAGCTAAAAAACACTGTTTCGCCCCGTGGCTGGGCGAAACAGATATTTTTTTTCATTTTTTACCACTGAATTAGGCTGAAAACACTGTTTTGCCCCATTGTGGGGCGAAACTGGCAAAATAAAAAAAAATTGCTCTAATTCAGTGAAAAATTGAAAAAATATCTATTTCGCCCAGCCATGGGACGAAACAATTCGAAACAACGTTTTTTAGCTTAATTCAGTGAAAAAAATGAAAAATTGGCTGTTTCGCCCAGTAACTGAGCTAAATGGCCATTTTGGCAAATAATTTGAAAACTTGGCCATTTTCTTAATTAATCTTCTTTTTTGGCTAGTTCAAAAAACAAGTCTGATAATCATGCTTCACAAGTGGCTGATAATATTTCCGCCGACAATGCGAGCTCCTCCTGAATATGACTAACAAAATATTCAGTAGTACTACGTAAAATATTAAATGGCGTTAGGGTTTTTGTTATTTAGCGTGTATTTTAGTTAGGTTCTTTAGCACTGGAGTAGTAGAAGTGTTACCAGTTTTTGTTATGTGATATTGGGTAGTATTGCTAGAACTTTTGGATGATGACCAACACTAGGTAGCCTCGGTAATTGTTGTAATATAAAGTTGTCCTGGACTGTTGGTTATGTATTATAGGTAATTTTAAATATGTTTGGTATAACTCGGTGGACATTGGAAGTCTTAATGTTGATATGAAGTTTGTATTTTCAAGTAATATTTGTTATACTTTAAATGTATCAATGAATTAAGAAATGTGAATAATAATGACAACAAAATTTATGAGAACAAACAAAATAAAATTTGACAAGGTATAAATAGAACAAAATCGGAATACAGATAGTTGTCTCACACGCCAACATCCCAATACAGAAACAACTTTGGTCATGAAATACATAATATTTGAATTTTTTTTAACTGACCAAAAAAAAGAATATTAATTAAGAAAATGGCCAAAATTTCAAATTATTTGCGAAAATGCCCATTTCGCCAAGCCACTGGGCGAAACAGCCAATTTTTCATTTTCCCCACTGAATTAAGCTAAAAAACGTTGTTTCGCACTGTTTCGCCCCATGGTTGAGCGAAACAGATATTTTTTCATTTTTTTCCACTGAATTAGAGCAATTTTTTTTTTTGCCAGTTTCGCCCCACCATGGAGCGAAACAGTGTTTTCAATCTAATTCAGTGGTAAAAAATGGAAAAATGTCTGTTTTGCCCCACCATAGGGCGAAACAGTGTTTTTAGCTTAATTCAGTGGGGAAAATGAGAAAATGGATGTTTCACCCAATGGCTGGGCGAAATGGCTATTTTCGCAAATAATTTGAAAACTTGGCCATTTTCTTAATTAATTTTCTTTTTTTTGACCGGTTCAAAAAAAAAAGTCTAATAAATAAGGTTACTATGTTCCTTGCACGAGATTTAGCCCGTACAGAAAATATCCTTAGAGGTCAAATATTTTTTTTAATATTCTTTTCTTTGTATAGTACAATATTTCATAGTAGTATTCATAAATAGTAATATTACTTAAACATTTTATAGATAATAAATCCTAGATTTAGATCATAGATCTTTTTATTATTGGGTCTTAAGTTGGTGTTCATGCTCCTGGTGTAGGAATAGTTTGCTGTAGGTCCACGTCAGCAAGAGGAGAAGACAGGGGAGACGGAGAGAGGTTAACGGCGTGGGATGGATAAAGGTTGGTGCAGATCGGTTTAGGGAATATTTTCAGTTCTGTCCCTAGGAAATGATGGAATATCATATGACTTTTCTGAGTGTTTTGTGTGGAGATTTCTGGAAAACTCTGGATACCGTAAAAAAAGAAACTCGGCAGGAGATAAGAAAGTTCTCCATATTTGCTCTCCATGAATTATTTCCATAAGTGATAATTGGAATTGGAAATATATTTATTTCCTTATATTTGTATTTCCATGTATTAGGTATTAATTGGGGCAGTAATTCTTTGGGTTATTTCCTTGTATTAGATATGACTATCCTATAAATAGAGGGGTAGGGGTAGAGTTTTATTCATTCCAACAACCACAAATAATTGTATTATATTTTTCTCTCTCCAAGTATTAATAAAGTTTGAGTGTCGGCGGCCGTGGTTTTTATCCTTTAGGATTTTCACGTAAAAATATCTTTTTATTCTTGTGTGTTGCTTTGTGTGTTTGTTGTTGCGTCTCGGTTCTTAACACTGAGAAACAAAAGGTATCCAAAGTAGCATGACTGCATGAGACTTGAGAGTGTCGTCTGGGTTATGTGACGAAAGCAAATCTCTGAACTTTTAATTACTCTTTTAGCAAGTGAATAGAGATATTCAATTATTTATTTAAAATAATAAATTTTTTAAATAATTTTTTTTTATGTAAGTATGGGAGGACCATCTATTAATATTACACCCTCTAAAGTGGTGTGATATTAAAAAAAAGACCAAAAAGTGACTGTTTTTGGGTGAAAACTAATTCATGTGTGCTTTTATTTTCTTAGTTTAAAAGGTGAATTAATTACTAGCTTACCTATAATCTTCAAAAATCCAAGGTGTCAAAACAAGGACACATGACTTGGATGAAAGTATCAACTCTACGCAATTTGCTTGATTTACAAAAGGGACATTTGGATAGAATATCTATCAACTCTTTGCAAAAGTAGTTTATCAAAATACTTTTGACTTTTAGAAGACGTATATAGATTTGTAAAAAGTTAAAAGCAGTATATATATGAAGTTATCAAATAAATGTATAAGCTTATAAAAATAGCATACATGTTTATTAAAAGAATATAAATAGATAGTATAAAAACGGTATACATATTCATTATAAGTAACATATAATACTTGTAAAATCAGTTTTGTAGGTAGCACAAAGTATTGTATGCAAGTATAAAACAATATGCATTAGTTAGAAAATTCGTTGACTAGTCAATATTTACTGTTGGGATTAATCAATTTTTCTATATTGATCCCTAGCTAGTTCTTTAAAGGTAAATATTATCTGTAAAAACTTTATAAAACATGTTCATTTCCAAATCTAGGAATAAATCTTATCCATCTAGCTTCCATTCTTTTCCTTCTTCTTTGGGCAAAACCCGAAGATATGTCCTAAAAAGTTAATATTATCCTAAATTACTTGCAATTAACATGAGGATAATTATATGCCAATAGAGTAACTAAAATAAAAATCATTGATTGAAACTTTTATCCAAAGTAGTATAGAGCATGAGGATTCCTACACATATTTAATAACTAAATAAAATGCCACATTGTGGTGACATTGACTACTCAACATGACATGCTTCACAGTCAAAGATTTTAACATTCACCTCTTAATTCATGTACGATGTATATACTTTTTTATATTTACATATACTGAATTAAAACTAACTATATATAAATTGGTCCAATTTATATATAGTTAGTTTTAATTCAGTATATGTAAATATAAAAAAGTATATACATCGTACATGAATTAAGAGGTGAATGTTAAAATCTTTGACTGTGAAGCATGTCATGTTGAGTAGTCAATGTCACCACAATGTGGCATTTTAACGCTTGTTTTATTGATCTTAGTTCATGAAAAGTAAAAACAGGACCAAAAGATTTGTAGAACTTGATTTATTTACATAAGTAGGAATATACCTTATCCATTTAGGTTCCATTTTTTTCCTTCCTTTTTGGGCAAAACTCAAGATATGCCTTGATGCTGATGGAGACTTAAATCCTAACACAAAAATTTCCAAATTTCATGTGCAACCCTACAAAATCTCAAAATATATAATGTATATCTGTTCAAAACATGAAATATTATGAAACATGAAAAATATTATGTATACATTTTCTCACTTATTTTTATAAAAGAATATCTGAACTATTATAATTATTTTTCTTATTCATATACATACAGATAAAAGTAATGAACTGTTATCATTATGTTTCTTAGACGATTTTAGAATCATTTGAGAAATAATAATAAATATAGAATAGAGGAGCTGTATTTTTTATGTTTTGTATGCCATCCATAATGTTTTTTGTAAGAATATATATGGTATTTCTCATTCTGCAGGTCACATTCTATTTTCTATTCTACTATATACAATTCTTCGCTTTCCTTAGAATGATGACACGTGTACTTTTCGGAGATTTTTTGTGGCTTTAGTTACAGTACAATGAAATGAGTCATTAAATGAGTGATTCAATGTAATTCATTACATAATAGACAGCAAATAATAAATTTGATAAAAGAATATGGAGCCCACTAATAAGGCTTTTCTCTTGATTGTTTGTGACCTCTTACTATATAACAGAGGTTCTTTAATAGGATAACATTGGTTTTATGTTACACCTAATCAGGTAGCTTTTTCTTTAAAAAAAAAAAGGTCGGACCCTCATTAATTTCTACCATGCCAACATGCCATGCCATCTTACATGTTTTATTTATTTTTTTATGCAATTATTGCAAGGATACCCACCCTTTAAGTACAAAATAGTATCATCTTAACATTTTTACTCATTTTCAAAATCTTTTATTAGCTTTCAAAATTATTTTTACATAGATATTAATTTTATAAATATATTTAAAGTAATTTTTTATTTTTTATTTTGAAAAAATTTATTTCTTATAATATCTATGAATAAATACCAAATATAAAAATAAATATTTTAATAATATATAAGTATATTAGTTTCACAATAACAAGTATTTTAAAATACATTATACATAACTATAATATATTACATGCCTTAAATTTATCAAAGTATGATCATGTGTCCTTTTATTTTATTTAAATATTTATGATATGTATAGTTAACTGAATTTTAGTATAATTTTAATATATCCTCTTTCATTGTTGCTATGACAATTTTATGGTAAATTTGAAAGAGGTTACATTAAAATTATAAATTAAATAAAAGGAACAAGTTAGATCGTTGGAGATTAAATTAATTGTAAATAATGTTATATATAATATTAATCTTCAGGACAAGTTATTTAAAATTTTATATTAGTTTCTAAAAATTGTAAATCAAATATGAACTTAGAACTTAACACATCATATATTAATCACTGAAATTTCCGGTGTTAAAATAACTTTGAAATTTGTTCAAAATTTTATATTAGTTTCTAAAAATTGTAAATCAAATATGAACTTAGAACTTAACACATCATATATTAATCACTGAAATTTTCAGTGTTAAAATAACTTCGAAATTTGTTAATTAAAATTATGAATTAATTTATCTGAAGCGGAGCGAGATAACCTCTCGTATATACATTTATGATAGTTTGATATTTTGTAGGGATAGACATGAAATTAAGTCCAACTCATGTTGCGGTTAGGACTCTTAATACATATTCTTATCCAATAATCTGATCTAAAAGGATGGCATATGGACAAATTTGGTAGTTAAATAATCCTAATTTTGGGATGGTGTGATACATTACCAAATGAGGTAAATAATGACTCATAATCTGTTTAATAAGATTAAAATGTGATGTAAATCAAATGTAATGAGCCGTGCCGACATGGACCTACTTACCACCGGCCTCAATTGTGATCAGATATTTTTAGGTATATAAAATATAAATAGATAGACAACTCAATTTCTATTTCTTCACACCTTTGTGTTGAAGTAAATATAACTCAGATGCTTAGTTCAAATTATAATGACATTAATTATTTCAGTCTTTTCAATCTGAAAATTCATTTCCATATGTTGTAGACGCAATACTACTCGACTCTAGTCGGACTTATATCCAAATGAACGACTAACAACTCAGGCTCTTGAGAAAATTCATTTCTGTATCATCATTTCCACAAACTTCACAAACTGATTCTAAGTTTTATCAATTTTTGAAATAAAAAAACTATTATTTTCAAAATTTCACACATATTTCAAAGAATATACTCCTTTTTTTCACTTTTGAAATGTTCTGTTGAAAATGACACGTCATGATTTTCTGGCAGAATGCAATTTAAACCACTAAAATTCCACTCAACTGATTCTTTTCGAAGAATCTCATCCATAATTTCTTATGACCTTTCGGTGCTTTGTCTGGTAAATTTTGGAAAATTGCATGGCATTTATTACAATCATGCATGAATCATGATGATTCCTTGGCAAAATTATGACATATTTTTGTTGACTTCATCTTGAAAAAGATACAGATAGGAAGAAAATGAACACGTTTTTTTAATGACTATTTTCATTTTGTAAAGATACACATGGCATTGTAAGATTTTACAGCCCATTCAAGAAATTCTTGAAGACGGCCCAATAGACTATGAAATATACTGGGCTAAAACAAATTCTATATCATTCAGCTTGACTCAGATCAGGTTGTTCGTTTATTTTTGAAGATATGTTTAGATCTGGTCATGTTCAAATTTGAATGAATATAACAGATATTTTCAAGTCTCTTGATCAGATTTTACAATCTTTAATTAAATTCAAATTTTCTCACTTCATTGAACAGATGCAGAGCATTCATTCTCAAATCTCAATTTCAACTTAAGAAGATATAAACTAAAATGATATATATATATATATATATATATATATATATATATATATATATATATATATATATATATATATATATATATATATATATATCATGCTAACACAACAGCTCTAAATTAACATTTGTGGACCTCCACTCTTATACTTCCATTGACTTTAAAGAAAAAGAAATAAGTCTAGATATACAATCCAATATTTAAATACAGTAGGATTTCTGTTTCAAATGTCAGTAGGTTATTTTTATTTCCTAACGTGCTGGCCTCTATATCAATCAAACTTTGTTATTATAGTGTCATGTATACACTTATTAACACCTCTGAATATGGAGAATTCATATACATTAAAATAATTATATGTATTGAAAGAATTTTTTTTCAAATAGTAGCTTTCAATAGATTATAACATCTTAAATGCCAAATTGATAATATAATTTTAAGGCGGTTTCATATATATGAAGATAACAAATTCGGATACAATTTATATTCCCTTTTTTTAATTATTCATAGAAAGATATAAACGGAGAAAAATGCACAACTTCCTAAATATTTACATCTGATTTGAATTAACACAACAAAACATTATTACATAAGCAACACGCAATAATTATTTAAGATACAACTAAATTAGTCCTCAACCAGACTGCTTCGATCACAAGATTGCAATTGGTCCTCGCCTTCAAATCTCTTTTACTCATACAAACCAATTAAACCAAAAAACAAACATACCATGCATAACAAAATAAATCATAATAAATTAATAAGGAAAAATGTTCAAATTGATAGATTTAAATATATATAATTTACTTAAAATTTAATAAAACCATTGACCTTCACTTTGCAAGTCTTGCTGACAAGTTTCGAACCCGCACCAAATGTATTTAATGAGACATCACAAGAAACGAAAACATTAATCGTCCAAGTACTAAACTGCGCAACTTTAATCCGTACCGGCACTTTCATATTCAAATTCAACGGTACATTTCCATTTTTCTCATCTGAAACCATTTTATCTCGCATCGGTACTGACAGTTTGATGCCAGATCCTTTTATTGGTAAAACAAGTACCGTCACGTTTTTCGCAGGCTGATAAAACTCCGGCCAAGATCCATCCGCAAATTTGACATTATCATAATATACATTTATATCACTACCACCTTTATAATCGATCCCGATTTTAGAATTAGAGTTTTCAGCTGTGACAGTCGCATCAAACTCAGGCGAAAATGTGAATGTATTTGAAGAAGAAAGATTCATATTCTTCACAGTTAGATTCGAAAGGGTATATTTGGGGATTGTTGGCTTGTAAATGAGATAAAACACACCGGCTGCAATGGCTATAACCAGAACTAGAATGAGAATGACAGAGCAGAGATACCGAAAGATGCAGAAGCAGCTTCTGTTTCTTTTGTTCTTCATTCGAGCAGCATAAATCTTCTGTAACCTCGCATTTTCAGGAGGAGGCGTTTTGAAAACTTGATCTTTGGGGATTTGGACCACGTGGTGTTTTGGAGGCAGGCGAGGCGGGCGCATATCGCCGGAGAATTCAGAAGAGGAGGTGAAATTATGGTTTTTGGCGTAAGGTGGGTGGTGGCGTGGCATTTCGCCGGAGGAGTCGGAGGTGGAGTATTTTGGGGGACGTGGCATCTCGCCGGACAATTCGGAGGAGTAGTCGACTTGGTATTGGCGTTGGTCGGAGGGGTAGACACGGCCGTCGGCCATTGGTGGAGTGGAGAGATAGAGAGAGGCAGAGACGTGCAAGAGGAGAAGTGAGGGAGAAGAGAGGAGCTAGAGGGGAGAGAGAGAGAGGTATTTAAGAAGGAGAATTATTGGTGGTAGAATGAGAAAGAAGTGTTTAGACTTGGAGCATATATTAGGTTAACAAACATTTAGGCTTAAGCATGACTTAATTTCAATTTTTTTCTAACTTCAAAAGAAATTTTCAATTTTTTCCTCTATTCATAATATATAGACAATAATTTGATGCATTGAAAGATATGATTATGATTTAACGAAAAATAGCAATAATTGGATATATAATGTCATAATTATACAAAAATCAATTACTCAGAAATAGAATCGATGTAGTATTAAATTGAGTAAGGATAGACAAATAAATTAATTTAATAAATTATTGAATAACGGCTGAATATGAAAATTAATTGATGATTTTTTCTCTTCTATTTCTAAATAAAAATTGATAATATATGACGTGGAGGGAGATGCAAGAGTCACATCAGCCGTTAGTCAATGATTTATCAAATTGGTTTGTTTGTTTAATCTTACTCTTATTAAATCACAGTTAAAGTGGTACGGTGTATTTGGTGCTGAGATAAACCAGATGCATGCACAAATGCAATAATAAATAGGGCAACGGTCAATATTCAAAAGCATAATTTCATTTATGATTTTAGTATGGAATGAAACCTTGGAAAAAGGAGGGGAATAATGTGAAGAAAGAGAGAGTAAGGTTGGAACCGCGGAGAAATTGGTTGTATGTTAACAGGCACAATCAATCAATCAAAATTAGAAGGATTTAGGACACAGACAGCTATACTTACTCAAACGCGCTTCTCTTTTTATTTTCTGTGGATAAATCCAACTCGTGAAGCAACAAGCAACTTCTCAGTCTAAGCAATTGGTTGTATGTTAACAGGCACAATCTTATTAAAAGTTCCGGTTTTTTTCCCTATCCTACAAATTTCCTAAGATTTTCTTGTGATCCAAACAAGCAGTAAAGTTAACCCAAGTCCAGGTAAAATGTCAACGATGGTTTTCGGCCTAAAAGATCAAAAGGAATATAAAAGTCATTGTTTTGTGAGTAAATGGAGAATGAAGTTATGAGTGGAATACGATGGAAATGTTAAAACTTAAATGTTGCTCTATTAATTAATTATTTATTCAAGTAATTTTCTTTCATGTTCTTAGAGAAAACATATATTATCTACATATATTGTTTATCATTTAAAGAGGAATATATAACAGGGATCAATCAGGTTGTGTTTGTGGGAAACAACAACTTCCAATTGCAGTACAAAATTTGGAATTGGATTTGGGATGATATAGACAAATATCATATGTTCCTAAATCCTAACGAATTGTCTTTAATAAAAAATCATCTAAGCATGGGACCGTTGTCTTATTTTCTTTCTTTTATACATAATATAATGTGTTTATTAAGCCGGCTGAGGAAGATTTCAATTCAATCCATCATTCAATGAAAAATGAGGTACATGAATGTGTGTGGTTTGCATGAATCAACGTTTAGCGTGATTTATGCCCAGATTCGCGCCTTCAGTTTTCTGTGTTTGTGTGTCTGCGCACGGTGTGAGCTAGACAGGTGAAGTAAATAGTATAGTATATTAAATAAAATAATAACTAAATTGGGACCGAAATAGTTCTTCATTCGCACAGAAAAAGAAGTTTATGCTAAGGGACTCGAGACTAATGGAGTTTTTTTTATTGTTCTTATCTTTTTCAAGTTCTTCATATATATTAAGCAATTGATTGAAGTTCATTCGTGCAAAAGTCAGAGGACAACCATATAAAGTATCAATGATATCCAACCGGTACAGTATTGTATCATTTACTTGTAAAAGCTCCATTATAAAAAAAATAAAAACAATGGAAAAATAACTACATACATTAAAGTACACGTTTATATTATATTGTTCAAACAAACTCTTTCACCTGCATTTAAAGACCTAAATTACAAGGCATAAACTATTACAAACTCTATGCAATAAACAATACAAAAACACACAAAAAAACCCAAAAGATATCAATAATGAAATCTACCCACAAAATATCAAACAATCAAATCTCACACCAAAAGAAAACTAAAAAAAGAATACACTCTAAAAACTTATCCAAAAGTTTCGACTCACTTCATGCGGTAAAAAAATCAACCGCAAAAAAGCACTCTCAAATAAATAAATAATAAACATATAACCAATATACCCCAAAAAAAACTTCACTCTTACACAAACTTATTTACTAAATTTCCTCCACATTTAAACCATTTATTTCCTTGATTTCACTCGCTTGCTTAATCGCCAAATCAATATCCTCAATGGACTTAGCTTTCACAAACAACATCCCAGATTCTGTTTCCTCTCCAAATCCCGTATTTCCAAATTCGGTATTTGAATTCTCACCAAGAACCTCGCCCACTTGCTTGAAAACCGATTCCATATCCTCTAAAGACTTTGCTTTCATAACCAACATTCCATTATCCGTCTCTTCAATTCCACTTTCCGTATTCTCACTTACATGAAATATAGCTGAGTCAATATCGTTTATGGATTTCGCATCTAGAACTAACATTTCCGAATTGGCATCATCAAGAAATCCAGGATTTTCATTTCCTGGATTTTGTTTCCCAAGAACCTCACTTACTTGTTTGAACACTGATTCTATTTCAGAAACAGATTTCGCTTTTAAAACTAGCATTCCGTTTTCCGTCTCATCAAAGTCATTTTCTTGATCCTCGCTCATATGCAATAATGCAGAATCAATATCGTTTATGGATTTCGCGTCCAAAACCAACATTCCAGAATCCGAATCCTCAGCAAATCCAGGATTTTCATTTCCGGGATCTTGTTTCCCAAGAACTTCACTTACTTGTTTGAAAACCGATTCTATATCAGCTTTAGACTTTGCTTTCATGATTAACATTCCAGAATCGGTCTCATCTACCAATCCCGTATTTTCACCTTCTGTATTTTCATTTACTCGCAACATTGCCGAATCTATATCTTCAATCGACTTAGCATCAAGAACCAAAATCCCAGATTCAGAATTCTCCTCTAACCTGGTACTTTCATTTACTGGATTTGATTTTCCGAGAACATCACCGACTTGCTTGAAAACCGACTCTATTTCAGCGACAGATTTCGCTTTTAAAACCAACATTCCATTATCCGTCTCATCAAACTCATTTTCACTATTTTCACTTATATGAAATAATGCAGAATCAATATCATTTATAGAACTCGCGTCCAGAACCAACATTTCTGAATCCTCAACAATTGCAGGATTTTCATTTCCTGGATTTGATTTTCCGAGAACTTGACCTACTTGTTTGAAAACCGATTCAATATCCTCCTTAGACTTGGCCTTCATAATTAACATTCCAGAATCAGTCTCATCAATTAATCCCGTATTTTCGCCTTCCGTATTTTCACTTATGCGCATAATTGCCGAATCAATATCATTGATGGTTTTCGCGTCGAGCACCAAAATCCCGGAATCAGAATCTTCCACAAATCCATGATTTTCATTTACGGGATCTGATTTGCCCAGGACTGAACTTACTTGTTTGAAAACCGATTTAATTTCCTCTTTAGACTTTGCTTTCATAATCAACAAACCTGAATCAGTCTCATCCACTATTCCGGACTCTCCACTTCCCGTATTTTCACTTACTTGCAACATTGCTGAATCTATATCTTCAATAGACTTAGCATTCAGTACCAAAATCCCAGAATCATCATCAACAAAGTCGGGATTTCCATTTCCCGCATCTGATTTTCCCAGAACTTCACCTACTTGTTTGAAAATCGACTCTATATCCTCTTTTGACTTTGCTTTCATAATCAACAAACCTGAATCAGTCTCATCAATTATTCCAGAATCTCCATTTCCTTCATTTTCACTTGCATTTAATAATGCCAAATCAATATCATTAATGGATTTCGCCTCTAAAACCATCATACCAGATTCGGTATTTCCATTTCCCGCAGCTGATTTTCCCAGAACTTCACCCACTTGTCTGAAAATTGACTCTATATCCTCTTTTGACTTTGCTTTCATAATCAACAAACCTGAATCAGTCTCATCAATTATTCCAGAATCTCCATTTCTTTCATTTTCACTTGCATTTAATAACGCCAAATCAATATCATTAATAGACTTCGCCTCTAAAACCATCATACCAGATTCGGTATTTCCATTTCCCGCATCTGATTTTCCCAGAACTTCCCCCACTTGTCTGAAAATCGACTCAATATCCTCTTTAGATTTTGCTTTCATAATCAACAAACCTGAATCTGTCTCATCAATTATTCCAGCATCTCTTTCTTCATTTTCACTTGCATTTAATAACGCCAAATCAATATCATTAATAGATTTCGCCTCTAAAACCATCATACCAGATTCGGTATTTCCATTTCCGGGATCTGATTTTCCCAAAACTTCACCTACTTGTTTGAAAATTGTCTCAATTTCCTCTTTTGACTTTGCTTTCATAATCAACAAACCTGAATCAGTCTCATCAACTAATCCGGAATCTCCGTTTCCCGTATTTTCACTTGCATTTAACAACGCCAAATCAATATCATCAATAGATTTCGCATCAAGAACCAGCATTCCGGAATCCAGATCTTTCAAAAATCCAGATTTCTCATTTCCCGGTTCTGATTTTCCAAGAACTTCACCCACTTGTTTAAAGACCGATTCTAAACCTGCCTTAGAATTCGCTTTCACAATTAAAATCCCAGATTTTGTCTCATCAATTAATCCCACGACATCACTTTCTGTTACTCGCATAAGTGCTGACTCAATATCGTCAAAAGACCTCGCGTTAATATCCAGAATTCCAGATTCCGGATTTCCAATTCCCAGATTTTGTTTTCCCTTATCAGAACTTTCACCGAGAAATCCACCAACAAGTGAAGCTTCTTCAACAAATCCTGGAACTGAACTACCGGAAACTTCACTCGCTCCCAAAATCCCGGAATCCAAATCCCGATTCGAACTAAACAACGCATCGATCTCATCACTATCAGAAGCTTCTAGAAGAACGTGCCTTCTCGCATTATATACAGTCAGTTCCGGATCCTCACCGTTCGAAACCCTAACTGCATCGGAAACCGTGCCGTGAAACCCTAACACATTAAAGTCTCCAACCTGATCCAACTCTGCCAGCAAACTCTCGTCCATCGGCTCAGGGAATATTCTGTCAGCATCTTCATCAGAATCGGGATCTGAGGGTTTAGGATTTAACGGGTTGGGATTGTCGGTCTTATCGGGTTTCGGATCTTCTGTCGGTTCTTCTTCAGGGATCGAGTGAAGGTCCATTGTTCTAAACTGGGGGCTTTTTTCGTAATTTTCTTCAAATTCTCTTGTATGGCTCGATGATGAGCTGGCACCGCCTAGACTGACCTCATCTGTGTAAAAATCCGCATTAGACTAAATTAAAAAATAATAAAATTAAATTAAAGGGAAATTTATCAAAAACCCCCTAACTTTTTCCAAAAAAAAAACTCACTGTTTAGGTTCCCTCAAAACCCTCCTATAAAGTTGTTTGAATTATTTTTTACCCCCTTATAATGTTAAATTAAATCTAACATGGATGGTTAAGTTTTTAGTTTAATTACAGTGATTCTAAAAAGTGAGGGGGGTTTTTGATAAATACGGGAAAAGCTAGGGGTTTTTTCAAAATTTTCCCTAAATTAAATTAAAAAATAAATTTATTCATACCAGGTTCATTGTCCCAAGAAAGTAAATCAGGAACTGGACTCTGCAGTGGGACCTCATCATCCAAAGAATGGAGATATTCAAAAGCACGTGAAGAAGGGCTCTCGCGCTCTCCATTGGCTTCAAACTCAGACTGGTCCAGCTCAACATCCACCGAGTTCACATCGTCAGAACCATCACTCTCACTCTCCTCTTCTCTCTCCTCCTCTTTGCTTAACGGGTCCAAATCCCTAATCACCGAATCCAAACCCGCATCCAAATTATCCGCATTAAATGCACTATCACGGCTTGAACTTCCAACTCCGTCCATGCCGAACTCCGGCACGAAATACGGCTTCATTCTGCTGAACCGCCTCTCGCTCGAATAGTTAAAACTATCGTATTTCTTAAATAGCATATTTTGATGAGACACGTTCATAAACTCTCTCGGACTGAAGGAACTCTCTCTTGGAAAAATACTGCTCTCGCTCGGTTGTTCATAAGGCGTGAAGTCAAACGGGTTCCGTCTCGGATTGAAAACCGACGGAGCCGAACCGGGTATGGATGGATCCGGGTCGAAATCAAACGGGTTGGATCTTGGAACGGATACGGGCGCCACCTGGACCCGGAACCGAGATAAGTCGTCTGTACCGGTTCCGGTACCGGTACCGGTACGGTGAGGGCTGGTTGTTTCTAAGTCGATTAAGTTTCGGTCGAAAATTATGTTTTTTCTTGAGCGGCGTCTCGCCATTAAGTTCTCGAGTCGTTGGTTCCTCTCCAGTTCGGAGTATCCGAGATCCATCAAGTTCTTCTGATCGTCAGCTGTCCAGCTGAAAGCAGGCTCTCTCGATTCATCACCTTTTCTCTCTCTTTCTGCTTCTCTCTCTTCTTCTTCATCTTCAATACTGTTTTCGTCGAGAGAATCGTGAGAGGAGTGGGATTCGTCGTCAGAGTGAGTTTTAGGGTTTGGAGTGGCAGTAAGGGTATTTCGGTCCAAGAGAGGGTCAATTTCTTCGAGCAAGGGGATAATGTCGGTCATGGACGCGTCAGGCGAGGAGCTCTCTCCACCGTCCGATTCGGAATCCGACGATCGATCATGGCCGTCGATTCTTTGCCACTGTGGCGAGTCTAGATCGATCTGTTGGTCCTCCAAAGATATTTCGTTGAGAGAGAAAGCCCTCACAAAGCTCGATAATGATGATTCACCTGTTTGTATAGTAGTGTTTTCTCTCTCTGGAGTTTCTCTGTCTTGGATTTCTCTCTCTGAAGTGGTTTCTCTCTCTAAAATGTCGATTTTTTCATGATTTTTATCGTCTTTTTCTTCTGGTCTGGAGTAAGAAGTGGTGGAGCCTTGCTCGCTGAAAAATACTCCTTCAAATTCTCTTTCGGTTATATTCGGTTCGTTTTGAATTGGGGCGGTTTGAATTTGATTCGGTTCAATTTGGGGACTTTCCTTTTCGATTTGGGGGAGATTTGGTTTGATTTGGAGATTTCTTGTATGAATCTCATTGGTAATTTCTTGTCTTTCTTCAATTTGGGGGAAATTAGGCTGGCCGAAACTGAGAAGAATGCCCAAGAGAAGAGTGGTGCAAATCAGAACTGGAGAGGTTGAGAGAAGAAAGGAAAAGAGAGAGGGGAAATATTTGTACATAAAAAGGAGAAAAATGGAGAAAATTATGAGGATTGGATGGTTACAAATGGATTGATAGGAGAGACGGATTGAGATCACTAGAGATTTTTTTATCGTCTTGATAACTTCATTTATACCCATAATTGATTCCTTTTTTTAGGAGATTTGTTTGGATTGATTTGATTGTTTTGCCTTGGATTTTTGTTGAGTGAAAATCTGTGAAAAACAGAGTAGAAACAGAAATGATGTTAGATATTTTAAGTAGAAAAAATTGAAGTAATCAGAAAAAATATAGCTCTTATGCCATTTGTCATTCTCATTCAAAATACATAAATCATAAATGTAACTATTAAATTATAGATTAGTTTGAATTTGAACAAATTTGACCTGGCTTATATTTTTTAAGTATATAAATGTGATTTGAAGTACAGTTTTATTCTGTTACTACAATTCGAACTGGAAATATTCAATAGATCATTACAATGAAATGATCAAACCAGTGGAACAAAAATATCTGATAAATTTTTAACAATTAATGATACTGCCTAAAGATAAACCAATCAATGTATTTAGATACTTCATCAGATCCGAAATAAATACAAATCACTACAATAAATCAAAAAATTCAGCAAAAAATCACTTTGATTTGAGATCACTGATCACTTTGCAAGATGGATAATAAATGATCAGATCTTCTGAACAGACTGGATCAAAGAGTCAAATTTGACCTGTTCAAAATTCCAAACTGGAGTTAAGTTTCTCATTAAGAAATAGCTAAGCATGCTTTAACACATAATTACAGTCCACCCTCAACACAATCCAGCTAGTAAAAAATCACAAATGTTATCAAATCACAAACAAGAACTCAAAATTCAGCTATACTCACCTCGATTCCGAACAAAAAGCGAAACTCTGAAGCTGAATAAACAACAAATGTTCTTCTGTAAAGCAATAAACAAGCCAAGCAAAGATCGGATCTTTCAGACTTTCACAAAGGATTGATCAAAGAGTCAAAACTTTACCAGTTCAGTTCAAAGGTCGGAATTGAAGTTAGGAATATAATTAAGTAGGGGATTAACTTTCGGTGAGGTTGAGATGTGGATTTGGTGACATGGGCGGCGAGGTTAGAAAAATGGAGGAGCAAAGAAAGAAAAGCATTGGCATAAAGTGGAATGGATCAATGTCTTTCTTTCCTTTCCTTTCTCTCTTTTTTCATTCTCTTTGAATTCAACAATTATGTAAAGGTCCCTCCAGGAAACTAATTTGTTAATATACCCCTATTAATATGTTCAATATAATTATAAGTTTATAACATATGTTTTTGGAGTTTTTGTGTGCTAATATATGCGAACAGGCCTAAACAATACCTTAAATATTTTGATAATTTTTTGGAGTGTTAATTTCTCGTATATTTATTCCTCTTTTTTAGTTACTCAAGTTCATTATATTAGTACTCACAAGGATATACTTATATTATAACTAAATCACGAGGACAAGATTGTAAGAGTTTACGAAATTTTATATATGCAGGGGCAAACCAGAATACCAGATCCAACCTGTGTCGTGTAATATTTTTTTGTTTATCTATTAGTTTATTACTAGTTTTCCTTGTGTCGGGCGTTTTGGTTCGTTTCTCCTTTTTAACTCACTGACATGTGGGCCCATTATCTAAACAATTAAAATAAGTATTGTTTGGTAGCTTATCAGGGGTTAATTACAGTACGGCCAACAGATCCACTTCTAACAAACTGATAACGAATATTAATTAATACAAAGCACAAAAGCTATTATAAACATCATTAAAATTGAAAAATGAATATAAAAAGAATAATATCATATAATTTAAGTGATAGAGGTATTTGCAGAAAGAACAACAAATACAGAATAATCCCAAGTTTTACATAGTAATTATTACTCTCACTACTTGCTACACCACCACAGTATTTAAAAAAAGAATAATAATACCCCAACTGACAATGAAAATAGCCGGTACAGAACAGTACCACATAATAATACAAACAATCAAAAGTTGTTTCAATCTTTATCAAACCCTAATTAACAAACAAACAAACAAAACAAACACAACCAATTTTAAAAATAATGCGCCATAAAAACTTTTAAAAATTATTCAGACGCTCGGCACGCCCATCAAAGCAGAAACGGCTTCTGTAAAAACCGTGCAGTTTTTCACCATTTCAGATCTCTCCTCAATCCAACTAGAACCCAACAACGCGTCCGGCCTAATTAGGGTTTCACTTTTCGGTGAATTATCGTTTAGGGTTTCGCATTTTGACAAATTATTTTCTTTCTGAATGATAATATTATTATTTTTACTTTTCTGGTCTCTGACACGCACCACCGCATCCAGACCTGCATCACATCACATTATTCCCCCACATAAAATAATATTCCAAAACTAAAAGGACCTAACCGCAAAATCTAATTCCAAATGAACAGCATACCTTGAGACTCTTCGCAAGCCAAGAAATCACCAAACGAGCCCTCACCATTACCAACCAAACCCAAACCCACATCGCACTCATCAGATTTCGACCCATCCAAAAACAACGGGTAAAGATCAAAATCCAACATTCTAGAAGACCCGCAACTCTTCAAGCAGGACTCTCTTTTTCTCTTGCCAGTGCTGATCGCCTCAGCCTCGTGCACCAAGTCCTCCAAGAGGCCGCTGTTATAAGGGGAATCAGTCGAGCCTGACTGGAGATCCCCAGTCGATTCTGACTGGAGAGCATGTTGTTGTAAGTCGAGCCACCTTGCCGCCTCGGTTTCGGTATCTTGGAGTGAAGGGAGCTCCATCTTACCAGACCCAGTATTGTCCTTACTGAGTCCAGAAGCAGAGATATTATTATTATTATTATTATTATTATTATTATTATTATTATTATTATTATTATTATTATTATTATTATTACTAATATTATTATCATTATTATTATTGTTATTATTATTATTACTAATATTATTATCATTATTATTATTGTTATTATTATTATCATTATTATTAATATTAATATTATTATTGTTGTTATTATTATTATTTAGCACGGCGGATTCGAACAGATCGTTAGAAGAGCCGAAATCAAGAACCTTCCGGAAGCTATCCACGCTGTTAGAAGGCACGATTTCCAAGGAAGGCAAACCGTCATTCAGAGTCTCGGTTATCGCGCTGAGCGGGCTTTCAGACAAGCTTCGTCTCCTCACCTGATTCTGACCGGTCCCGTTACCATAAACATAATTCTGGTACCCAAACCCGTGCATGATAATATTATTAATCGAATAATCGGGATAAGGCGACGCGGCAAAAGACAAGGTGGGGGAGGAGTCGAGTTGGGAAGAGTCGGGGATGAAAAACCCGGAAATGGAATCCTCGAGGAAATCGGCGGGAGTTTGTTTCCTGGATTGGCAGAAATCCGGGAATTGGTCTTCTGAAGAGGAGAGTTGGTAGCACAGGCTGGAAGGGTAAACTGGTAATCCGGCGCGCTGGCATCTTTTTAAACGGGTGTTCCAGTAGTTCTTTATCTCATTGTCCGTTCGTCCTGGCAACTATTTAGAAATAATAATAAAAATATGTGTGAGATTTTTTTTTATTATTTTTTAAAAGGGTGGATTTAGGAAAAAGGGGATTACATAAGCAGCCATGCGGGCCCACTTGTTGCCTAGTTTGGCGTGAAGTTCGATGATTAGTTTTTCCTCATCGGCTGAAAAAGCGCCCTTTTTTAAATTGGGACGTAAATGATTAGCCCATCTGAGCCGGCAACTCTTCCCGCATCGCAATAAACCTATATTTAAAACAAAACATTTCATTATTTATTTATTTAATTAATTAAATGTATCTCAAAAAGAAGGCAAAAAGAGAAACAAACAAACCTGTGTTTTTCTGAACGGCGTTCCAGTTTCCCTCGCCGTGTTTTTTAACATAGTCAACCAAAATGGCATCTTCAGCTGAAGTCCATGGACCCTTTTTCAAACCCGATCCGCATCCCATGCCCGATCCGCCACTGCTTTCTGTTTTTTTAATAAAAATTTTGATAAATAAATTTTGGGAATCTTTTGAAAACCTCCGAGTTTTCTCGTATTTGTATAAACACCCTTATTTTTTGGAATAGTAAGAAAATTAGTTTTAACTTTTGGTTTTGAAAAAATCGAGGATTTTTAAATCTCTGAACTGACTTTTTTTTCGAGTATAAATAAAAGAGAGATACTGTTAGTTTAGTTGTGAAATTTTTGTGCAAACAAGTAAAATTTGTGCATAAAGTATAGAGGGGTTTTTTAAAAAATAATTATATTTTTAATTATGTAGTAGTACCTTCATCAAATGACGGGGAGTCGACCATGCTGTCAACTTGTAGAATTCCCAAATCGCCCTCGCTCTTCACACGATTCATATTTAAGTATTTATCCTCCTTTATTAATTCACCTGATCAAATAATAATTAATAAGCTATGTTATTACTGCTCAGAAATACTGAAAATTAAACCAAAAAACAATTGCAAAGCACTGAACTACAGGGTAAAACAATTGCAATAAACTAGATTTAAATTGTAGATTGAAAAGTAAAAACAGGGAGAAACAATCAATTTTTTGAACTCAGAGTTAATTTTAATTGAAAGTGACAAGATTAATTAAGACCTAAATGCTTGTCTTAAATTCAAGTTTCACTGTCTGTGATTCTTTTTTCTCCTTCTGACTTCACCGAAAGTAGACTTCATTTTTTTCTACTTTTTTTGAATGTGAATGACTTTAAACTCAGAATTTTACCACTCAGTAAGAAAACTAAAATGTTTTTACCACTAGGATTAAGATGCTTTGACTACAGTATTTAAAAAGAAACACAAAAATTCTATTCAAACAAAAAGAGGAATCACAAAATATATTATAAATCAATTAACGACTTGAAATAAATAAATAAAAGAAAAATACCAAAATCCACAACAAACCCCAAACCTAAATAAAATGAGAAGGCCGTGAAGGTAAATTTAGAGGGAAAAATATATAGACAGAAGACTGATAAAAGCACAGAAGGGTTTTAATTTGAAAGGCAGAAGCCAAAATTCAGTATAAAAAGACTGATCAGGCAATTAAGACAAATGGATTTGATTAAAGGCTCTGTTTGAAACTTCGCAGTGATTAACAAATTCAAAAAGTGACCAGTCATAAATGAAACGAACAGATTTGGAAAATTTATCTGACAAAGTGTAGTCTAGCTTTTAGCAACAAATTTGGCAAGAGAATCTAAGAACGAAATCCAAAAACAGGATCACTAGCCTAAGTTCACTAAATGAACCCAATTCACTCTCCCTTTTTCAAACACGATAAAAAATTCACAAAATTCACCACAATTGAGCGCAAAAAACAAAACAATTCGCCGATCGGACAGAAAACAACCACAGATCAGACCAAATTAAAGAGCAGGAACGGATCAAACCTGAAGCAAGCGGCTCGGATCAACTCGCGGCAGAATTGAATGCAATTGAATTGGGAAACCCTAGAGAGAGATGATCGAGGGCTTCTAGAGGGAGGAGGGAGGAGGGGTGATTTTGGAGAGAGAGAAAGAGGGATAGTGTGAGCGTGTGTTTTACTGTGCAGAAATATTTTTGGAGAGAGAAAGTGATGGGTTTTTAATCTCACTGTTTCCCTCTTTCAGTATCTCTCTCTTTCTGCTCAGAGTCTACAGACTGGAGACTGGCTCAACTATCCTGACTGAAATACTGAATACAAAATTTACTGTGTACCAAATATGATCTTTCGATAAGAAATACAGATCTTCCATCATTCAACTTCGTATTAAAACATGAAGCAGGTCATTTAAATAATTATTTCAAACCCGCTATACAATTGAACGCGGCAAGAGAAACTACTGATGTACCAATTCAACTACTTCACTATTTACTGTACAGTCAAATCACTGAATGGACAGGGTCTACAACACTGATACTCATATCCGTACAGATCTTTCGGTGTTAGGTGTACAATTTTCACAGAACCGGTGCAGGCAGAAATTTACGATGAGGCAGACGAGATTTGGTTGCACGTGGTGTTGCCGTACACTATGCGCCTAACAGAGGACCAGTCCTAGGCTAGGAAAGCGTGAAATCTGAATTGGTATCTAGTTTTCTAATCTCTCCATTTTATCAGCAAATAGAAAAATCCTTACTCACTGTCTTGCCTCCACGCCATCAAAATTGAAAATCTAAGGGTGAAGAATAAAGGAATCAGTATTGGATTCTCATTATGCGGTTCGTACGAAATGGAGAGGATATATAGAATCAATGGCGGATACGAGGTGGGGTCCGTATGTACAGATGCTCTGGATGGAACGGATATTTTCTCCGCAAGTCTAAGGTTCCAACTATTTTCAGAATTTGATCCTCTCAAGTAAATAGAGAATAAGAAACATCCATTTATATTTGGACGCAATTTCTGCTTGAAAAAGATTGAAAATTTGTGGTGTATTTATTGCACTGAGTGAAATTGACCGGACTGGAGTTTTGTCATTCTTAAATTCAACCTTAAGGTTCCACTTCTACTGCCGCCTGACCTGACTCTTTCTCTTCACGGCAAATGCAATTAATCAATCGAACGCGGTTCTGTAAGAAGTAAGAAGTAGCTTTTCTGTAGTAAACAGTAGAACTGAAATTTGTGAACTCGGTACTTAAGAGCGGCTCTATTATTGGAAATTACGAAGCAAGCCTTCTTTCCTCCAGATATTTGTTCTCAGTTTTTTTAGTAAGAAAATTAACAGTTTAAAGAATAGAATGTAAGTTTAGACAGGCTAAATTTGATGTTGATAGAGAAATTAAAGGCGGTTTTTTTTATATATATTGAATGAAGGGCATCTTACTTTAATGTTGCCACAACACAAAGACTTGTTGCAGACTTTTCTTGAATATTTATTACCGAGTATAAAAGGTGTCAACCAAAAGAAAAATACTGTACAGTGCAATAAAAGGTGGTTAATTCAGTTTGGAGAGAAAGTATAAAATGAAAAGAAAAGGTGGGAAGAAGAAAGGAGAGAAGAGTAGGTAACCTTACCTTGCCTTACCATATTACCTGAGGATTGCTCCACGTGCGTGGGTCCCTTTCTAATCACGAGCCTTGATAATGCTATCTTTTACTCTCTCCTGATCTTCTCTACATTTTCAATTATAGCTTCTCGTGTCAACATTTGACTAATTAGTCCAAATTATATATAATGATTTTTTGTAGTACTCATTAACTATTTAGTATTTACTAACTAGAAGAGAAAACATTAAATATTAAATATAATAATCATTTTTAACAATAATTTTTGAAGTACTTGCCACATATAGCTAAAAATCATAATAACAGTGTAATTCAACTAATATTATACTAATTAATTCAAATTATTTGTACTAATGAACTCACTGAAAAGAATGTTCAACTACTATAATTTATTTGAATATAACTATTTAAAATACTACATTATTTAGCACTTATTGCTTAAAATCATGAAAACTGATATATCATGTCAAATATACTTTTTTGTTGAAATATCCATTTATGATATGTTTTTTTTAACAATGTTAATAGTTAATTATATAATAATTGAATTTTATGTATGGTTTGGAAAACTAAATTGTACATTAGGACTATGAGTATAAGTCTTGTGATATTCATGATTAAATGCAGTTCAAATATTATGCTCGTTTAATGTCTATTTGATGTCTTTTTTATTTCAGTAATTATGAAATAAAAATAACCGTAGAGGCATATTGGTGCAATAATATCTAGAATAACTTAGACACAGAAAGATAGATAGATTATATATTGTATTTCTATATTATATTCAAAATCACATACATATATTTAACAACTTTTAGCAAAAATAAATTAGTCCGACCGAATCATTTTAATATATAAAAACACGCCTATATAATATGAATATAATAATCATGTCAGTACAAATATAAAAAATAAGAAATATCATCAATAGAATATGATATAATATATTTTAAAAAATAGTAAATGGTAATACAATATAAATCATTACCATCTTAATTACCTTACTATTGTAATATGGTTCATTAATAACTTTTTTCTGTTAGATCATCATGAGGTTATTTGATATTATCAAGAACTCTCTTCATGTCATGATAACACAATATAAATCATAGAACGATTTAATTATCTTGCTATTTAATAAGGTTTAAAATAGTAACATTATATCGAATAATCTCTTGATAATTTTTCTCTCAGATAATGAAGAGGTTGTTCGAGTATTAGATTCTATTTCGAATGAGTTAAATTTGCGTCTTGTTGTGCTTTGCATACTGCTAAAATTATATTGTCTAAAAGCTGAAATTTAAGGATCATACTTTTAACTATATTAAAATGGCATTTTTCGACGGTGAAGCACATTCTTTATCAAATATATCTAGGATTTTTTAAGTTAAGTTTTATGATTCAATATGACCTCATTTTCGTTAATATTTTATTCTTTTGGTATTGTTTTTTCTCTGCTTTGAGTGGTTTTTTTCTTCTTTATCCTGTACTATGTAACTTGCATGTTTTTATTTATTTGGTAAGGACTTTAATTAAGTCGGCTATAAAAAATATGAATTAGAAAGAAGATACCATCTTTTATACAGCAACATAATACGCATATACGATATCAATAAAATAATGTTATAATTGTATTAGTCAAATATAGTAAGTACTAAATATATTAGCATCATATATGAAGAAATGATGTCATTGCATAGAAAATCAGAGTTACTAATATAAGATACCCTCCACTATACTTACCCTCTCAAGACCTTCAATCCAGTTTAATCCTTTTATTTTCCCACCACCACCCACACACCAACACATATCCATTGTATAGCAAAATGGACAGGATGAAATAGCTCAACACCCTTAAATGAACAATCTTTTTTCTCAGGCATTGTGCGGCGCCCACCATCAAAAGCGGGACCACTTGGTTGGGTTGTATAAACATCTCATGCAATGCGATGCAATGCAATGCATTGCAATGAAAGGAGAGGAGAGAAGGGAAGGACGGACCCACAGCCCATGAAACTCTCATGGGCTCTCTTTTGCGTCACCATTTCGACTCTTTGCTCAAGTTTCTTCCACTATTATCATCCCCTATTTTGTCCCTTTTTTCCTGGCTTTAATTTTGCTTCCCCCTCTCTCTTTCCGACTTAATAGCTGCTATAGCTGGCCAACACTGATCCGACTTGAAATGTATGTCTGATCCAACGAATTAAATTGAACTCAAGTAAAATAATTTGGAAGTGTGTGTGACAGGACAGGTGACTAGTAAAGTGATTCCGATTTAACATTAAATTTGAGGATTGTGATTAGAAAATGAAATGATTCATTAAAATTTTCCAACGACTTAACATGTAAGTTTGATCTGACTTGTCTATATTTGATTTTGAACCGATTGAACTGCACCTGCTTTGAAAATCAATATGAGCTAACATATGTAATAGTAATAGTTCATTGAAAAAATGTTAAAACATTGAACAGCCTAACACAAAAATAAAAAGACTGATATCTGCTTGTTTATAGTTTACCCGTCCAAAACTAGGGGCTTAGTAATAATGATGGGGTGGAGTGGATATGACGTGCTATTATTTTCTCTTACTTTTTCCTTGAATATATAAATCAAGTTGAAAGGATAATAATTTGTATTTTTCTAATAAAATCTTCAGAAATATTCAAAATATTAATATTAATATATCAAAATAATATATTTACTTGAATATGTTTGATTGGGCCAAATTGGCCTACGGTACTATATATCGGCCCTTTCCCCATAAACGATAAAACATACAAAAATTTATGATATAAATCTTGTAAATAACAAAGAGTGATGACAGCCTCTTTCTCTCTCTTTCCTCTCAACTCCTCGATGACATGACAATTTATATTTATAAATCACTGATAAACATAAGATTGAATTTTTATGATCACTATATAAGAATTTTTTTTTTTAAGTTTATC
The DNA here is from genome assembly GCA_027726005.1 of Juncus effusus. Taxonomy (NCBI): domain Eukaryota; kingdom Viridiplantae; phylum Streptophyta; class Magnoliopsida; order Poales; family Juncaceae; genus Juncus; species Juncus effusus. Next base: position 722,248 of record CM050910.1, on the reverse strand, counting down.
GTATATTATATTAGAATCATCCAACTCATAATAATAAATTTGTAATCTTAGTAAAATGTGGTTTAAGTTTATATCATAGTCTCATGCCAATTGGGGGGAGAACAGGGGGCAACTATAGTTTTCCAAAGATAAATTTCTCCAATTAGATCTCTCTCACACTCACACACACTCACTCACAGTCACCGCAACAACAATGGCGGGAAGGCGGTTCTCTTTCGGAAACTCCAGCCCTAGATCCACCTCCATTATCAAGCCATTTCTCATCCTCCTCATCTTCTGCTTCTCCATTCTAGTCATCTTCTTCGTCTTCTCCTCACAAAGCTCTAACCCTAACCCTAAGCCGAGATCCATTTCAAACGCGGATTCTTATTCTGATTTTGAACTTCCCCTAAGGCATTTCCTATCCCGAATCGTACACTTTCCCGAAGCCCTCGACAGATTCTTCGCTTCGCCCAATCCGATCTGTTTTCCTTCTTCATCTACACGATCTTCTGATTTGAATACGGATGCTGGTTCTGGTTCCTTTGATGGATCTGCAGTGCTCCGTGTGTATGTATATGAAATGCCGTCTAAATTTACCTGCGATTTGCTTAAGCTTTTCAGAGATACTTACAAGGAGACGACGAATCTGACTTCCAATGGAAGCCCTGTGCATCGTCTAATTGAACAGGTAATAATATATAACCAATTCTTTTGTTTTTCCTCTTCTTTTTCTTTTTAATTTGAATTATCACTGAAAATCTCGCACTGAAATTTTCAAAATCATTTTAATTATCATTTTTTTGTTAATTTTTCAGCATTCAATTGATTACTGGCTTTGGGCGGATCTAATTGCTCCAGAATCAAAAAGACTATTGGAGAATGTCAAAAGGGTTTATAAGCAAGAAGAAGCGGACTTATTTTACATACCATTTTTCACTACAATCAGCTTTTTCTTACTGGAAAAACAACAATGCAAGTCTCTTTACAGGGTGTGAAGCATCTCTTCAGGTTTATTTTCACATTGAAAGTTGAAACAGCAAAGAAATAAACAAAATACTTAAAACAAAAATAAACACAACATGATAAAAAAATAACACAGTAAGACCAAATATACTAGTTTATATTTTTTGACTTTAATTATTTTTGGAAATTAGGAGGCGTTACAATGGGTGACAGATCAGCAAGCATGGAAAAAATCAGAAGGAAGAGACCATATTTTACCAGTTCACCATCCTTGGTCTTTCAAATCTGTTCGCAAATTCATGAAAAACGCCATTTGGCTTTTACCTGACACGGACTCCACTGGAAAATGGTAACATCATATTATTATATTATATTATGTTATATTATATTATATTATTTATTTATTATTTAAACTTTTTTTAATTTTTAGGTATAAACCAGGCCAAGTATGTCTGGCAAAAGACGTGATCCTTCCGTACGTACCGAACGTTGAGCTTTGCGATGCAAAATGTTTATCAGAATCTCAATCAAAAAGAGAAACTTTACTCTTCTTCAGAGGCCGACTCAAAAGAAACGCGGTACAACACAAACATTTCTTTATCTTTTTTGTTTATATCTGAATAATATCTGAGGATTTTTTTATCTTTTTTTTGGATTTTTCTGAAAAGGGTGGGAAAATAAGGAGTAAACTTGGGGCGGTATTGAGCGACGTAAAAGGGGTTGTGATTCAAGAAGGGACAGCTGGTGAAGGCGGCAAGGAATTAGCTCAGATCGGCATGAGGAGGTTTTAATTAAATACTTTTCTTTTATTTTTGACATTTATTTATTTATTATTTCTTCATATAGTTTTAGTATATTATATATCTATTTATATAGTTTGAGTTTATTTATTTATAAAGTTTTAGTATATTACTTATTTACTTGGATGGTTTGAGTTTATTTATTTATATATTTTTAGTTTATTTATTTAATTATTTATTTACTATTCATTTATTTCTTTGTTATTAATTTATTTATTGAGTATGTAATTATTTATTTTATATGTTTGTAGTGCGGTATTTTGCTTGAGTCCAGCTGGCGACACGCCATCGTCTGCACGGCTTTTCGACGCGATTGTGAGTGGGTGTATTCCTGTTGTTGTCAGTGACGAACTGGACCCTCCATTTGAACCTTTAATTAACTATTCCAAGGTCAATTTTCTCAAAACATTACTTCACAAATATTCCTATTTTAAAGGGGTTTTCTTATTCTTTTTTTGGAAATTGTAGTTTGCGTTGTTTGTGAAATCAAGTGATGCGATTCAACCGGGCTGGCTTGTGAATTATCTTAAAGGAATTAGCAACACTAAAATTAGAGAGATGCAAGCCAACCTTGCCGAGGTTGATTATGATTTCTGAATTCAAAATAAATTATCTTTCATTTGTTTATTCTTTTTTGCATGTTTTGTCAAATTAATTAATCTAAAAATTTTCAGCATGCGAGACATTTTATTTATTCGAGTCCCGCAATTCCTCATGGTCCAGAAGATATGACATGGAGAATGGTATTTTTTTGAAAATTATTCTGAATTATTATATTTGGTTTTCACTCTTGAAAATAAATCTATTTAGGGACTGAAAATGTAATAGATAAATCCAAACAAACTCAACAAATCTCATGTGATAAAGCAGATTTTAAGACCTCCGTAGATTTTATTTTTTATTTTTTTATAAATAAGATAATAAATTTTCTATTTATTGATGAAAAATGTAACAGATAAGTCTGAAGTTGCCTTGCATAAGGCAGTTGAGACAAATGGATGGAGCGTCGAGGTGTAAATGCACTTGTGATTGCATTCCGCGCAATAACTCCACAAAAACAAACCTAACTTTAACTCCACAAAAACAAACCTAACTTAATATATATAGTGTTCTTTTATTTGCTGGTTACGCTATGCTATTTTGAACAGTTTTTTTCATTATTAACACAATTTGGAGAGTATAATTTTAGCTTGGCAATTATATGTTATTTTGTTAAATTTTCAAGAATTTTGAGCTATGTGAATTTTGAACGAGGTTGACAAGTTTTCATTTTTTGTGTGGACGATGAGGTGTAATATCTGAGATCAAAAGCCCAGCTTCAAAAAAAGAAAAAAAGATCATGCAAAATATCCAAAAGCACAATAATTACTACCAAGTCTAAGTTTGGAAATTACACTACAAGAGGTTCCTGACAATGCAAGGTTCCTAAATATTCAAGAACTAAAGGGCGCAAAATACACAAAATAAAACTCCTAGACTGAGCCCTCATGTTTTACCATAAAATACAAAAAAGGATTTAGCAAATGATACAACACATCACCATTTCACAAAACCATACTAGCTTTCTCTTTCTCCGAACCACTAGCATCTCCAGCCACAATAATCTACATACCAAAATAAACAAATTCTTAGCAAAAATTTTGCACAATTACCAACATTATAATGTAACAACATTTCACCAAATTCATAACAAAAAGATAATAATAATATACCTTTTTAGGATTTCATTAAATCTACCCAAAGAACCCGCGACAATTGGCGGACCCACAAAGACACCTCTTACTCTTCCCGCTCGCTCCATAATCAAAAGTCAACTCGGTCAAAGGCGGAATATGCTTCATCGCAAAAAACATAATATGCGGATGCTCCTCGTCTCCATGATCATACAAAACCGGCTGCCAAAAGCAATTAGGGTTACAACTATGGTTCATAAACCTCGCCACATTCCCCATATTTTTCGCGCTTATCTTAATCGGCAAATTCCTAAACCCCTCACTATTTACCGTACTGCCACTCGATTCCCCGACCAATTCCGTACCGAAATTCCATTTTAGGGTTTTCTCGCCTGGACAAACCGTCTGAAACAAATACTCATCATAATCATCGTTCAAATTCACTCTCATTTCATCAATCACTTCCCCTGTATATTCACAAATAAAAGTCCCAGCCCTAATCGGATCCCAGCTCCTAAGTCCCCAACCCTTATTACTAGTCTTAAACACCTCAAAATGGAGCTTAACCCCTTTTTGTGTAACCCTATTCCTGCAATTCACGGTGCAATTACAATTGGGCGTGCATTCATAAACCGTAGGTTTCCTACTCACCAACACGCCCATCGAACTGTACGGCAATTCCGCCCCGTTGAATTGCGCGCAATTGCAATTCGGGTCGCCAGGTAAGCAAACGCTAGGGCATTTACAGCCCACCAAAGGTTTCATATACTCAACTTGCCTTGCATACTTAACTTGAGTAATATACGTAAAAAAACCCGGTCCTTTTGAGTCATCAACCTCATTGACCAAACAGACAGGGGTATTTTCGGTACCGGCCGATAAATCCGGTACGATGACCTGGCTTCCTCTCGAGCTAGGGTTTTCGATCCATTTTTGGGCCATTTTCCAGACCGACATGCCAGCTGGCTGGTTCTTCTCACGTACCAATTTGTATTTAAACGCGCTAAATCCGTTTTTGCCCTTTTCTTTCCAGGAATTTTGGATACGGTATAAACCGTCGTAAACGTAGATTTTACCGCCCTGTACAGCTGGATCTTTGCCGCCCCTCACAACCCTAATTTCGTTCTTCCTGTATAAACTTCTTTCTAAGGCCAGATTTCCTCTCTCTAGTTTCTGATCGCTGTTCCCCCCTTGACCTGTAAATACCAAAAATGTCAGGGTCAATTTTGACATTTCAAACGCTGAATCGTGTATAACTGAATATCAAATGATTTGTTAGGTTAGCTATATGAATTGTTTACAAGATGATTACAGTACAGTTTCCATACTGATTACCAGGAGGAAAGAAGTATACAGCAAAAGAAAAACATTATGCTGACTGACTTTTATTCAACGAAGCGAAATTTGGAAAACAGCCCACACAACATGTTCAAATTGCAAAAAAAAAAAAAAAAAAAAAAACTACATACATCTAAGGTACTTTTTTTGGTAATTTCCTAAAAAAAAAACAGCGCTTTCCTTTGTTTTTGCAATTTTCAACAACACAGGGTCCTTTTCACAAATTTCCCATCAACCTTCTTTCATGCACATACATACCTGTATAGACCAAAACATCAGGGTCGTTTTCGTCATTATCATACCCGCCAGCGGAGACCACGCAGATCGCCACAGGCTCGTCCTGCTCCCCGTACTTGGTCATATAATCGATCCCGCCCATGCTCGGCGCGTGCAGCCCCACAATGCACATCTCCATCCGAAAGTAGAAAATATCTCCGATCTCGACGCCCGGCACTGGCCCCAGCCTCTTCCCCAAATTCGCCCTTAAATTCCCGCCCATCATTATCGCCCCCGCTTTGAGATCCGCGCGCTTGGACGTCGATTTGTCCTGCCATTGGAGATCATATGTGTTGAGTTATGATATGTTTAGTTAGGGTTTAGGGTTTAGGGTTTTGTTAGTTTGGAATTAGTTTAGATATTGAAATGAGGTGTAGTGTAGCACACTAACTACATGTTACGTGAGGCAGTTGGGATGAGGTTAGAGTACGAGATAAGGGTAACATTAGTATAAATAGGAGGTCTAATCATTTTGTAATTCGTGAAAAATAAAAAAATTAACGAAATCATTTTCAAACTTTAGTTTCTTCACCTGCAGCTCTTCCAGCTGGAGCAGCCTCCTTCTTAAGGCGTCGAAAGTCATTAGTACTACCTCAACGTCCTCTCTTGGATCGCCACTTGGCGAGAGGAGATTGGTCAGGTCTCTTGTGGGTATGTTTTTGTGGGATCTGGGAGTCTTTTTAGGTTTTTCTGTGGTGGAAGGAGAACCCCGTGTGACCATCTGTGTGGCGGATTCTTTGGAAGTATATCCAGTGAAGTGAGCCGGCCTCTTGATCTTCCGTCCCGAAGTGGAAGTGTGAGTGCTGAACGCCTCTTCCTGTTCAAAGTCCGAATCTGATTCTTGATTTTCTTGATGCCGTTGGTTTCCAGCAGGGGTTTTGAAGGAGGAAATCGGAGTGGCGTGGATCGGCCCGCCATTCGAAGCGGGTCGGGCTCGCGACCCGTTTGGAACGGTTTGGGGGAAGAAAGTGGCTGGAGGAGAACTGGAGTCCGAGTCGAACGGAGTGAATGGAGTCACGCGGATTAGAGGAGGCGATGTGGCTTGTTGAGTGGCGGTTTGGATGCCTAGTGTGGATGGAAACATTGGAGAGAGGGTTCTTAACGGTTTTGGATCCAAGACTGTTTCTTGATCCGACCCGTCTTGTTGGGTTTGGGCTTGAGCTGAGCTGGTTTCGGCATGAGCTGAGCGGGTATGGGTTTGGGCAGAACGGGTTTGGATTGGAGAAGAACCAGGTGCGCTGAAATGAGGAAAATAAGTAATAAATAAATGGATTGAAAGATTTGAAGAAGGATTTTAAGGGTGTATTTTGTTTCAAATTGGGCTTTGGTGACATGGGAAATAAAATATATTAAAAGTTCGAGAAAGAATTTGTTTGTGTATATTTGATTTGAAATTGAGTATTGTTGAAATGGGGAAAATGAAGAAATAAATGGATTGGAAAATGGGTTGAAAGTTGTGAAAAAGGATTTAGGGTTTCTTTGTACCTGTCATTTGGGTCTTTTCTTGGCCTTCCTCTGCCCCTCTTCATTTCTTAAGGAGTATAATGTACCTGAAAATTATCTTTTCTTAAATTACTTTATAATTTTTTGACTGAAATTAAATGATAAAGAAAGCATTGAAAAGGAACTAGTGAGTACCGTATTGAAATACTAACAATTTAATCATGCATGTAATTATTTCATAAATACTCTTCAAAAATCTTATGAAACTATATACCCTCACAGGACGAGAAATATCTCATGCATGTGGGTAAAAAGAATCTCATTCCTCTCCTTCTCTATCTTCAAATGCCCAAACTTCCCCTTCTTATTTTTACCTCACTGAATGAGTGAAAATGAGGGGTAGTTTGGACATGTTACAGGGGTTCATGAATAGAATGGGGAAAAGTTGATTTCTCTCTGATAGCAGTAATTTTGTAAATTTGATCTTTTAGGTCAAAATTGATTTCTCTCTGACAGGAGGAATTTTGTAAAAAACTGAAACTAGATAAAGTAAGAAATCTTAGTAGGATTGATAAATTCAATGACACAATAGAGCAAAATACACACTCTCTGACGCAGAAACACACACACAAAAGATTGAGCTCAAACAGTAAACAAAATAAACGCAAACTAGTAGAAAATGGAGTTAAAATGCGGACAAAATGTATACATGAAAGAAGCCTAACAAGTATAATAGTAAACCTAGAATAAACCTCACTAAAATTTGACGAAAGATGAGAAATAAAAAGAAAATAAAGCAACACAGTAAACCCTAAGCAGGAACCATTAAAATCAACACAAATCAAGATCTAAAATCTCTTCACAAATCCGATCTCAACCATTCAAACACTAAATCCAAACACAAAAGAACAGCTAGTTAAATCAACCAAACACTAATTTCCACAACCAAAAAATCGATGAAAATCGCAAGAATTACCTCTAAATATCGGCCTCCAGCTGAAGATACCAGATTCGACTTTCTCAAAACCTCACTGATTTCGATTTTCGCTTCCCTTTTCTCTCTTCTCTGTTCTCTCTTTTCTTCTCTCTCTTTCCACTCAGCACTTCGCTTTGAAAACAACGGGTTGGGTTCCGAGTCGGGTATTTTTCTGGACAGTTATACCCCCTTCGTTGAGTTATGTACTTCCTGACCACATTAATTATAATCAGTGGCACTTTGGGGAAAAAATCTATTAAGAAAGATTGTATTGATTAAACAAGCAGAGCCGTCAGATTCGACCGCAAAAGAAAAATAAATAAATGAATTGAATCATTATATAAAATGCTTCGTGTTCAAATGTTGTGCTCATAAAAATCTCCAGCTATTAATTGGATTTGTGATTGAAGATCAAACAATCGGAACTCAAAATATATAAAACAAATGGTACATACACTGTATTTTAATTTTTATTATCCATTGTATTTTAATCATATTATTCCAATACTTGCATGCAAATAATTTAGTCACAAAAAATCTGAAGTAATAACATCAAAATATCAAAAAAATTCTAAAACAAGTAAACAAATTGCAGCACAACATTATACAATAAAACCATCTTTCATTTTTACACTAATCAACACTAAACATTCATTCGTGCTTTTCATACCAATAAATAAACTTCACAATAATCGAACAAACTATCATATTGCGAATTAAAATAAGAATCTCAAGAGTTTTGATTTATCGAGCTACGACGTTTTTCGATGCGTATTTTTTCTTCGTCGACTTGTTCAAGCAATACCTGCAATTCCGCCTCTGTCAAACTCTCCAACCTTTTCTGTTTTAACAAAAAAAGAAAAAAAAATGGTTCATTTATTATTACATGTATAAAACCATATTAATATGAAAATACAATTTACCAAAAAGCCCTTGCATTATGCTTAAATTTATAAAAGTCTTATTTTTACGAAATTGTAAAAGATGGCAAGGGACTTTTTTGCATTTTTCTAAAGAATAGAGCGCTTATATCACAATTTCCAATACTGAGGTGGTCTTTTTTGCAATTAAGCAAACTGTAGGGGTTTTTCTGCGAACTTCCAAAGGAAATAGTTGAAACATTAATTACCTCCATGACAGATTTCTCGTAAGATTTGAGTTGTTTAGCGTAAGTCATGTCTTTATTCGCGACTCGGAACATGTACGTTGAAATCCAACCGATTGTGAGACCTAATACAATAATTAATTGCACCACATTTCCTGCTTGTAATGGATCCACTCCTACAAACTAAACATCATGAAAAGAATAAAAAAATGTAATTTCACTTTGAAAATGTTCCAAATCACCAAATGAATATAGAAATAGAAATAACCAAATAATGATACAGAAGAACTAACTAAATCACCAAATGAATATGGAAATAACAAAAAGAAAGATAAAAACTAAATGAGTCATGACATGAATATAGAAACTAACCAAAAAAGATAAAAGAAATGAAGTATATACTGGCTGATACATACTGGTACGGTACATGACTGGTATCTTAACGGTAATAAAAGAGTAGAATAGTTATATTACCTCCAAGCCGTATTTAATACCATAACCAGCAAGCAAGACTCCAAATCCAATCAATATTACATCTTTTCTTGAATATCCAAATGGAACCTGATTGAAAAAATAAAAGAAAATTGAAATTCCAATTTTTTCTGTGTAAAAAATCTTTTCTCTGTGAGAAAATTATCCACATGTCAGTTCAATCCATGGATTTAGTGGTTATTCATCACTTACCTTTTCTTCATTTGTTGTTTCAGAATCCTCTGAAGAAGAACCGCCATTTTTTACTACTAGAGAAATCGAGCGTCTTTTATTTCTGGTAATAGAAATTCTTGATTGACAAGCATTCTGACCTGATAAAAATAAAAATAATCCATGCTCGCAATTAAATAGAAGCTCAATTGTTAAAGAAAAAACGCAATGAAACGAAGAAATAAGAAGAAAATACCAGGAATTCTACTGGAGAAGAGAGGGAGTGAGAAGGGGCGAGTGTGACTAGTAGAAGGAGAGAGAAGCAAAGAGGAGCTTGAGATAATTCCGCCTCCCAATTGCACAGCCATTAGTGAGCAAGCCTTCTCTCTCTCCCAATTGATTTTTTTTTTCTTCCCTCGTTTTTCAAATCTAGTTTGATAAGCCTCTTGATTTTATTTGTTTAGATATTTTTTTAGAGTAAACAAAACAAACGGGTGGAAATTTTTCCGCGACTTGTTTTTTCACCTTTTCTTAGCTTCTTATTCAGCCACGTAGCATGTATTTGAGTCCAGTATTTGAGTTCTAGGATTCTCTAACAATTCGGCATTTGATTTCCCGGTTCTTTCAGATCAAGTTTGATTTAGTTAAACTTTCAGTCTAAAGCGAAGCATAACAATGAATAAAAATATAATAAAAGATACAAATCAATATATAAATTGAATCAATGAATAACTTATCAATCATCCACTAAATATAAAAGCAATAGATAAAACACAGCTTTAAAACACCATCATGAAAGCTTCAACACAATATTTTTGACTAGTCATATCACTGGCTAAACAACAAGAAGGAAAAAGCAAGGTAATCACATTACAACCAAAACGGCTGTAGAATTAGAACATAAAACTCTATAACCGCTCAGGTTCATCTCTATCTCCAAAAGATAATTTAGTTTACCAAACGAAATAAATATTCATTTCTCTATTTATTGCGTGGTAACACTCTTAGCCAAATTCCTGGGCTGATCAAGATCAAACCCCCTCAACACTGTCAAATGATACGCCAATAACTACACAAACATTCACACATTTACATCAGTTCAAACTTCACAATTTACATCCCTCCGTAAGATAAAAAATAATATTTTTTCTAAATACCTGAAGGGGAATGATGTTTATGATAGGCTGGAGACAATCGGGTAAATTGGGGATTTCAATGACTCTCGCTCGTCCATCAGGCGAAACTAACTTGGCACACCTTGTGAACACATCACAATTAGTCTGCCTTTTCTCGTATGTAATTGCTGAATCACCGACTGCTGCTTACTATAAAAAGCAATAATAAAAAAATAAATCATCAATTAAATTTATTGAAATCTTCTACTTCGTAGACTTTAGTTTGATTGTAACAATTTAATGTAATAATTACAGGAAAATTTGCAAAAAAAATAAAAAACTAAATTATGCCGGAATTGCAAGAAACCCCTACTTTAGACCGAGATTGCAAAAAAGCCTCTGCATTATTGGAAATTGTAAAAAAACCCCTGCACGCTGCCAATTTAGGGCCTTTGTGCAATTTCCAATAATCCATTTTTTCCAATTTCAGCATAATGCAAGGGCTTTTCTGCAAATCTCCCAAAGTTTTATTTATAAACCTGAGTAAGTCATCACGAGTGGCGATTACAATAATGGGCATATTTTCGTCCACTAGTGCGAGCGGGCCGTGCTTCATCTCGCCGGCCATTATGCCGTGAGTGGGCAGTATAGCGATTTCCGTGACCTTCAGGGCACCCTCAAGGGCAGTTGCGTAATTATACCCTCGCCCAAACACCATCAAGGACCGCTCGTTGACTAAGGACTCCGCCAGCTCTTTTATCTCCGAGTCCAGTTTCAGCACCTCCTCTGCCTTTTCTGAAGATGGATTGATTTGTTTCGTTTAGTAAATTAAATTTCCATGTTTGTTTTTTTGGTTTTAGAAGTGTGAATATAAAAAGTTGTGTCAAAACGAAAATGTACTTGGTAATTCCGAAAGAGCGGCGATAACAGCTTCCCTCCTGACGAGGCTTGACGTTCTGTCGGATCCGATGGCCAATGCCATCATGACCATTACCACTATCTGACTTGTGTACGCCTGAAATTTCAAAAAATAATAAATTAACAAAAGAATCAAATACAAAAACAAACAAATAAATTAAAAAAAAAGTTTCTGAAAAGAAAGAGAAACAGAGATTGTAATTAACCAACAATGTTAGCTTCTACCTAGCAGGCAACAGCATGATTTTTTTTTGCAATATCGGCAACACCGCAGGGGCTTTGTCAGAATTTTCCATATTATACAAAAAATGCTACAAAACATGATTTAAAAACACTATATAGGCAGTATTTAAAATAAGTCTATTTGTAACTGGATTCAGAAAGCAAAACGGAGCAAGTAATCTCACTGTCTAATAAATTTATGATCCCTCATTTAATGTTTTGTAATTACGAACTGATTCCCAATTTTTTCCAAATTTACTAATTACTAACTAATTTTAACCCCAAGGAATAAACATGTGCAAACACTGTCCCCGACACTTAAAAGTTAAAACTTTAAATAAAGAAAATCAAATAAACAAACTAGTTTCTTCAGTTTTAGCCCTTTTTTTTATTTCTAGTTAAGACCGGCATTTCAATATACATCCAATCTCAAATTCCTTTATGGTTAAATTTTTTATTATAATAGAGAATAAACATACCACTTTGATTTCTTCCGATATCTTGATGAATTTGATAATTTAAATGTATTGATATCTTGATGATTATCTAAATGTGATGAAAATAAGTTTATTACCGATTATTCTTTTAGCAGAATGTAACTTGGCTATGTGGCATTTAATAACTGCAAAAGCGTTATTCTACATTTCGATGATTTCCTCGTGAGTGAGCTTGGCATACATGAAGCATGCACTAGACATGCTTGAAAAAAATGGAGTTTATTAGTGTGATCCAACAAACACCAGATTACATGATATTTGTGTTTGCATAGTGTTCAAACGTTTGGAAACCGAACGAGCTGTTAGTTCAAAAATTGTGCGTTTTTGGTTTAAATTGGTTCAGTTTGTGCGGTTGAAAAATTTATCTAAACTAGGAAACCGCCAACATTTTATTGCTATTTGTTCGAATTTTTCCTTATAAATTGTTATATTTTATTAACTTTATCGTCATAGATAATTAAATAGTTAAAAGAATATGATCTATTTGCATTTGGATAGATCCGTTTAAATATCCGAAATGAATCCGTATATGTATTTCTTTCCGCTAATATATATTCAAACCGTATTCATATATGTATTATATCTGTACCGAATTCGTATCCGGAGCTATTCGTATTCAAGAAAGTAAAACGGAAATGGGTGTGATATAACTACTATCCGAACCGTTTACACCCCGAATTGGGGGCTATTTTTCCTCTCCTATAGTAATATCACCTTCTCTCGCTGATAATCTGGTCCGCACATATCTCCAATCCCCTATCGATTGATTCAAGTCTCTGGATTTTTCCTTATTGATTTTATATTTGACATCATATGTTTTAACAATATGTTCTTATTTAAGAAGTATCTCATGCGAATACAAGAGTTAGCTATGAAGTATCACTTATTATTTGGAATAAATACTATGATATGCCACGGTACAAGTAAAATAGTTTTTTATATATATACCTCCAAAATTTCAAAATAACAAATTTATTCTTAATAAAAAAAAATTAATATCAAGCATTTTACATATAAGATTAGGAACATGTAAATATCATATCACCACCACCTGTTTAATCAAAAGAAGAAATCGGGGATAAAATGGATAATTCCAGTTAGTAGAAACGGAGAGAATGATCCAGGAGCGCGCAAAATTCATACTATGATATTTGTGTTGTATATTTAAATATTTTAAAAATATGGAAAAAATTTATTTTCTCCATTAATTTTTAGCGGTATGCAGGGGCGGATTTATGTGATGCCAAAGAGGGGTCATGGTCCCTTATTAAATAGATAAATGTTAAGGATCACATATTTGTACCAAGCTATTTAACAAAAAAAAAATTATTTAGCCCCGCCTATAAAATTATTTTATATTTTGGCCCTCGCTATTCTTTCATGCCGGGTCCGTCCCTGGTGGTATGTTACTCATGATATAAATTATATAACTAGGGTAAGTTTGTCCTGGATTGTTATGAGGAACAACTGGAGACTTAAGCTTTAGCTTTAATTGTCAACAAATATTACAAGTGCTTAAAATTCATTTTGCATCTAGTATTATGCAGTATTTCAATTCTTGTGGGTACCGTATTATACTTCTTTTGAACAGACCTACAGTTGATTCCTTGGCTCCTTCATTGACAAGGTGTTTTCTTAGCTTTTCATAATTAGCAAATAGAAATAGATTCGGACCTCCTATCTTATTTAGCTTATATTGACTCCCAATAAGATGGATAAGAGTTCAAATTAGGACCCATTTCATATACTTAAATAATTTTTATTAGCTCCTAATAGCTCCAATATATTTTAGTTCAATGTTTCAATTGACCATATTGTTGGCTCCCGGACTCCCATATCTTTCAGCCCAAAATTTCATAGTTTTATTTTGATTTCTATTTATACCTTTATATTTACAACAATATATCTTACATTCTAAACATTATGCATTTATATTTAACACAATATAGCTTATATTCTAACTATTATACATTTATATTCACCACAATATACCGTACATTCTAAATATTATATATTTATATTCACCACAATATACCTTATATTCTAAACTAAATAAGAGAAAGGGAAGACTAAAATAGTTGAAGGTACAAATCCCATCAATACAGATCTAGAGAATGTGACCAGTGAAGAGATCTCTTCGCAAAAAAAAAGACAATATATCTCTATATCACAACAATATATTTTATATTCTAAACAATATACATTTATATTCCAACAATATATCTTATATGAGAAATTCACCGAGAGTTATAGAGAGTTACTAAACAAAACAATTAGAGGTTGAGTTTCGTGAGAGTTATTTTGGAGATCCTAATTTTTTTAGCAAGATATGAGAGTTCAGGAATGCGTAGAATCAGGAGTTCCGAAAGATTTCAAATGACTCACAATTTTATGAACACATGGCGGCTTCTCTTTGCCTCTTCTGATGAAATGCTTATTAAGTATTAACCCTCCTTTAAGAAAGTTTAGGGGATGTTTGGACTAAGTGTTGTAATATGTATAATGGATCAATTATTTTTTATTTCAGTGTAAGTAATGAAGTTTTCTACTTTCTTTTTGCACTGTCATCAGTACGACTAATCTTTTGATTATTTTTTTTGACCCAGTAAACTGACGGCAACATAGTAGATGTGTTTGAAGGTTTGGACCCAATCGTTCATCATGCGGTAGGCATGCAATTCGAGTAGAGGGATGAGGCACATGATTTCTATTTGTCGTATTCTTGCGGTAAAGGATTCACCATTGTGAAACGATCCTGCCACAGCTTCTATTCAATACCTTCCACCGCCACCTTTGTATAAGGGCGAAAAATCCCTCAGAAAAGGTCTGTCCCGGGTTACCGGCGTCGTAACAAGGGCTCGCAGAAGACCAACGTTTTGTAACTTGAGCTTTGTTTGTGAACTATATAAGTATAGGACCTATTATGTCGTTTATTTTTCTTGTCTAAGATTGGATCTTAGTGTCTTCAACTTTTGGTATGTCTCTAATGTTGAACTTATAGTTGTATCGGTTTCTTTTGTTAAGAATTAGTTTGTGAACTATATATATAAAAGTAATGTTGAAATTTTGCTTACAATTGTATACCCTTGGATTTGCTCCAAGATACATGCAACTGATAGAGTCGATGGAACTCATTTCCTTCCATCTCCTTCAGTCAATAAATGAAGAGCTTAAGCAAGCAAGAAAGCTTCTGATAAAATTTTAGAAGCAGGATTTAGAGTCGAGAATTTGAGATTGCAACTACAATAAAAATTGGTGTTTATTATGAAATGTTTATAGTTAGAATTATGTATGTTGGTTATTATGAAATGCTTGCTTGGGTGGATGATATGAAATGGTTGCAAATAGTATTGTGTATGAATGAATTTCTTATGTTGTTTATGGAAAATATCAAATAGTGGTGAATTCTGAATTTCGAATAGAAATGTGTAATTGAAACTTTGAATTGAAACTCAAATTTGTTACTGAGAATTTGTACGGCATGGTAGCCTAAGCAATAGTAACACGAAATTCTAAGTAATAGCATGGTAGTCTAAACAATAGCAATACGAAATTCTAAGGAATAGCATGGTAGTCTAAGCAATATTATCAATACGAAATTCGAAGAAACAACACACAAAAATTAACTTAAAATCGAATTTTAAACATATAAGAAAATTATCACTCGTATCATGTTAATATATATTTTCTAACTAAAAAAATCAAGCAATAATTCGCACTTCTCATTCATCCACAATCATCAAATTTGTATTCTCCGAACAACACCAAATCTTTGTATTCTTTTACAAAACAAAAGAATTAACTAAAAATTTCTATGCAAGAAACTAATTACATAATCGTCTCAATCATAGATTCTAACATTAGTTCTGATGATTATGATGAGTATTTGTTTCGGACGGTTTGTCCAGGCGAGCAAACCCTAAAATGGAATTTCGGTACCAAATTGGTCGGTGAATCCACGAGTAACGGTAGCGGTGAATAATGAGGGGTTTGAAAATTTGCCAATTAAGATAAGTGCGAAGAATATGGGGAATGTGAGTAGGTTTATGAACCATAGTTGTAAACCTAATTGCTTTTGGCAGCCGATTTTGTTTGACCATGGGGATGAGGGGCATCCGCATATTATGTTTTATGCAATGAAGCATATACCGCCTTTGACCGAGTTGACTTTTTATTATGGGGCGGGTGGGTGGCAGGAGTAGGAGGTGTCTTGTGGGTCCGCCAATTGTCGTGGGTTCTTTCGGCTAAATCAAATGAAGCCCTCAAAAGATATTAATGTTTTTTTTTATTTTATATTTGATGAAATGTTATCATTTTTTGAAAGGTGATTTTTTAGGTTAATCTTGGTAATTGTGCAGGTATTTATTGTGACGGGAGAGCAAGTGGTGAAAAAGAAGGCGAGTATGGTTTTGTTGTGAAATGGTGATACGGTGTTGTATCATTTGTCAAATCTTTTTTTTTATTATTGGGGTTAATCATGGGGGCTTGCAGTTTAGGTGTTCTATTTTGTGTATTTTGTGCCCTTCAGGTCCAGTAGCGTAATTTCTAAACTTAGACTTGGTAGTAGCTATTGTGCTTTTGGATATTTTTGTAGTTTTACTTAGGCCCATATTTCCAATCCCCTATCAATTGATTTCAAATAATTAGATCTTTGATTTTATATTTGACATCATATGTTTTAACAATATGTTCTTATTTAAGAAGTATCTCATGTGAATACAAGAGTTAGCTATGAAGTATCACTTATTATTTGGAATAAATACTATGATATGCCACGGTACAAGTAAAATAGTTTTTTATATATATACCTCCAAAATTTCAAAATAACAAATTTATTCTTAATAAAAAAAAATTAATATCAAGCATTTTACATATAAGATTAGGAACATGTAAATATCATATCACCGCCACCTGTTTAATCAAAAGAAGAAATCGGGGATAAAATGGATAATTCCAGTTAGTAGAAACGGAGAGAATGATCCAGGAGCCGTTGGCCGATATGTCCCATCTGGGCCAGCATACGGTTAAAAATGGGTCCCACAACCCCTCAGGACATTCTTCCTTCGCACAAATCTCGATGCAAAATCAACGGGCAGTATTAGGAGCGCCAATACTCATGTCAGAGCGCGCTTTTCCCGGTCACGTCGATAGTTTACAAATTTCACATCGTTGCTGATGTGGGAGATTTTTGAATGGATGATAGATGTCATATGGTGAACCACAACCAATGATATTGCAACACGTCATCCATATCTCGTGAGGTTTTCGTAATATAACTATCTGTCCCCATTTTAGCATGTCTTGAACCGCTTCGTTTGTTTCGTTGTCGTTTCTACTCTCACGTCATTAAATTACGTGACACTTGGAATAAAGAACTAACTGTTGTCTCTAACCAATTAAACGTCGACACGTCAACATTTCGTTGGAACGTGTAGAAATAGATGTGAATGAAATGACCCGTTGGTCACTCCCTCCCTCCTTTTTTCCCTTGTGTATATGAGTTGAGAGATCTGACTATTCTGTCTCCAAAATCCCAAACTCAAATCAAAATCGAAAAGTTGAGAAACAATTTCTTCCTAAAAGAACTGCAAAATGTGTGGGATCTTCGCTTACTTGAACTACAATGTGGAGAGGAAGAGGAGCTACATACTGGAGGTGTTGCTTAACGGCCTGAGGCGATTGGAGTACAGAGGGTACGATTCAGCTGGCATCGCTGTTGATTCCGATCTGAAAGATGGATGCGACGTATCCAGGCCGTACATGTCTGCACCGCCCCTTGTGTTTCGCCAGGAGGGCAAGGTTGAGTCGCTGGTTGGATCGGTCTATTCAGGTCAGTTCTGATCTGTTGATCCTTTTCTTTTTCCCTGATTAATTTCTGCAAGGATCTCAGATTGTAATTGTGCTTTTGGGAGTGAAACTATTTGAATCGTATAGAGATGAGTCTCATGAATTGAATTGATACATTAAAAGATGAATCTTTCAATTGCACTCGTCTAAGCACGAAATCCTAGTTCATTTCTTTTTTTTTGGATGAAATAACTGAATAATTAACATATTCAAAATTCTCATTTTCTGCCAGCATGATTTGAAATTGAAACTAACGTGAAAATAATTGTGTATTTAATTTACAGAGGTGGATAAAAAAAAGTGAATCTTGAAAAGCCGTTTTTAGCGCATGCGGGAATTGCGCACACCAGGTGGGCCACTCACGGCGTGCCAGCTCCGCGAAACAGTCACCCTCAGTCTTCAGGCGAATTTGACGAGTTTGTTGTGGTTCACAACGGAATTATCACCAATTATGAGGTTAGTTTTGTTTAATTGTTTTGTATTTGATGTGTTGTTTATTTTGGGTTGCAAAAGTAGACGTAATTGGTTAGGACATGCATAATGTAATGTACTATTTTGTATGTAGATGATATATACTGTTTCAAATATTTGATGCCTGTTGATGTACCAAATGGTATATTATCGTGCAAAGTGGTATATAATGTACACAAAAATGGTGTATTGAGTGTACTTATGCACCATCTATGAAATGTTTATACTTCTGCAGCGAACAAATCTGAACTGAAAAAGAAATGTATAGTATATTGATCAATTTAATTTTCTCCCAATATATTAATCAATTTCTTTACTACAAATGCAAATTTTAGTGGACGAAAGTATATGTTTTTTAGCTTGTCGTCTTGTTTTATAATAAATTAATTCGATTAACTAATTTAGAAAAACAAGACGATGAACTGGTTATAAGATAAACAGTCATCTCTTTGACTTTATAATCTTTTGTCTGAAGTATGATGAATCTATTGTTTACTCATTCTTCAAGGGAAAAATTGTGATTGGCCTTTTAATTAAGATATATTTATAGATAAATTAAAATACCATGGATAACGTAACCATAAAATTCTGATTTACCAGGTTTTGAAGACCACTTTGGTTCGCCACGGTTTCACATTCACATCTGATACAGACACAGAAGTGATTCCAAAGCTCGCAAAATTTATTTTTGACAAGGCTCGCGATGCTGAAGGTAATAAAATAATTATATTAATGCTCAAAATGTCATATGTACCCATGTAAATACTATTCATGCATCACATTTTCATAGAAATTTGGGAAAAAGGGTACTGCTCGCAGAAATTGAAATTATTATTTTTTGTCAAAAAAAAAATATATATATCATAAGTTCTGCATGCAGTAGTACTATTATATAATATACTATGATCCTACAAATATACATGTCCTCCAATTTAAAATTTTTTTTTATCTTTATCCAGCTGTTCCAAATAATATCCCTTTTTCCTCTTAGACACAGTAACTTTGATTAATTATCAATCTTACTCTTTAATTATTACTTTATTATTTCTGTAGACGCGGTAATTTTGACGAGGTCATCAATCTTTGTATTTAATTCTCACTTTAATATTTATTATTTTTTGTAGAGGCGGTAACTTTCAGCCAAGTTGTGATGGAAGTAATGAGACAGCTAGAAGGAGCATATGCTCTCATATTTAAAAGCCCTCATTACCCGAATGAATTGATTGCTTGCAAGAGAGGCAGCACTCTTATTTTAGGTGTCAACGTAAGTTTCATAATTATTAGTAATAATTCCTTATTTTATTTATGTTCTTAATTAGTATGCATGTGTTAGAAATAATGATTTATTTTCTTCTTATCTTATTGTGTGGTATGTTTCTGTTTGTCTGACAGTTTTTCGGAATAGGGTTTGTTGGCCTAAGAAAAACATATTTTAGGTCTGACAATGGGTTTTCATAATTATCTGATCTTAGGTTTGAAGTTTGAAATTTCCTTTATACTTCTATAGCTAAATATGGTCTTCAAAATTTCAAATTTAGTTTTTTTTTTTTTTTCCTTTTTCTTTATTTATCGTGTTGTCATCATTTTAACATGTCATATATCTGACACATGACTTAGTCTTCTAATTTCTAATTCATATTTAACTAGAAAATGGTACAGTACCTTGTTATTGAATTTGTCTTTCTATGTTATAAAACTAATTACCTTAGTATTATATCTTATCATATGACATTGAACTGGTCATTGAAGTTGACCTTGCACAATTCTAACTACCATTATTCCCATTCTTATCTTTTAACAAATTTTCCAATTTCTTGTTTTCCCAACTCAAAACCAAAACCAATTCTTAAGCTGGTCCTCCAATCAAGCATGTTACACACATCAAATCAGTCATTCAGTTTCCCTTTTTCCATAAAAGAACAGCCCAATCAAGTTGACTTTACATATTCTAACAGGAATTAGGAGGTGAAACGAGCCGGCATTTATTCCACGACGTAAAAGCACTGACATCAAATGACAAGCCGAAAGAACTCTTCTTCTCCAGCGATCATTGCGCCATAGTCGAGAATACCAAGAACTGCGCCGCCATTGAAGACAATGAAATTGTCCACATCAAGGTAATTAAATAATAAAATTAAAATCAATGTAAGGTTAGTTAGTCCATGTTCCTTTAATATGGTTGCAATTTGGTCCTTACGCAACTGATTGAAGCTTTTTGGTCCCTGTGCTCTATAAAAGTGTGCATCCTTAGTCCCTGACATAACGGAAGAAGCTAACGCCATTAATAATTTTTTAATTGACTATTTTCTCCTTTCAATCGTGAAAGATTTTTTGTTCTTATTTTTACCAAAAAAATAAATCTTTAAAAATGGTGATACTTACAAATGTTTTTTCTTTATTTTAGAATTTGAATAAATCATTATGTTTGATATCGTTTAAAAGGGCAAAATGGTCATAAAAACGTTCCCGGTGTTGGACACTTTTGTTAGGTCAGGGACTAACTGTAAACAATTTTATAAAGCACCGGACCAGTAAGTTTAAATAAATAGTGGACTAATTTGCTACCAAATAAAGTACGGAGCCATATTTCTCATAATCTAATCTAGCTATGTCTTTTTCCTTTTCCCAACAGGACGGCAGCGTCTCAATTTTAAAATTCGACAAGAAAAAAGAAAAACCCGCCTCGGTCCAACGCGCTCTCTCCGTGCTCGAAATGGAAGTAGAACAAATAACAAAAGGAGACTACAAGCACTTCATGCAGAAGGAGATCCATGAGCAGCCTCAGTCTCTTACGACCTCCATGCGGGGCCGGCTCAAGGACGGGTCGATTTGTTTGGGAGGACTGACAGAGCACATGACGACGATCAGGAGGAGCGGGAGGATTTGTTTCATTGGCTGCGGCACGAGCTTCCATGCGTCCCTTTCTGTTGAACCATTGTTTGAGGAATTAACTGGTCAGTTATGATTGTTTATTTTATTTTATTTTGTTTGGAAAGTTATGCTTGTTTATTTTATTTTATTTTGTTTGGAAAGTTATGTTTGTTTATTTTATTTTGTTTGGAAAGTTATCTTTGTTTATTTAAAGTTGTTAAGTGTTGTAGACAATGTTAGTGTGGCTCTTATTTATGGTTGAAAAATGTCAGTGGCGATTTAGTAAATTTGGAAAAATTGGAGATTAGTTTGCAGTTAGAAAACATTAAATGGGGGATCATAAATTTATACCGTAGGAAGATAACTTGCTGCCTTTCTGCTTGCTGTATACAGAGTTATAAAATTGACTTATTTTACACAATATCAAAAATACTACCCATCATGACCTAAAAGTACGATGGCTGCTGGCAGCCCGACTGGTTCTACATTGCAAATATTATTTCTTCAATTAATTTCTCTGTGTAATATATTTGCACTATATATATTGTGGTGATGTATTTTTTCTTTTTCCATTTCTTTCATGCCAACAGACATATCAACCAGGATGCTGATAGCCAGCAATGTGATGGACCGAAAAGCACTGGTATACAAAGACGACACCTGTATCTTTGTCAGCCAGTCTGGCGAGACGGCCGATACATTGCAAGCCTTAGATTATGCGTTGGAAACTGGGGCTTTGTGTGTTGGTGTTACAAATACCGTTGGCAGCACTCTGGCTAGGAAAACGCATTGCGGTGTGCATATCCACGCTGGATGTGAAATCAGTGTCGCCAGCACTAAGGTAAAAAGAAAACTGTTTGTTTGTTTACTGGGAAATTTGCGACAATGTCCCTGCATTGTTGAAAATTCTGACAAAGCCCCTGCGGTGTTGCCGATATTGCAAATAAAAAATCATGCCATTAGGTAGAAGCTAACACCGTTGGTTTTGTTTACTGATTATTTGGAAAAAAATCTTAGAGGTTAATTAACATCTCTGTTTCTCTCTCTTTTCAGAAACTTTTTATTTTTATTTTTTTATTGTTTATTTGTACTGCTCTTTTGCTAATATATTATTTTTTAAAATTTCAGGCGTACACAAGTCAGATAGTGGTAATGGTCATGATGGCATTGGCCATCGGATCTGACAGAACGTCAACCCTCGCCAGGCGGGAAGCTGTTATCGCCGCTCTTTCCGAATTACCAAGTACATTTTCACACAACACTTTATATTCACACTTCCAAAACCAAAAAAATGAACATCTAATTTACTAAACTAAACAAATCAATCCATCTTCAGAAAAGGCAGAGGAGGTGCTGAAACTGGACTCGGAGATAAAAGAGCTGGCAAAATGTTTAATGAACGAGCGGTCCCTGATGGTGTTTGGGCGAGGGTATAATTATGCAACTGCCCTTGAGGGTGCGTTGAAGGTCATGGAAATCGCTATACTGTCCACTCACGGTATAGTGGCCGGTGAGATGAAGCATGGCCAGCTCGCACTAGTGGACGAAACTATGCTCATCCTAGTCATCGCCACTCGCGACGATTTATTCAGGTGTAAACAAAATTATTGGAAATTTGTGAAAAGCCCTTGCTTTATCGGAAATTGCAAACAAGTCCTTGCATTGTTGAAAAATTGCAAAAGGCCCCTACATCTGGCAATAAATTACGGGAAATTTGCAAAAGGACCCCTTTTGTTATGCCGAAATCGCAGAAAAGCCTCTGCATTACTGGAAATTACAAAAGGACCCTATATTTGGCAATAACGCAGGGCTCTTGTGCAATTTCGACATAATGCAGGGGCTTTCTTGCGATTTTGGCATAATTTGGTTTTTTTTTTGCAAATGTCCAGTTGGCACAATAAAACTAAAATCTATGAAATAGAAGATTTAATAAATTGAAGTTAAGAATTAATTTATTTTGCTCTTTGTAGTAAGCAACAGTCCGTGATCCAGCAATTACATGCGAGAAAGGGGAGATTAATTGTTATGTGTTCACAAGGAGATGCTAAGTTAGTTTCGCCTGATGGACGAGCGAGAGTCATTGAGGTCCCCAATCTTCCCGACTGTCTCCAACCCGTTGTCAATATCATCCCTCTTCAGGTATATATTTTTGAAAAATATTATTTTTTGTCGTATGGAGGGATAGAAATTATGAAGTATGAACTGACGTGAATTGTGAATGTTTGTGTAGTTGTTGGCGTATCATCTGACAGTCTTGAGGGGGTTTGATGTGGATCAGCCAAGGAATTTGGCGAAAAGTGTGACTACACAGTGAATAGAGAAATATGAGAATTTATTTCGTTTGGTAAATTTAATCAACTCGTTGAGATGAACCTAAGTGATTATAGAGTTTTATGTTCTTCTAGAGCTATTTTTGTTGTGATGTGATGACCTCTTTTGCTTATTGCTGTTTAGCTGGTGATTTGAGTAGTTAAAAATCTGTTTTAGCTGCTTTGGAATTTCAGTTTAAAGATGTGTTCTTGTTAAAGCCTTCATGATGGTATTTTAAAGCTATGTTCTATCTATAGCTTTTATATTTAGTTCTTACTGTATAAATGATTCATTGATTCAATTTATATATTGATTGATATCTTTTGCTATATTTGTAATCGTTTGTTATGCTTTTTTATAGTTAGACTGAATGTCTAACTAAATAAAATTTGATATTGAATCAATTTCTTTTATCTTTTTTAACTGTTCTTGTTTGGTGGTTTGATTAGTTAAATATATGTTTTAGCTGTTTTGGAATTTCGGAGTTTGAAAGTATCTTGTTGAAACCTCTTCATGAATCATGATGGTGGTTTAAAGCTTTGTTTTTTCTATAGGCTATATAGCTTTTATATTTAGTTCTTATTGGATGATTTATAAATGATTCATTTGATTCAATTTATTTATTGATTGGTATCTTTTGCTATATTTTTATTCGTTGCTATGCTTCTCTTTAGACTGGAATTTTAACTAAATCAAATTTGATAACTATTCAATAAAAAAAAAACTAAATCAAAATTGACATGAAAGAAACGGGAAATCAAATGCCGTATTGTGAGTATACAGGGGAAGTGATTGATGAGATGAGAGTGAATCTGAACGATGATTATGATGAGTATTTGTTTCAGACGGTTTGTCCAGGCGAGCAAACCCTAAAATGGAATTTCGGTACCAAATTGGTCGGGGAATCCACGAGTACCGGTAGCGGTGAATAATGAGGGGTTTGAAAATTTGCCAATTAAGATATGTGCGAAGAATATGGGTTATGTACCATAGTTGTAAACCTAATTGCTTTTGGCAGCCGATTTTGTATGACCATGGGGATGAGGGGCATCCGCATATTATGTTTTTCGCGATGAAGCATATACCGCCTTTGACGGAGTTGACTTTTTATTATGGGGTGGGTGGGTGGGTGGCAGGAGTAAGAGGTGTCTTGTGGGTCCGCGAGTTGTCGTAGGTTCTTTTGGCTAAATCAAATGAAGCCCTAAAAAGGCATTAATGTTTTTTTATTATTTTATATTTGATGAAATGTTATCATGTTATGAAAGGTGATTTTTTAGGTTAATCTTGGTAATTGTGCAGGTATTTATTGTGACTGGAGAGCAAGTGGTGAAAAAGAAGGCTAGTATGGTTTTGTTGTGAAATGGTGATACGGTGTTGTATCATTTGTCAAATCTTGCCTGTCCATATGATAACCGCCATAATTAGAAACACTAGATTCAAATGCAAGCGCCACTTTACCTAACCCGCTATAGAATCCATATCCAAACTGATTCAATTAACTTACTGAGTTGTCCCGTGACAAAATTGAAAAGTTTGAGGAACAATAGTAAAATAATCACTCAGTGGATCCCACCAATCTTGTCTTGATTTGTCATATTTACCAAATATGTGTTATACTGAATATACTATATTATAATGAAAATGAATTTAAGAAAACACAACACAATAAATACTGTTATGTAAAATAATGTTTGCTATTGAAATTGAAATTGAAATTGAAATTGCTAGCTGCATCAAACAAGTCTGTTGCCATTCAAAGTTTTTTGGCTGAGAAATTTATTAAAAACCAAAAAAAGAAAGAGAAAAAAAAACTCCAGGTGATGATTACTCCAAATGATGCACGAGCATCTAATACATATTAAATACAATACGAGTTAATTTTTTGTATTTTGAATTAACACAAACTAAAAAGGAAAAAAAAATGAGAGAGAAGGCAAAGTTACCTGTATAGGGGTAATGCTAACAATTGGTTGAAAGACGTCCAGTACGTCAGGCACTTCAATTACCTCGAATGCATATGGTGTGAATAAGGGACGATCACCAACAGTACATATTATAACTATGCGCCCTTCCCTCCCAGCTAAGTTACGAACTGTTTGTATATTCTTGTCGAAAAGGTGATCCCTCATGGCGATAACCACCAATGGACAGGTTTGATACTCAAGAGGCCCACGCTTCCTTAACGTCTCTTCCCGAATACATGCACTGGAAATGCCTAGTCCATGGAAAAGTCGCACACATTCAAGTCCGGTTCCCTCATGCACTCCTCTGCCTAATAGTAGGATTATTTTCTCCCTTGCAAATGATTCTGCTAACTCCTTCATTTGACAGTCCAAATCTAAGTTGCCCAGAATTTTTTCAGAATTTATTATAAAGGAAATCATTGGATCTGCTGCTATGATTACTATACACTTGAATTTCTTAATTTTCATATTTATTTTTATATAGAGAAAAAAAGTACATGCCTGGTAATTCAGCTATTGCTTTGAAGATGGACTCATTTCTCTTGACTGACAACCTTTCTAACCAGCAGGAAAGGGTCATCATTACTATAAGCAACACCCTGGAGCTAAAGCTCTGTCAGTAAGAAAAGAGAAGAAATTTAACTTGTTAGAAAAAAGATAACAATATTATTGATATATAAGTTTTTAACTATTTAATAAAACATACTAAAAGCTAAATTACCTCTGTAACATCGGCACTCTGGTTCGTAAGGGGAAAACATACTTGCTTTCCTAAATACCTAAACAGAGCTGTGCAAAGGGCCCCCTTCTTGTACATTTGTTTTATTTCTTCGTCAGGTGTATCGTTCAACAATACCACCAAGTCTTCATTGCACAGCACATACTCTCTGTCAAAGAACTGATCGACATACTCAACAGTTACTCCAATACCTGTTTGACAAACAAGAAAATAAACAATGCCACATAAGAATCTACTGTTTCCCATTTTGTTACAATCAAAAACTTCTCCATTTACCCTCATTTCCCTTCCATGATAACCAAGCAAGGGGAAAGATAATTGATTAATGTTTTTGGTTTTGGGGCTAGGTGGGCAGCGTGGAGCAGCTGGAGCGCAGGACTAGTTTGGTGAGGTTGCGTAGTGAGATCACGGTTTAGGTTTATTGATTCGACTCTTTCGTCCCGCTTTTATGATGTTATATTTTGGAGAATTAAATGTCTCATTAGACTTGTTCGCTTTTGTTTATTTTGATTAGAAATGATTGTATTCATGTTGTACCGTGAATTTTCATTTTATATACATGTTATGTTATTTTTGTTATGATATTTGTTTAAGCCTTAACGTATCTACGGTACGTGGCGGGTTGTTGCACTCATTTCATTTTGGGTGTGACAATAACCAGCAAGCAAGACTCCAAATCCAATCAATATTACATCTTTTCTTGAATATCCAAATGCAACCTGATTGAAAAAATAGAAGAAAATTGAAATTCCAATTTTTTCTGTGTAAAAAATCTTTTCTCTGTGAGAAAATTATCCACATGTCAGTTCAATCCATGGATTTAGTGGTTATTTATCACTTACCTTTTCTTCATTTGTTGTTTCAGAATCCTCTGAAGAAGAACCGCCATTTTTTACTACTAGAGAAATCGAGCGTCTTTTATTTCTGGTAATAGAAATTCTTGATTGACAAGCATTCTGACCTGATAAAAATAAAAATAATCCATGCTCGCAATTAAATAGAAGCTCAATTGTTAAAGAAAAAACGCAATGAAACGAAGAAATAAGAAGAAAATACCAGGAATTCTACTGGAGAAGAGAGGGAGTGAGAAGGGGCGAGTGTGACTAGTAGAAGGAGAGAGAAGCAAAGAGGAGCTTGAGATAATTCCGCCTCCCAATTGCTCTCTCCCAATTGATTTTTTTTTTCTTCCCTCGTTTTTCAAATCTAGTTTGATAAGCCTCTTGATTTTATTTGTTTAGATATTTTTTTAGAGTAAACAAAACAAACGGGTGGAAATTTTTCCGCGACTTGTTTTTTCCACCTCTTCTTGGCATGGCTTGTTATTCAGCCACGTAGCATGTATTTGAGTTCTAGGTTCTGTCACTATCCAGTATTTGAGTTCTAGGATTCTCTAACAATGCGGCATTTGATATCCCGCTTCTTTCATATCAAATTTGATTTAGTCAACTTTCAGTCTAAAGAGAAGCATAACAATGAATATAAATATAATAAAAGATACAAATCAATATATAAATTAAATCAATGAATAACTTATCAACCATCCACTAAATATAAAAGCTATAGATAAAACACAGCTTTAAAACACCATCATGAAAGCTTCAACACAATATTTTTGACTAGTCATATCACTGGCTAAACAGCAATAAGGAAAAAGCAAGTTAATCACATTACAACCAAAACAGCTGTAGAATTAGAACATCAAACTCTATAACCGCTCAGGTTCATCTCATCTCCAAAAGTTAATTTAGTTTACCAAACGAAATAAATATTCATTTCTCTATTTATTGCGTGGTAACACTCTTAGCCAAATTCCTGGGCTGATCAACATCAAACCCCCTCAACACTGTCAAATGATACGCCAATAACTACATAAACATTCACACATTTACATCAGTTCAAACTTCACAATTTACATCCCTCCGTAAGATAAAAAATAATATTTTTTTCTAAATACCTGAAGGGGAATGATGTTTATGATAGGCTGGAGACAATCGGGTAAATTGGGGACTTCAATGACTCTTGCTCGTCCGTCAGGCGAAACTAACTTGGCGTCACCTTGTGAACACATAACAATTAATCTTCCCTTTCTCGCATGTAATTGCTGAATCACCGACTGCTGCTTACTATAAAAAGCAATAATAAAAAATAAATCATCAATTAAATTTATTATAATCTTCTACTTCGTAGACTTTAATTTGATTGTAACAATTTAATGTAAATAATTATAGGGAAATTCGCAAAAAAAAACCTAAATTATGCCGAAATTGCAAAAAACCCCTACTTTATGTCGAAATTGCAAAAAAGCCCCTACTTTATGCCGAAATTGCCAAAACGCCACTGCACATTGCCAAATTAGGGGCTTTTTGCAATTTCCAATGATCCATCTCTTTCCAATTTCAGCATAATGCAAGGGCTATTCTGCAAATCTCCCGTAATCTTATCTATACCTGAATAACTTGTCGCGAGTGGCGAGCACTATGATGGGCATATTTTCGTCCACTAGTGCGAGCGGGCCGTGCTTCATCTCGCCAGCCAGCATGCCGTGCGTATTCATTATAGCAATTTCCATGACCTTCAAGGCTCCCTCACGGGCAGTTGCGTAATTATACCCTCTTCCGAAAATTAATAAAGACCGCTCATTGACTAACGACTCCGCCAGCTCTTTCATTTCCGAGTCCAGTTTTAGGACTTCTTCTGCCTTTCCTGAAGATTCATTTGTTTGGTAAATTAATTTTTTTATTTTTAGTTTTTAGTTTTGGAAGTGTTAAGAGTGTTGTGTGAAAATGTACTTGGTAATTCGGAGAGACCGGCGATAACGGCTTCCCGCCTGGCGAGGCTTGACATTTTGTCAGATCCAATGGCCAATGTCATCATGACCATTACCACTATCTGACTTGTGTATGCCTAAAAAGTAAAAAATAAAATTAACAAAAAAATCAAATAAACAAATAAAAAGCAAATAACCAACTAAATCATCAGCGAAAAGAGAGAGAAAGAGAAAAAACGACATTCATTAATCTTCAAGAAATATTTTCAAATACCACAGGGGCCTTTTCGTAATTTTCAACTTTTGCAAATTTCCCAATAAAAATAAATAAAATTAACAAAAATAACATTCTTTTTTAACTAATCTTTCAGAATATTCCTTTTTTTCAAATAATCAGTAAAAGAAAAAAACAACCGGCAGGGAGTGAACTTTCCTCAACACCGGAATACCTCAGGGTCTTTTTCCTAATTTCCAACAATTCCGCTACTTCTTTACAAACTTCCCAATAAACAACCAACCAACCCCAACCAACAGAACTTTCTTTCTCACCTTAGTACTTGCTACACCGATCTCACATCCCGCATTAATATGCACGCCGCAGTGCATATCAAAATAAAAAAATAATAATAAAATAAAATTAACAAAAAGAATCAAATAAACAAACAAAATAACCAACTAAATCGTCAGCGAAAAGAGAGAGAAAGAGAAAAAAAGCAACGTTCATTAGTCTTTACAAAACATTTTTCTCAACTAATTAACAAAAGAAAGAAATACCTTAGTACTTGCCACACCGATCTCACATCCGGCATTAATATGCACGCCGCAGTGCGTCTTCCTGGAAAGAGTGCTGCCGACAGTGTTGGTCACGCCGACGCACAGCGCGCCGGTCTCGAGAGCGTACTCGAGCGCCTGGAGCGTGTCGGCGGTCTCGCCCGACTGGCTCACGAAGATGGCCGTGTCCTCTTTGAATATCAGGGCCGTTCGGTCCATCACGTCGCTCGCGATTAAAGGCGCCACCGGAATATCTGCTCAAAAGGATACAACTGGTCAGTAATCTTCTTGTGTTTTTTTTCTAAGTGCAAACCGATTCCCAATTTTTCTGAATTTTAAACACACGCTGCCCTTTCTTACCTCTAATCTAGCCACCCACCCATTTTACAAAACGAAAAATCAACAATAAACTAATCAAATAAAATATTATTAATAAAATAAGAAACTAATCAAAAATTAAAAATATATATTAAAATAATTGACCAATTAACTACTAATACTAAAATAATAAAACAACTGACCAGTCATTAACAAAACCAACAACAAACAACCAAAACAAAACAAAAACAACTGACCAGTTAACTCCTCGACAAAAGGCATGACGGCACGAGCAGCGTGAAAGCTGGTTCCACACCCCACAAAACAAATCCGCCTGCTCCTCCTAATAGTCTTCATGTGCTCCTTCAGCCCTCCCAAACAAATCGACCCGTCTTTCAGCCTGCCTCTCATTGAGGTCGTCAGAGACTGAGGCTGCTCATGGATCTCCTTCTGCATGAAGTGTTTGTAGTTTCCTTTTTTGATCTGTTCGACTTCCATTTCGAGTACGGAGAGAGCGCGTTGGACCGAGGCCGGTTTCTCTTTCTTCTTGTCGAACTTTAGTATTGAGACGCTGCCGTCCTGTTGATGAAAATCGTTGGATTGAGTCGTGTGAAATATGATGAGGAATGAATGCAATGTGTTATTTTATAAGGAAATAATGTGTTATTCTACGTTTTGAGATAAATGCGCTGTTGGTCCTTGTACTTTAGTAGAATCGCAATTTAGTCCTTGTACTATTGATTTGGCATGTTTGGTCCCTACCTCAGGGACCAAGCATGCTAATTCTCGTAAAGTATAGGAACCAAACATGTCAAATAAATAGTACAAGGACTCAATGAATCGGGGACTAACGGTGCACAATTCTATAAAGAACAAGGACCGAACTGCAATCCAATTAAAGTACAGGGACAGACTAAACCATGCATTTATCCTTTTATTATTTTAATTATTACCTTGATGTGGACAATTTCGTTGTCTTCAATGGCCGCGTAGTTCTTGGTGTGCTCAACAATGGCACAAAGATCGCTGGAGAAGAAGAGTTCTTTCGGCTTGTCGTTTGCTGTAAGTGCTTTTACGTCGTGGAATAAATGCCTGCTCGTTTCGCCTCCTAATTCCTGTTGGATTTAATTTAATTTGAAGGGTTTGTGAGGGAGTGATTAGTGATATGTAAAGTCAACTTGATTGACCTTTTCTTTTATGAAAAAAGGGAATTAAATGACTAATTGAATACAATGTGTTTGATTGGAGGACTAGCTTAAGAATTGGTTTTGGTTTGAGTTGGAAAACAAGAAGGTGGAAAATTTGTTAAAGATAAGAATGGGAATAATGGTAGTTAGAATTGTGCAAGGTCAACTTAAATGACCAGTTCAATGTCATATGATAAGTTAGAAGACTAAGTTAATTAATTGTTTAACATAGTAAGACAAATTCAACAACCACAATCAAAAGTCAAAAAGACAAATTCAATAACTAAGTACTGTACCATTTTTTAATTAAACACGAATTAGCGGTTAGAAGACTGTCATATGTCAGCTGTATGACATGTTAAAATGATGACAACAACATTATAAATTACAAAAAGGAATATAAAACAACTGGATTTGAAGATATAAACCCTTGATTTGTAATCAAATTTCAAACCTCAAATCAGTTTTTCTCAGGCCAACAAACCATAATTCGAAAAACTGTCACAGACAAACAGAACACACAATACGATAAAAAAAGAAATCATTATTTCTAACACATAAATACTAATTAAGAACATAAATAAAACAAGGAATAATTATGAAACTTACATTGACTCCTAAAATAAGAGTGCTGCCTCTTTTGCAAGCAATCAATTCATTAGGGTAATGAGGGCTTTTAAATATGAGAGCATATGCTCCTTCCAGCTGTCTCATTACTTCCATCACAACTTGACTGAACGTAACCGCTTCTACAAAAATAATAATTAAATAATATTAAAATGATAATTAAATACTAAGATTGACAACCTGGTCAAAATTACAGCGTCTACAAAAATAATAATGTAATAATTAAAGAGTAAATACTAAAATTGACAACCTGGTCAAAATTATCGCGTCTACAAAAATAATAATGTAATAATTAAAGAGTAAGATTGGCAACTTGGTCAAAGTTACCGCTTCTACAGAGATAATAAAATAATAATTAAATACTAAGATTTACGACTTGGTCAAACAGTTTAGAGCAATAAAGAAGGGAAAATTGTGTAAGTGGGAACCAACTTGCAGAGATGTGATGATGAAAAAGGGATATTAGTTGGAACAGCTGGATAAAGATAATAAAAAATAATAAATTTAAAGACATGTATACATGTAGGATATTAGTATAATATATAATAATATTGCATGTAGAACTCTATGATATTTCTTTATTACGAAAAAAATATATCTCAATTTCCGCGTGTAGTACTATAGTACTGTTGGATTATATTACATGAGTGCATTCAAAGAATTCTCTTTTTAGGGTTACATACATCATGTATATCTTAGTTTAGGGGCAAATACATATTTTTACCTCTTCAAATCCCCAAAAACAAGTCATACTTATATCCCTCATAAAAAAAAATACGCAAAACAGCATGTACGCCCATAAAAATATAAGAAATACATAAATACCCCATTTTTCCAAATTTCTTCAAAGATTCATTTTATTACCCATCCCATATTTACATGATTATAGCTGTATATATGACACCCATCCCATATTTACATGATTATAGTGGTATATATGACAATTTGAGGTTTTTCAGGGGCGTTTATATAATTTTTTATTACCTTCTGCATCGCAAGCCTTGTCAAAAACAAATTTTGCAAGCTTTGGAATCACTTCTGTGTCTGTATCAGATGTAAATGTGAAACCGTGGCGAACTAAAGTGGTCTTCAGAACCTGATAAATTAGAATTAAATGACTGTTATATATGGTATTTTAATTTATTTACAAATATATATACTTGACTAAAAGGACGATCACACTCCTTTGAAGAATAAGTAAACAATAGATTTATCATACTTCCAGACAAAAGGTTATAAAACTCAAGAGATGCCAATTTATTTAATATACAACAAGGCGGCAGCTAGTGTAATAAACAACATATACTTTCCTCCACTAAAATTTGCATGTGTAGTAAAGAAATTGATTAATATATTGGGAAAAAAATAAATTGATTAATATACTATACATTTCTTTTTTAGTTCAGATTTGTTCACTGCAGAAGAATAAACATTTCATAGATGGTGCATAAATTTACTCAATACACCATTTTTGTGTACATTATACCATTTTGCATGATAATATACCAATTGATACTGTATACCAAAACACACCAAATGTACAATACTATATTCTGCATTTTGCACCAATTAATTGTGTCTACTTTTTGCACCCAAAATAAAGAACACATCAAATACAAAACAATTAAGCAAAACGGACCTCATAATTGGTGATAATTCCGTTGTGAACCACAACAAAGTCATCGAATTCGCCAGAAGACTGAGGGTGACTATTTCGCGGAGCTGGCACACCGTGAGTGGCCCACCTGGTGTGCGCAATTCCAGCATGTGATAAAAACAGCTTTTCTAGATTCACTTCCATTTTATCCACCTCTGCAAATTAATCACACAATCTTTTATTACGTTAGTTGTGAATCGAAAAACGAAAGAAAATCGGCATTTCCTGCTTAGATGAGTCCAATTGAAGGATTCAACTTCTAGTTCATCTATCTAATTCCTCAATCCTCATACTCATTTCAGTTTAAATAAAATTAATTTCGCACTCAAGCACTATTATTTCAAACTTCTCAGATTTCAACCCCGAAATTTGAAATTCTCAGACAAATTAATCAGGGAAAAAGTAAGGATCAACAGATCAGATCAGACCGGACCTGAGTAGACCGAACCAACCAGCGACTCAATTTTGCCTTCCTGGCGAAACACAAGGGGCGGCGCAGACAAATACGGCGTGGAACGGTTGCATCCATCTTTGAGATCGGAATCGACGGCGATGCCAGCTGAATCGTACCCTCTATACTCCAGTCGCCTCAGGCCGTTAAGCAACACCTCCAGTATGTAGCTCCTCTTCCTCTCCACATTGTAGTTCAAGTAAGCGAAAATTCCGCACATTTTTGCAGCTCTTTTGGGGGAGAAAAAATCGTTGTCTGCTCGAGTTTGAATTGAATTGAAATTGGATTTTGGAGACAGAATAGTCAGATCTTTCGATTTATATACAGAAAAGGAAAAAAATGAGGGGTGACACGGAGGTCCACAGTTTATTTCATTCACTTTTCATGTCTGCATTTTCCTACGAGAAGTTGGCATGGCGAATATTAATTGGTTAGAGGCTAGAGTTGGTTCTGTATTTTGTAGTGCCACGTAATTTTAGTGAGGTGAGCGTAGAACCTAAGCTCAGTCAGAGGAAAATGCTACGAAACAAACAAAGCGGTTTCAGATATGTTGAAATAGGGACAGATAGTTGTATTACCTATACTTCACGAGATATGGCTGACTTGTTGAAATATCATTGGTTGTTGTTTACCATATGACATCTATCATCTATTAAAAAATCTCCCACGTCAGCAACGATGTGAAATTTGTAAAATATCGACGTGGCCGGGAAAAGCGCGCTCTGACGAGAGTATTGGCGCCCTATACTGCCCGTTGATTTTGCATCGAGATTAGCGCGAAGGAATAATGTCCTTAGGGGGGGCTTTCTTTGACTTGACTGGGTCCCTATTTAATGACTTGTATTTATTTCCTGATGCTTAATAAATGCAAGTGGCTTGCCAAAAAATGTAAATGATACACATTGTAAAAAGAAGAGAGAAAAAAAAAAGATACAATGTAAAAGTTCATTAACATTTATGGATATCTATGATAACTTTATGACTGCACCTGCCACCTGGTCATTTGTGGCATACAATAAATGACTGCACTGCACCTGGTCAGGTGAGGTGAGGTGAGAGTGTGAGACTAAGTATAAAAAGATGGGAAATTCTTCAAAAACCCCCTAACTTTTCTGCTATTTATCAAAAACCCCTAACTTTTCAATGTTCTTCAAAAACCCCCTATAAAGTGAATTCAATTTTTT
Source organism: Juncus effusus (assembly GCA_027726005.1). Taxonomy (NCBI): domain Eukaryota; kingdom Viridiplantae; phylum Streptophyta; class Magnoliopsida; order Poales; family Juncaceae; genus Juncus; species Juncus effusus. The sequence goes on along the minus strand of CM050910.1, from coordinate 687,134 downwards.
TTTAGCCCCCTATGGTGTTAAATTCAATTTTTCCATCCAATTTTGATTTGTAAAAGACTAAAATACCCCTCATATATTTATTTTCATGTCATATTTTATTGCATTAAATAAATAAAAAATAAATTTATATTTTACACTAAATTTAAATTAATGACTACAATATAGACAAAATCACAATAAATAGTAGTGACGAAAATAATATTTTACGAAATATAAAATTATAATTTAAATATAGGATAATAAAAAAAATCGTAATATAACACCATAAAATAAAAACTAACATATCATAAAATATCGTAAAATTAACATCGTAAAATATTATATTAAAAAATAATATATTTATTTATTATTTTATTGAATATAATAAAATATGAAAATAAATATATGAGGGGTATTTTAGTCTTTTACAAATCAAAATTGGATGGAAAAGTTGAGGTTAACACCATAGGGGCCAAAAAAAAAATTGAATTCACTTTATAGGGATTTTTTGAAGAATATTGAAAAGTTAGGGGGTTTTTGATAAATAGCAGAAAAGTTAGGGGGTTTTTGAAGAATTTCCCTATAAAGATAATTGAAGTGATTATCATGTATCCATGTGCTTTGGATGTTCGAATTATTATTACTTTATAAGAAAAAAATGATTATTGTTCCAATGGATGGGTAAGATAATCAGATGTTTAGATTACAATTCAAGTTAGAACCGTAACAGAATTCAAAATTATTGACTTTTTTGCAAATATCTATGGAAAAAATATCATTTTATAAAATATCTTTCGTCAATTTTATTTGGAGAAATAATACTTTCCATCGGCCAATGGACGAAACTGAAGAAATTTTGCCCAACCAATGGACGGAAAGTGCAGACTCTTATTTTTTGTATATATTCAGCTATTAGCGTTTAAACATCTCTTAATTAAGGTTAAATATCAATTCCGCTTAGTAAATGTACGAAAATATCAATTTTTTTATGTCTGCGGACTTAGAGAAAAGAAAATTCTAATTTTGCCCAATTTTGCATAATCACCGTGCGAAACTGGATTTTTAAGTTTAATTATTTCTAAATTAAGATGATTGCTGCTCTAATCAAATTTCTCAACAAATTTGCGCGGTGGGAGGACGAAATAATCAATTTCATCCGGCAACTGAGTGAACGTGTTACTTTTACAAATAAAGTTAATCAATGACTATTTTATGAAATAAATTCTTCATAGCTATTTAAAAAAAAGGCACCCTAGTAAAAAAAAAATCTGAAATAGACTTTAGGCTTAATATAAGTTAGAACATATTATACATAGCAAAATCTTGATTTTTCCGAACAAGAATCTAAGACTTTCTCACAGCACCAGTGGCTTAAAAGTTAAAATTCAAATAGAAAAAATCACTCTGAGCATCTGACATTATTAAGTTTCTGAAATTAATACTTTCAATCTCAGGACAATTAAGTTTTTTTTTTGTTTATTAAACTCAGAACAATTAAATCTTAAGTATCCACCACATCAGATTGCATACTCAGTTCAGTCTTTGGAGGCATTGCTCTTGGAGTTTTTATTTTCTCATTTTTCTTCCTCTTTTTTTCTCTGTTTTTTGTTGAACATCTAGTTTATTTTGTAATCTTCAGCAATTATATTGATGGATTAATTCTTACTGTTTTCATTTAGTTCAATCCAATATTTGTTCCTGGCTTGGCAGGATCCCATTTTTTTTTTTTTTTTTTTTTTTTTGCAAAAAAAGGTATTATTCTGAGCATCTTGAAATTACTTAAAAATTATTTCAAACATCACCTAATTTCATTGTATTATGAAGCAAATGATCATTCTGATCCCAATTTATACTAAAATTCAGCACAAGATGAAATGCACAATCATGAAATTCAATGAAAAAGAATCACTAAATTCATATATATCTACCATAAACAAATGAAAGAACAATTTACTCCCGCTCAATCTCTCTCATACAACACTAAGTACCAAAACAATGAAAAAAAACTCATTACACAAATCATAAGCAATCTCAGAGCAAATTCAGTCCCTCAAAAAAATCTCAATTCAATCAAATCAGAGTGCAAGACCAAATTCCCTCATAAAAATCTCAAATTCAGTCAATTAATCAGAGAAAACCAAATAGAACAGCAAATCCAAGCACGAAAAGCCATACAATGTGCACAAGAAGCAGCGCTTGACCTGAAACAGGGCTGGCTCCGCCGTCTTTGACCTCACAATACCCCTTCTTGGCCACGTCTACGCCTGCACACGCCGCCTCCGTACAGCCGCACCAGTACGTGACGCCATTGACGCCGCAGACCGGATCGGGTCTGAAGCAGTTCACGGGGCAAGAAGGCTGAGATCCGTCCGATAAGCCTGGGCAGGGATCCGTTTCTTGCGTGATTTCTTGTGCCGATGAAGCTACCGTTAGGGTTAGGAACAGAGAGAAAAACAGAAGAAAAGAAAGAAGGGAGGGCATGATGAGACAATGAGCCGCCGGCGGTGATCGCTGGAGAAGAGAAAGGGGAATCTGCGGTGATGAAACCCTAAACCTAGAGGAAATGATCGGTTTTCTTTTTGTTGTTGAATTGAAGTTTTCGATTTTAGGAGGAGAAGGAAAGAATCGAAGAATGAGTTGGAAACCGGTGGGTTGGGTTTGATTAGGTCCAATATGTGAGCTGGATATGGTCCGCCATTTAATATTTACACCGAACCGTGTCTGTAAAGATGCAAAAGACAAAATCAAGGACCGGATAAAGAACACGTCTAAGCAAAAAGAATAGAGCAGCATATGTTCTTTCCTTTTCCACATTCTAGTTTGAAGTGGGTGAACAAATCAATAGAATCAAAAGACTAGAATTTTCCACACGCTGTTCAACAAAAATTGAAAGACAATAAAAACGATTGATCAAAATCTCAAAAGCAGTATATAAATAAAATAAAAATACAACTCAAACAAATGAGTTAAATAATAACACTGAGGGATTCAAATTTAATCAAGCAAATATTAACTGGTTCTGATTCATTCATCTGAAGAGAAAAAAAATGTTCAAGTATCACTGTCTCACACAAACAAACACTTGTAACAATCCAAAAAAGGCAAGAAATTAAAAAGAAACAATAAAGTCTAATTTCAAACTTAATCTAATAATATTAATCTGCATCCATTTCCTCAAGTGCTGCCTTAGCTGCTGTTATTGCTTCCTGCAGCAGATTATCTGGAACCTGCATTTATATAATTAAATCATTATAAAGAGAAAAGTCCAATTTTACCCCTTCAACTATTGAATTAGTTCAATTTTTAGTCCCTCAACTTTTTTATGGTGCAATTTTAGTCCCTCAACTATTTAATAAGTGAGTTTTTGGTCCTTCAATCCGTTAAGTGCTTAAGTGTCCGTTAAATATGACACGTAATCAATGATGTGGCATATATTCTTAACACATACACAATAACGTGTTAATTTTTATTTAACAAATAAACATGCATAAAAAATATACATTTTTTAATAAAAATAATATTTTAAGAAAAGAAGGGAATTAATAATTTTTTTATTTTTTTCAAATATTTGTCACGTTACTAATGCCACGTCATTGCTTACGTGTCAAATTTAACGGACACATCAAAAATGAGCTAGTTCAATAGTTGCGGGGGCAAAAATAGACTTTTCTCTATTATAAATAAATAAATACACCAAAAATTACCTAAAAAATTAATTAACAAAGAAAAAAATATATTATCTTAATTATTGGATTTATTACCTTTTGATGGATTCGGTTTGATTCATCACAGACCCAGCTCAGCTCCAGTTCAAAGGCTTTGTCTTTTGCTTCATCATGCACACCATAAATTCTACCATATAAAACATATTAACATTATAAAACAGTAAATTAGTTAATTCATAGGAGTAAAATAGAATATTAGAAGGAAAAAAGGGAATATTTATTTACATCTTGGCAACTTCAATTATGCCTTCTCTGCAAGTCATCTCAGAAAGCTTCAATTTCTCTATTTCCCTGCACATTATAATATTTATTCACATAACATCAGTAAGAACCAAAAATATAAATATATATGATAATAATTATTTTTCCTAATTAAAATCCAACAAATTATACAGCATTTAAAGCTCACAAAATGTAAAAGGATAAAAAATACTCACGTTTTAGCAGCTTGCCTTCCTTTTCCAAGTGCAGCTCCAAAGTACCTCTATTAACAAAAATATATCAAAAAATAATTAAATAAATGAATTTAATACTTAATTTAAACTAAAATAATTATAATAATCAATAAAATAATAATAATTCTTACATAAGAAACGCCAGAAGGTTCAACCATGTAGAGCTGCGGGCCATCCCTGTCATACCCTCCAATAATAACTCCACATCCAAAAGGCCTTTTATATAAAATTAAATAACAATCATATCATTACCAAAGTTTAATTTCAATACTAATCATATAGTTTTTCTTTATTAAATAAAATAAATAATTATTTGTTATTTAATTACCTGAGCCACCAGTAGAGAGTGCAAAGATGAACGTAACTCGCAACACGCTCTGCCAGCTCCTTTACTGGCATTGGCTCTCCATAAGTTCTATTAAAATATCATAAATTATTTTTAAAATTAGCATCAATAAAAATAATTATACTTATTGGCCATTATGAGTTATTTATTAACATTCAAAAAAAATAATGAAAAATACTTAACCTTTCATAATTAGTGGCTTCTGATTTGGCACGAGCGACAATCTGCCTTCCATCAGCAGCTAATCCAGCCACAGACTGATAATAAATTAAATTAAAATTGAAATTAAATACAAATTTAAAAGTAAATAAATTAAAATTGAATAAAATAGTTCAAAATTACCATGCCAGAGTGGCGATCAACTGAGTGGATCCTGCGATTTGATCCAGATAGCATCATTTTTGACGCAATTAGCTTCTCAACCCCCTAAAATTCACAAAACCCAATTTTATTACAATAAATCGAGATGAATATAAGAAAAGAAGGAAAAGGAAACGATTTGACTGGATTCGTACCATAACAATTCCATCCTTGCACTTGATTCCAATCACAGTCCTAAAACAAATAAATAAATAAAAAACATAAACCACCAATCTCAGCCTAATTTCACTCAAAACCTCGAAAAATCGAGTAAAAATCAGAAAAATCAAAACAAATACAAAATCTAACCCGCTGTTGTCGACTGCTTTAGCGGCGTACTCGATCTGAAAAACGCGCCCGTCTGGAGAGAAGGTCGTCACTGACAGATCGTAACCCGTGCCTATGCTGCTCATTTTTCACTCTTTGCTGCTCTCTCTCTCTCTCTCTCTCTCTCTCTTGTTGCGAGTATGAAAATGGAGTAAGGGCTTTGTTTATTACTTGACGAGGGTTTTCTTTTCTTCTGCTCCAAGAGAGGAGAGCGTGATGAAAGAAGGAAGAAAGAAAGAAGGAAACGTTGATCCAGCCCATATTTATCTATTGTGGGCCGAAACACAACTTAAGTTTGAAATTTTGGATTAGGCCCATAAATAAGCCCAGCCAGTTAGTTAATACTAGATATTTTTCCAAGACACAAATTACGATATTTTTTGGGGGATAAGTTTACATGCAACCCTGTAAAATGTAAATATATCATATCTGCTCCTTTTGTAGGGGTACAAATGAAAATGTTCACTTATCCTCCTCGCTCAGCCAGAGCTCCACTTTGAGCAGAGAAGAGAGGATAAAAAGAATTAGCGGTACATTTTATTCCCTGCTCTCTTTTTTTTAATTTGTGAACTGAAAATTTTCATATCAAAAGCAAATTCACAGATTTATTCCGACCAGAATTCTTTTTCTCTTTCCCCTAATTGGTTTTTTAATTCCATAGTTTGAGCTTTAAAACATCCAAATGGCGACAATTTCATCTTTGTGCGCCTCAAATCTTCAAATCAGAAACCAATTTCTCTGCCGAAACCGAGAATTCAAGCCCCTAATTAGGAAGAACAAGCACTCACACAATCAAAAATCGAGATTTGTTGTGCTGGCCGTAACAAAAGGCTCAGCAAAATCGAGCAAAAAATCAGACGAGAAAATTCCGTCATGGGCCAGGCCTGATTCTGACGAGCCTCCACCTTGGGCGAGTAAAGAAGGCAAAGGAAATAATAATAATCAATCTACAGTTGAAATTCCTTATGTTGCATATTTACTCGCCTCAGCTATTACAGCCATTGCAGCGGTACTTCAAATTTATTTTAGTTTTATTTGAGTTTCTTTTGTAATCAATTCAAGTTTAATTTCTTCTTGAATTTGGAGTGAGAATTGTTCTTTTTTTAATGCAGATTGGTTCAATATTTGAATATGTGAATCAAAAGCCGGTTTTTGGGGTTTTAAATTCTGATAGCATATTTTATGCGCCATTGCTTGGGTTCTTTGTTTTCACTGGGATCCCAACTTCAGTAAGTTTTGATTGAATTCTCTACTTTATTTTATTTTTATTTTTGTTTTTATTTTATTTCTTACTTATTTGATTATTTGTGCATTAATTTTATGCAGGGGTTTTTGTGGTATAAATCTGTTCAAACAGCCAATAAGGAAGCCGAAGAACAAGATCACAGAGACGGTTTTCTCTAGAAGTACGATTCATAAATCATATTTAATGGTTTAATATTTGGTTTGAAATTTTCTTTTTAATTTTAGCTGAAATGATATTTTGTGGAAGTCATGGCAGTTTTTATTTGTTCATGTATATAATCATGAAAAGAGGAACTAATAAACTACCTGGTTTCTGTTGAAAGAAATTCTTCGTTTCAACTTTTTCGGCTGTAATTTCCCTATTGAATCTATTTTTATATTAACATTAGTTTAGGGAAATGTTCATTTTTTAAAAACAAACTACGCACAGAAATGTTTATATATTAAATATACGCATCTTTATATTCTCATAACTGGATTTTGATATCCCATAACCCTATTTTAAAATCTCAGATTAGGCACAACCATGTTAAAAAGGTATTCAATGTCATTTCGGTGCAATGCTTGCAATTAAAATTTTAAATAAATAATAACAAAATAGAACATCACTGGTTTGCAATCATAAAATACAACCTAAATCCAAACACCACCAAATTTCACTTGAATAATAATTAATACGCTATAACCCATGAAAAACACCACATAAATTCGCCAAACCAACCAACCAACAAAGCAAAAATGATACCCAACATCTTATTAATACTAACAACAATAATAATAACCAATCACTCCCAACTCATAAATCTCCTATCAAATAACTGTTAGACAATCCCCAAAATCCCCTCTCAATCCTCTCCATTTCCTCCCAAACCCTAACTTTCTCACTCCCCACCTTTCTTACTCCTAAAACTCTCCTTCATAACAGCAAACTTCTTCTTGCACTGCACCACTGTCTTTCCCGGCACGGAAGCCGAGACCCTCTCCCACCTCTGACTCGCGTCCTTCGGAAAGGCTTTCAAAGCCTGGATCAACGCCCTCTCTTGAACGTCACTCCAAGCCTCAGAATCCAATTCCCGGTTATTCCCAGATCCGGAACTTGGAATCCCGGAACTCGAACTCCCGGGTTTCACATCCTCTGCAGTCTCAACTCTTGTGGAAAGAGGGGAGGCGATAACAGGAGCCGGTTTACGCTTCTCAAGGAAAGAATCGAAGGCTTTGTCAGAGTCCGGTTTTTGAAGCAGCACGGTTTTGGTGGCCTTTAGTATTTCGTCGACTGAACGATTTGTGCCGATATAATCAGAAATCACTTCCCACCTTCTAGAAGTTCCCTTAGGATATTTCTGCATGCCTTTTCTCAGCATTTCGATCTCCTCTTTTCCCCACGGTTTCTCCTTCTTCTCAAATGCGGCTAAAACGACAGGCTCCTTTTTGGGCTCAGAAACCGGCTTTTCAATTCCACCTTTTGAATTTGTGATTTGAGCAGCAGCACTACTGTTACTGCTATTCCCGTTTTGTTGGATTTCAGTTCCGTCTTTATTTAGGGTTTGTTTCAAAGCCCTAGAAATCTCGTCGAGAGCCTTGCCTTCAATTTTATCGCACAATTCCTTGAGCTGCAAACTATCGAATTTCGCGCAAATATCGTCCACATCATCTTCAGAAACCGGGAATTGCTTTCCGGCCAAAACCGGGCTCACAATTCCCCTCAATCTTGTCCTCTCTTTCCTCTTCAGCCTCTTTTCTCTCTCCTTCAACTTCTTCTGACTCAGCGCCAGCTCAGCAGCCTTTCTATCTTCCTCCTCTTTCTTCTTTTTTTCCTCCTCAGCCTTTCGTTTTTCTTCCTCTTCCTGCAATTTTTTCGCCTGCAATTTCGCCTCCTTTTTCTGCAATTTCTCCAATTTGGCATTTTCTTTTCTCTTGATTATTCTTGGGTCCCTCTTAAACGCATTATCAACCAAATTCCTTATTCTAACATACTCCAATTTTCTCGCTTTTTCCTGCAATTTCAAATTTTGCCTCTCCATCCATCTCTTGTGCTCTCTCGACTCGGCTTCTTCCAAATCATACTCATCTGAAGAGGGAAATTCCCTCCAACTCTTAAAACCATACCAAAAATCATAAAATTTATCGACCGATTTCAAATCCATATTTTCATCGCCCAAATTCGGTACCGGTTGGTACACAGACCACCTTCCGTTTCTCGCGAAAACCGGCCCAAAAACCCTAAAAAAATCCTTGGGCCCACAATCCGTCGGAATTTCATCGTCAAATTCATCCGTAGAGTCAAAAATCCTTCTCTTAACAGGATCTATCAAAACCTCATAAGCCTCTTGAATCGCCTTAAAATGGCCTTCAATCTCCTCTTTCTTCTTTTCTTTCGCCTGTTCAGTTAACTCGTTCAGAAGCAAAGAAGCTTGTTTATCGGGATGGTGCTTTAAAGCCATTTCTCTGTAACTCTTCTTGATCTGATCTTCTGTTGCTAAGAATCTCAAATGGCTTAAACCTAAAAGGGCGTAATGGTCTTGTTGCACTTTGCCATCCTCTCCAGTTTTCTTCTTGCCTTTGGTGCTGTAGGATTCTGACGATGGGGCCCGGTCGTCAGAGGAGACGGACCGGGAATCCGTTTCCGGTTCTTGGTCTTCAGAATCGGGATTTGAAATCCCGGAAAGTTGGAGGGCGATGGAGTGGAATGAATGGCCGGCCGGCTCGTAATTCAGGGCTTTGATTGGGAGGCAATTTGAGGAGATTTGGATCGGTTCCCCGTTTGGGAGCTGATCTGGCGAGTATGTGAGGAGTAAAAGGGATTTTGAGATCTTCATTTTTGGGTGGTAGTTAAGACGGGATTTGAGCCTGTGTTGAATTGGACCTGTGTAAAATTGAGAAATGAATGGTTAGAAGGGATGTTGAGTAAAGAGGAGTTTGGGTAAAGAAAAGAATTTGACATCGTTAGGGCAGAAATTGAATACTAGACACTGAAATTGCGGATTTAGAATCATAAATAAGCACTTTTGCAAAGGATAGTAATAGTAATAACAATTAAAAACGTAGCAGTAATACTAATAACTTCTGATAAGAATAAAGTAACTAAAAATAACTGATTAATAACAAATTCAGCAGTATTAGTAAAATACTAATAATAACAACAATATGACAGATTATAACTTCCTAACAATTACCTCTTCGTATAAAAAAACAGTATAAAGAAAAATCACTGAAAGAAGATCGAACATTCATACTTCTCAGAAATCCACTCAAAAAGAAAGATCTCGTAACTCAAGCAGACGATTAACCGCAGTATAACAGTATAACTATTCACGTAAAAAGAAAATAAACAAACAGAGGGAGAGAGAGAAGGAGCTTACGGCGATAAGAATGATACTGAAAGGAGGAGAGAGGCGGCGGAGCAAGGGTCCCGGCGAGGCGGGAGGAAGGAGAAGGGTGGCGCGCCGACTCTAGCAGGCTGCCTTGTAGTTTCTAGGGTTAGAGAAAAAGAGGAAATTGAATGAATGGGGTTTAGTCCTGCGATATTAAATACTTTCGTGTCAATAGCTTATATATATTTTTCTTCTGGTTTCTTTCTGTTTGCGTATAGAATTAGGAGTCTACTTGTCTTTACTTTTGACGGGCCGATTTAATGGAATATATCATTAAAGTCCAAGCCCAATAATAAGTCGACGCCCAACATAAATTTAAGAGCATATGATTTTTTCTGTTTTTTTTATTCTTTTCTGAACTAGGCAAGTTTCTCTTAGTTTTTTACTTTTTTTTTTTTTTTTTTTATCTTTGAACAACTATACATCTGAATTTCTCAATTATATATTTTTTGATGTTAGGACATGGAAATTGTTTCCCTGTTTTGTTCTGACATATAACCAACAAGCATTTATAGAAAGCACAATGCATGCAAAAATCAAAAGGAAGCAGAAAACAAAACAAAATTGCTTAGGAGAGAAAACGTCATTTCTTAGGCTGAAAACCCAAGTTTATTTATTACATAAAGAAGAACTGAGGGGGAAGAATAAGAATTGACATAGTTATAAAATAATATATGCAACGTATATGTGTTTACATAATATTACATTTACAAGGGCCACACTTGGCTTTCTTTGTGGAGGGGCTGGAGGAGCCTTGGTTGGGATCGTGCGTTACACTATCTGCCAACATTTTCTGCCTTTTTCTGCATTGAGAGAGAGTTGCAATGGCTCATTATCCTTCTCAAAAATAGTTGGATTTTTTCTTCTTAATTTTGTACATTTTTTTTATTTTATCGTATTCTATAGTGAAATCATTTGGCATTTCAACTTTAGATTGAATGAATTATTAGCTCAGTCAGAGTAGGAATGGATAGGAATATGTGAAATGGAGCACAACTCTCTTTGTAGCTTCAGTACAAAAGAAGTCATGAGATACATGCACAACAGGGACCAGCTTAAAATGGGAAAAAAATCAACTCAGATTTCAACATCTGAAAATCATCCTTCACAAAAACACATTATACCTTTATAATAACATTTTGTATAAACATAATAATGATATATTCTATAATGAAACGGTTTTACTATATAAAAAAATAACATATTATGTATATTATGATTAAAAAACCTTTTTCTCCCTAGTTTCAAACCATAAAGATGCACGAAACACAAACAACTTAAACTCCACAATACGGAAACTAAATTAACACGACCAAGCACCAAATGTCACGTCACAAACCAAACCAAACCAAAGCAAACAACCAACATACTAAACCAAGTACTCATTACCAAACGAACTAACCCAACTGAAAGCAAACACACAGAGTCACAGATAATTGCATAAATTCATCATAGCATCTAACTATACTCATATAAAATAATAATAATGATAATATTTGAACATGTCCTCACTTGGCCATCATGACTTTGACGAACTCGTCGTAATTGATCTGGCCGTCGCCGTCGACGTCGGCCTCGCGGATCATCTCGTCGACCTCCTCGTCCGTCAGCTTCTCCCCCAAGTTCGTCATCACGTGCCGAAGCTCCGCTGCCGATATGAACCCGTTCTGGTCCTTGTCAAACACCCTGAACGCCTCCCTCAACTCCTGCATCATCATCATCATCATCATCATCATCATCATCATCATCATCATTATTATTATTATTATTATTATTATTATTATTATTATATGTAATGACTAAAATACTTAGCTAAGTATTTGAGGTCTTCTGCTGAGAGGGTTTCATCCGTTGGATTTGCATTGAGATTCGTATTTTTACAACTTTTTATGAATCTTATCTCAAATTTTGTGCCTATCATGAAAAACACGAATCTCAATGCAAATCCAATGAATGAAACCAAGACCTCAAATACTTAGCTAAGTATTTTAGTCATTATATATAAAGGGCGCTTTGGTCTCTTTGCATATTATGCGTACAAAAAACAACAAATTAATTATTCTGATATCGACTAGCATAGCGTATCAAAGTTTCTTCTAACTTCAGATACTTCATTCGTTGTATCTGAGGTTCTGCGGGAAACATTACTCTCGTAAGTAAAATTCATAAACCGATTTGAGAGAATTAATCATGCTTTGAAAATACCGCACCTCCTCGGAATCCGTGTCCTTCATCTTGCGAGCCATTAAGTTGAGAAATTCGGGAAAGTCGATCGTGCCGTTGCCGTCCGCGTCGACTTCGTTTATCATGTCCTGTAGCTCGGCTTCGGTTGGATTCTGACCTAATGAGCGCATCACCGTGCCGAGCTCTTTTGTTGTTATGCAACCTTGTACACAAGAAAATAAAAAAATATGGTGGTAAGTTAAGATGAGAGAAACGTAAAAGAGCAGAAAGATATACAAAATTAAAAAGAAAATTAAAAATTTTAAAAATTTTTAAAAAAATTAAAAATTAAAAATTTTAAAAATTTCAAAGGGCAGAAAGGAAAATTAATGTAACGAGATAATTCGGTGTTATTGCTTTCCAATTATTAAAGATGAGTAGATATGGGAAATTTCAGAATCGGACGTACTAATGAAGACATAGCTGGAAGGTATGAATCAGTAAGATGGGTATTATAGACTAACTAAAAGTCTAAAATAGAGTACAAACAGATAATGATTGTTATGATAATGACGTGTTTAATTTACTTAGTGTACGGTTGGTTGATGCAAATGAACCGGCGTTAGAATCCATAGATCCATCCTAATTCCTATATTCTAACCTAAATTACGCAATCAAACAATATGCTAAGCCTAATTAGTAATTTCCAAATATGGGTGAAAATACTAACTAGAGTTCTTTCTGCTCCTGAAATTAGCAATGAGCAGGTAACAAATTCTAAAATTCAATCACTAATGGCAAGGTGTAAAGATTCTTCAGTTCTAATAATTCTGACCATGTGTTTTTTCCATATATGTGAAATAATTAGCCCTTCCCAAGTCGGACTTAAATCAGTAATGGTTGATTAGACTTTAGAGAGATCGAGCAATAAACAAACTGAAGACCTAAATACTAATTCGCACGAAATACCTAAGATTGTTCAAATTGATCAAATCAATATAAGATCGGCAACATTCAAAAAATATATAAGATCGGGCGAAACCGAGCTAAATCTCATTCAAACAACCCAAGAAATGAAACGACGACCAAATTCAAACGAGAAGAGAAAAAAAATTGGGGAGAAAGGAATCTATCTCACCATCTCCGTCCTTGTCAAACAAGCTGAAGGCCTCCTTGAACTCAGCGATCTGTTCCTCGGTAAGCTGATCCGCCATGGCTGAAAGAAAAGTTCTAACCCTAGCTCGACAAAAGAGAAAAATAGAGAAAGAAACAATGATTTGTGCAAACCCTCGTTTTTTGTTAGAATGACCTTACATATGGACTTTATATCGAGTTGCACAGCCCAACCAGGTATCATATGTTGTATGATTCTTGCACAGCCGGTGTTTCATTAAATATTTAGGCCGTGGTGTTTGAATGGGGCATTTTCCCATGTATGTACCACCATGCAAAATCTATGAAAATGCTAGGGCTTTTGAGTAAGTGTTTATTTTGTGAGTTTTCTCTTTATAAAGAATAAATAATTTATATTTTAATATTAGATGTAATTTTTTTACTGAATAATATTTCGAGTTACCTATAATAATATAAATAACAATTATAGGACACACATCATGACTTGCTATCTGTCAAATTCAGAAACAAATATTATATTTTTTCGTGTGAACATGTATAAAAAACACAAAAAGAAGACATTTAATGTTAATAAAAATAACAATAATGTCATTCAATCTTAAATTGCTGATTCAATATATAATGTCATATATGATAATATTATTGATAAACATTCTAACATTATAAAAAAGTATTTCTAAAAAATTGAGGTGCTAAAAAGACAAGAGTGACTCGTGAAAATGGTAAACACCAATATGTTGATGAAAAAAGTTGGTGATTGTTGTTGAATTTTTCAAGTAAAAGATAAGTTATTTTTTACTTTGATTTTATATCTATAAGTTTAATATTCAAAAACTATTTTTTTTGTTCAATAATATTTGGACTCCACCAATGACACCATCAATGAAAAGACGGTCGTTGAAAATGAGTTTTCTTATAGTTGATATATTTTGTTGTCCGTGTACATTTGGAGAGTTCTTATCGATGTTGTCGCTGTATTTATTATGTAATCTTACTTGTTGTTCTAGTAGTTTTGTTGCTCTCTTTCATTTTTGTAAATTTATTTTATTGTTTGTATTTTTTATTTTAATTTGAGTTTGAAACATAATTTTTTGGCTGTTGACTCCACAACAATATGATCTCCAAATAAACAAATTAAATTTCAAATTTACATATGCATTGGATGATTTACTATAACATATATAAATTTTCTTATTCTATTATTTATGCTTTATTTATTCAATTTAATGTTTTATTGAGACGCACAAACTTAGTCCTCTTAATTTATTTCTTAAATACGCTGGCCCATAACATAATTGATAGATCGGGCCCATTTTAATATTTTCAGGAGGATCTAATTCCTCGCTTTTACTTTTGGAAAGCATGTTCTCTCTCCCACGTATTCCCACGATGCTAAATTACAATTATATATTTCTGTTAAATGTACTGGTTCGTGTAGCGAGTCCTTTTGCTCACTATTTACTTCTTAAATGACCCGCTGATATATTTTTTATACATGAATATTTTCTTAACCATCTTGGGGATGAGTTACTGTGTTGCGGGCCACTATATTTATTCCGAGAAATTATTCGGAGTGCCTAGCTTCCGAGGTGTCAAAAAACGTCCACTATACAATTTTAGCTATAGATATATATATATTTGTACTTAGATATATCTTTTGTGTTTACAAGTATACCTTTTTGAAAATATACTTGTTTGTAATTTTATTATATCTTTTGTATTTATAAAAATATATTTTTGTAATTTTATCATATTTTTTGTAATCGGACATTACCGAACCCTCCAAAATGCTGTCATTCTATATCTGAACCCATTTATTTATTACTGAGCTTTTCAAGTTGCAGCCGTGGAGGTTTGTTTGAAAGCTCTGAGATTGAGAGCCCAATGGGCTCTCTATTTCCTTCTTTTTTAGCCCATATAAGTGTCAAAAACTATGGCCAGATGGAAGTTGTTAAGTATGCAGAATGAGTTTATTATTTTTATTTTTTTTGAAATGTGAAATAAGTTTATTATACATAGATAGGTTTTTTATGACAAAGTCAATTTAATGCATGCGCTAGCCTATTAATATTATTTTGTCATACTTTTAATGCTGATTAGTGATTACACACTGTAGTTCATCCTTATATATCCACTTGTCTTTCATTGTTAAACACTAGGTGCAATCCTCGCTCCGCTTCGAAGATATAATTTTATTATTAAGGATAAAATTGATTACTTTAAAATAAAGAAATTTTGATATTAAATTTTTGGAGGGATAACTTGAAATTATTTAAAAAAAATAATTAATCAATATCTCTGTGAGGTACAATTGATTTATTAAGGATAAAATTGATACTTTTAAATAAACAAAGTTGATATTATTTTTTTTTTAGAGATAATTTGACATTATTTTTCAAAAAAAGATCAATACTTTTGTGAGATATAATTTGGATATACATAACAGATCGCATATACAACTGGGTACAATTGGAGTGTATATAACAAAACTCTTATATAGTTGAGCTAATAAAAGACCCTCAATGCTATCATAAATAACGAAAATATCACCCAGTTTTATGCTATCATAAAAAATAGGGAAATTCCTCAAAAACCCCCTAACTTTTTTGGATATTATCAAAAACCCCCTATCTTTTTCATTTTTTCAAAAACCCCCTATGAAGCAACTTTAATTTTCTTTTTACCCCCTATGGGGTTAAGTTAAACATTTTCCATCCATTCTAATTTTTATTGACCAAAATGCCCTCTATTGATTATTTTTATACTATATTTAATTAAATTAAAAATATAATAAAAAATTCTAATATTTTTCAACATAATATAAATATTATATTATATTATTTTATGATGCATTAATTAATAAATTCTGAAAAAATTCTTATAAAAAAATTCAAAAAAATATTTTTTAAAAAATAATTTAGAATTTTTACTGATTTTTTTTCCAGAAACTATTTTTTAAAAAACATAAAAAATAATAATAAAAAAATAATGTTTTACTGAGAATAAAATTATAATATACAAATAAAAAAGAGAAAATATTTAATGTAATATAATACTATAAAATAAACTAATGCAACATAAAATTATATAATATAATAAAAAAATTAACTAATGCAGCATAAAATAATATAATATAATATTTATATTATGTTGAAAAACATTAATTTTTTATTATATTTTTAAATTGAATTAAATATAATATAAAAATAAATAGAGGGTATTTTGGTCAATGCAAAAATTGAATGGATGGAAAAGGTTTAACTTAACCCCATAGGGGTTAAAAAAAAAATTCCATGTGCTTTATAGGGGGTTTTTGAAGAAATGAAAAAGATAGGGGGTTTTTGATAATATCCAAAAAAGTTAGGGGGTTTTTAAAGAATTTCCCTAAAAAATATCATAATATTCTTTGGCGCCATGTATGGTAATAATTGTAAAGTTTAGGGATGATATTTGATGTCACAATAAATTAGAAATAAAAAATTTCATGTAGAAAATTGTGAATTGGATATTATTTTCATTTATTAGTGGCTCGCTACGCACTTGTAAGTATAATAGCAGTCACAGAAAACCAACTAATTGACACGTGTCACTTGAAGCTACAAACTGTAAGTATAATAGCTGTCACAGTAAATCAACTAATTAACACTGTCACTTGGAGCTACAAACTTCATATCGTTTATCCTTGTTATCTTTTAAGAATAAATTTTCAACTTTCAAAGTCAACTCACAACTTATACTATCAACAGTTTTGGGTTGTCACACATAATCTTCATGCTTTCGTCATATCTATCTCATCAATTATGTCAACCACTTTAGAGATTTGACCAGGTCAACAATATATTACTGCATGACGGAAAATTCCCACAGAATAATATTCTTGAATATTTTTCTATGGATTTTTTCTGTCATGCACATTTTAATTGTTGATCACACGTTAATTGTCATTGATCAAGCATTCAAGCTTATCAACTATTTGAAGCTTCATGATCTATTACATCCATGCATGACAGAAAAATTCCATAAACAGAATAATTCTCCACACGTTAATGCCCAAGACTCAACTAATTTATAGTTAATTGAATATTACATCGATGCATGCACGTAACAGATAGGTAGATCTAGCTTTCGTTACTTCCTCTCCAAGAAGCAACCTTTATATATATGTTCTTCATGACTAAAAAGAAAATCCACATATATTAAACTCAATTTCTAGCTGTGCAAGCAAACTCTAAATGAATTCTTCAAGCATATTCCAACAAGACATGGCTGATTCTGCTGTAGATTTGTTGCTGTCTCTCAAAGTTGATCAGAAGAAGAAGAAACGTAAAGTTTCCGACGAGACGATATTTGAGTGCAAAATATGCAACAAACAATTTCAATCTTTTCAAGCACTTGGAGGGCATAGTACCAGCCACAAAAGGTTTATATATAACTGTTCTTACCAGCCACAAATAGCTAGGTTTATGTTATAATGATCATTTACATTAAATTATATCTTTTATGTTTTGTTACAACAGGCAAAAAATTCAGATGAAATATAGAGGGCACAATTGTTCTGTATGTGGAATGGAGTTCTCGAGTGGCCAGTCTCTAGGCGGCCACATGAAGAGACATAAAAAGACTACTGATTCAGATTCTTATTCAGGGCCGTTGGATCTGAAATCTAGTGCCTGTAATGTGCCACGTCTGCTTCCCTTGTTCGTGTAGTTTTATATTCTCCATTTACTACCTCATTGTTTCATTTTTCTTGACTTATTTTGTTTTTGTGTATATTTTGATTTGATTCCGATTCTTTTGTAACATATTTTCTTTCTTTCTTTCAATTTTGTACTTACGATTGATAATGAACCAAAATTTTTTACAAAATGTAACCATGCATGATTAACAAACTAATCAAGAGAAGCTCTCTCTCACAATTCACAAACCATAAGAAATGTAATCAAATTAAGCTAATTTAATTTTAATCTTCTATCTGAAATCAATTGTTAAATCTTTTGCTGCCATTAGAGCTACGAGAGATAACAGGAGGCAAGTAAGAATTCCCGCCTTCTTTCTTCATCTTTGAATTCCTTGGCATGCATCTCGAATGGCCACCCACCATTTCCTTCTGAAATTCCAATTTCACTCCCCTGTTTCGATTCAAAATCTGATCAATTCATGCCCAAATCATCCAAATTCAAGAAATAATTTTCAAAAAAGAAAGAGAGATACATTACCTCTCAGTATTATAAGAAGAACATCTCTGAAAACCATCAATCTTCTTCTCAACCTTATCGCCGCCAAATCGATTACTTCCCCCAATCAACCTCCTTCCAGATCCAATTCCAGACTGCTCCTTCACTGAAATCCCGCAGGAAATTAACTGCATTAGCACTCCAGATGCTTTCCCCTTCAAATTCCCAACCTCCTCCCCCAAATTCAGACCTCTCGATTTGATCACTGTTTCCACTGCTTGATCGGGACTTGAGGAAGAAGGAGGTGGCGAAATCTCGTCCCTTGATAGCTCTGTACTCCCAACATCCACCGTTGGATTTTCAGTCTCTCTTCGTATGATTTCTCTCCTCTCATCAGTTTGAGTCGATGCATCAATAATATTAACATTGTTATTGATGTTAACATTATTTTCATATGATAATAATTCGGATTTGAATGCATAATATTCGTTTAAATCAAGCGAGCCCCAATTATTCTTCTTATTTGAAACTCTCAACGGGCCTGAAAAATTGGAAATTTGAATTTCTTGAGAGCATGATTTGGGGTCTTGCAGAAGCTTCTCTGTGCCAGAAGAAGTGGATGATAATGTGGCAGCGACTGAGCTCTCGGTGCATGAAGAACCGGAGTTGTGGGCCAATAGCTCTGTCCCTTTGAGGACGTATTCATTTCCGTGGACCGGGTGTATGAAGTCTTCTTTTGTTAAGTCGTGCCATACGTAGCCGTTTTTATAACTCCTGTTGATTAAAAATCGAAAGTGAAGAAATTATTTCGTTTGTTGAAGGTTAATAATGTAATGAATGGATAATAGAAGTTTTAGGATTGAAATATATGGAGCTAACTAAGTACCGTTTAGCAGACCAAGAGTAGAGAGCAGCTAAGCCTTCGCCTCTCAGCGCGTTAAGCCGATTGATCACATCTATAAATTCAAAGTTTCAAACCAATTAATGGAATGATAATTATTTAGTTTTTATTTGATTTTGTTATAGTTACCTTTGAGATAGAGGCTGCCATGAGAGGAAGAGAGAGGGACCTCCATGAAATGAGGGTGCTCTAAATGTCCATTTCTTGATAAATAATACACCACAGCAGCTTTCTTCTTCTCTGAAGCTCTTCTTCTCTGTTCAGCTCTAATCTTCACTCGATCTGGACTTGGACTTAACTCTTTCTCTTTCAGTTGGTTCGTTATTTCTCTTCTCCCTCTTGAAGTTGGAACCATCGCCATTGTTGCTAGCTAGCTAGATGCTATTGCTAAGTACGAGTTCCTAAACTAGAGGAGTGAGAGAGAGAGAGATATAGGCTCTCGATTCACTGTAGGTAAAACTGTTGATTAATGAAAGAGAAAGCGATTGAGAGATTAGAGGAAAGTGTCCCCAAGTCAAAGGGCAAAAGTTACTACACTGGTACTGAAACCAGTGGTGGGATACCGGTGTTAAAACGGAATTATTAATTTAGTCAAAGTTATTTTCTTCAAAAAATTTATTCAAATGATAAATCTATAGTGGGATTAAAAGGTTTTGACTAAAAAATGATTAGAAAAAACTGCTAATTAATTTATGTAGCCGTTGTATTTTAGGTTTAAATTTCGTAGTTTGTGGAACGTGGCATTGGCAGCTACGTTCATGCTGCTAATGCAGTAAATTAATTGTGTTAATTAATAATGTATACTCTCCAATTAATGCCTATTTTACTCTTCTACAATTCTTCAACTAGCTTCTATACGTTTAAGAACAGAAGGTGGAATGTAAAATTTCATCGGAGATAATAATACAATCATAATTTTCTTGCTTTGAAGAACATAATCACAGTGACTAATGAGTTAATTAAATCATGAGCAAATAAACAAATGTTAATACTTTTGGCTTGATTCCATGGACTTTCACTCATCAAGTCAGTCAATCTGGGCCCTTCACCTGCAAAGTAAAAAAAATCTCAAAAGTCTTCACAAAGTAAAATTCTCAAAATCACGCCTAGAATAATTTAGTAATAAAATACTGACTCCATCATTCTATAGGTGAGAGATTCAAATTTCGCGTCTCGCAGTATTAATTTGAAGGAGAATAAAAATCAAGCGACCATTTATAGTTCTTTCTAAAAAAATAAAAATAAAAGTCTAAAAAGATAAAAACACATTAATAAACTCATCCATTGATAACCCGCCACGTAAGCTAATCAATAATTTCACATTATCTGGTCTATAGTGAACCATGTTCATTTTATAATTCGACTTTTTATCAGGCCTGTTTGGAAGAAAAAGATGATTCACTCGCATTTACCTGTAACCTGATAAAGTTTGACCCAATGATGAGTTTGGAGCCAGTACTGATTCAAAAGGGCAAAAAAACATTGATTAAAGCTGTTTGATAAAGATAAATATCAATGATTAATTGCATGCATGGCACTGTACCGGTATAAGTGGGGACCGGTACCAAATTTTGAATGGAATGATGATTTATATTCAACATTCATAATTGTAAGAGGGCCCAATAAATATTTAACGACTCGTGAATTTGGAGCCTCCAATTCAAAATTCAAATTATCTTTAATTTAATTCTGGCCCATTAAACTTATCTTGATTCCACGTCATCTCTTTCTTCCTCACAAGACTGAGCTGAAACTGAAACGATGCTTTATCTTCTTGCTTACAACTCGCTTCAGTCTATTGGATGGTAATAATTCCAGGTTTTCTCCAATTCAATCCTCTTTTACTGCATCATGATCTGATTTTGTTGAATTTGATCTCTCTGTTCTGCTTTTTCAGGTCGATTGCGCTGTTTAAGATTTTGTGCGGTTTAATTACTCCCAGCTCTTTTCATGGAGCCTACGCCTCAGCTGGAGATCTTATCTGTATATAATCAACATTTTTTCTTGATTTTATCCATTCTCTTTTTTTCACTCACACGATTTTTTATTGGTTTGATTGATAGGTTTGCTTCAAACCGTTTCAATACTCGAAACAATTCATGCTGCTATTGGTTAGTATTTCATGTTGTAATTATTTTCGTCTAATTTTTGGATTATTTGTTTGTTACTAATTATTTTTGTAAGTATTAATTAGGATTGGTTCCTTCTGGATTATTTCTTACATTCTTGCAATGGGGTGGGAGGACTCACTTCTTGCTAGCAATCGTTCGAAATATTACTGAGGTTGTGATATTTTTTATTTTTTGCAAAATAAAAAGATGTAATTATTTAAAAGTTTTGGGACCTTAACGTGAATATTACAGGTTCAGAGTCTGCCCTCTGTTTTCATAACATTTGCAGCATGGATCATCTCTGAGGTATATATCATACTAATTATATTCATTTCAAATAATATTTATATAAATAGATGGATCAATGTAAAATAAATTAACATAAGAATTTAATTGATTAATTCTAATTTTTTTTGCAGGTGATAAGATACTCGCACTATGCTTTCAGCAGTGTAAAACTTTGCCCCTATTGGCTTACTTACCTTAGGTTACGAATTATTTCATCAATATTCAATTATAATAATCATAAATATAGTACTTTGTTTTCCATTAATATAGTTAATAAATTGTTTTCATTTTGTAGGTATACTGCTTTTATAGTTCTCTACCCAATCGGAGTTGGTCCAGGAGAAAGTAAGCACTAAAACTGTATACTAATAAATTATGTAGTATAATCTCAAACTTTATAATCATCATAATAATTATTTTTTTTATTTTCTCATATAGTGTGGATTATGTATAAAGCGCTTCCATACATAAAAGAAAGAGACCTCTATTCAGATTTCTTCAATAACTTCTCAATCAGCTACCACTCATTTCTTGTGGTATATAATATATTTTTCAAAAATGTACACTTAATCATAATATTAAATATTTTATTTTTATTAATATATCGATATTTAACAAACAGGGTGTATTGGTTTGCTATCCGTTTCTGTGGCTGAAGTTATACCTTCATTTGTTCAAGCAAAGAAAATCAAAGCTTAAGAAACTCGAGGGAAAAAAGAAAGTATAAAGCATTTTGCAAAACTTTGTTTATTAAACAGTATTATGTTATAATAATACACACATGTATTTAATTTTTCTTTTCATCAAAGCACGCAATATTGCATCATAATTTTTTATTTTATTTTTATGTATAATCCTTGTTATAGGAGTAAAATTCACTCAGTTATCGAAGTATTAAAAATATGAAAAAAAATACATTTTACTTGAACAGAAACAGGCCATCGTTGTTTTGTAATATTATTAACTACTACTTTTTAATGCTTAATGAAAATACTTGCGTGTGGCTCGATGGACTTTAAAAAAAAACAATGGGCTTGTTTAGAGTATAATGTGGGTCAACAATCACAATCCGATTTTGGGCCGAAAACCACCTTGTGTAAAGTGGGCTACATATAAAAATTGGTTAGATTTCGATTCCGGGTTTATTTAAATGCAGGAATTGAAATCCCGACTTTTCTAATAAACCCCAAACCTCTCTTTCTCCTTCGTCTCTGATTGTCAGTCGAAGGAAGAAGCTCAGCCTATCGCCGCCGTACGTCGCCATGACACACCGCAAGCTTGGCCGGAACGCGGCCCATCGCGTCGCCATGCTCAAGTCTACCTCTCTCTCTTTCTCTCTCTCTCTCTCTCTCTCTCTCTCTCTCTCTCTCTCTATTGATTTGATCTATTGTCAAGTTATTTAAGTATTATCTGAATCTTACTTAATTGCTCGTTGATTTCATTTCAGGACGATGGTTTCCCAGCTCGTGAAGCATGAACGGATCGAAACCACCATTGCTAAGGTCAGTCTTTTCTTTTCATTTTTAATTTTACTGGATTGATTTGATTGGTAATTTTATTTTTGTGTGTGGTTGATTAGGCGAAGGAAGTTCGTAGGCTTGCTGATAACATGGTTCAGCTTGGAAAAGACGTAATTTCTCTTTCTTAATTGAATAATTTATTTCTGAAATTGTAGTTACTTTCACAAAAAAGATTGAAACTTTGGATGATTAAGTTTTATCAATACTGTAACTCTCGCTGCAGATCAGAAATCTGAATTAATTTCAACTTTATGTTATCAAATGTAAAATTCAAGACAAATCGTTTGTGCAATTTCTTTTAGGGTTCAAGAGATGCAGTAAAGAGAGCAGCTGCATTTATGCGTGGTGACGACGTTCTTCACAAGCTTTTCACTGAACTTGCTTACCGTTACAAGTACTTTCTTTCTTAATTTTTAAAAGCTTTTAATTTAAATGTATTTAAAGCATATTACTTTGATGTTAACAAATATTTTTGACATTGTTTAACAGAGACAGAGCAGGAGGATACACAAGAATACTACGAACCAGGATTCGAGTTGGAGATGCTGCTCCAATGGCTTATATCGAGTAATAATTTTCCTTATCCATTTATTTATTAATAATTACTTAATAATTATCAATTGTTGACTAATTAATTAAATTAATTATTTTTGTAATTCAGGTTTGTGGATAGAGAGAATGAGTTGAGAGAGGCAAAGCCAGCCAGGCCGCAGCCTGGTCCACCAAAAATGCCCATGGACCCGTGGACCCGGTCCAGGGCGAGCCAATGCTGGGCCTCTCCTAAAGCCCCACGTGCTTCATCTTCTCCTTCTGGTTCTGAAGATCAATGAAAGATATTAAAATGGCAATGGGATAAAAAAGAACTTTTTTATTATTGTTTTTTTTATATGTGATTTGGTTTAGTTGATTTTTGTTTTGCGACAGTTTTGGTTGTGGGAGTAGGTTTATGAATCAATAATGAGAAAAAACATAGATTTTGATTGTTTTTTTATGTTTATTTTTATGGAGCTGTATTTGTATGGTGAGTTTATTCTTTGTTCATACATTGTGGTTGCATTGTTTGATTTTGTTTTTGGTCCGCTTTGATTTTTCTTATGTGAAATGAATTCTTGATATGATAATTATTAAAGTTGCATCGTAGAAGTATATGCTTGTAATAATTGCAGAATTATGTAATTCCATCATTATATATATGTTTCATATTTTGTGCTATTCTGTCATTGCATGATTTCTAACATACCATCTCCAGAGTGAAAAAATTCGTAGTGAGAGATCAGAATTAAATCCTCGGATTTATATTAAGGAATTGAAATCCCGGTTTTTATGCCAATTTTCTTTTTTCCCATTTGCTCTCTGTTTCTATTCTAACACACAGAAAGATGGCAGCTTTGGTTAGCAAAGAACCGAGGCTCTTAAACTCTATTCAAGATCTAATCTCACACCCAATAAAATCTCTAAATCTTCTTCTAAACGCCCAAAAATCTCACGCTCAAATCCTCAAATCAAGTCTCTTCACATCCCAAATCCATCTTCTCCATTCTTACATCAACTGTGGCGCGTTCTCTCTTGCTCGCAAACTGTTCGACGAAATTCCATACTTTGACGTAGTTTCAGCCACTTCCATTCTCACCACCTTCTCTCGCCACAACCGTCATCGTGACGTCATCTCCATGTTCTCTCAATTATTGGCTACTGATATTAAACCTAATGAGTTCACCTTTAGCACAGTTTTACACTCTACGATCGCCATTTGCGACCTTAAATTGGGAAATCAGATTCATGGTCGTGTTAAAAAGATGGGTCTCTGTTCTAATCTATTTGTGGGAAATTCTCTCCTTAATTTATACGCAAAATTGGGCTGTGTACAAGAAGCTGAAAGTACATTTGAGGATATTTACGAGCCTAATGTTGTGACTTACACGATATTAATCAGCGGTTATTTCAAGAATAAAATGTTTTGTGAAGCGCATAAACTATTCGACAAAATGCCTGAGAGAAATGTGGTTTCATGGAACTCTATGATTGGTCGGTCAAGTCAAATGGGTTTTAATGAAGAGGCGGTAAATTATTTCGTTAAAATGATTAAAGAAGGATTTTATCCAGATGAGTTTACTTTTCCTTCTGTTTTTACTGCTTCTGCTAATATAACCGCTCTTGGAATCGGAAAAATGTTTCATGCTTGTGCTATTAAGTATTTGGGGAGTAAAATAAATAATATATTTGTTGCTAATTCTCTTATAAACTTTTATGCGAAATGCGGTAATTTAGACGATAGTATATTAATATTTGATAAACTTAAAGAGAGAGACAGAAACACAGTTACATGGAATAGTTTAATTTGTGGATATGCACAAAACGGAAAAGGAAAGGAGGCGATAAAAATATACGAAAAAATGAGGGACCTTGGTGTAAAAACGGATGAAATTACACTTCACGCTTTATTATTCGCGTGTAACCATGCGGGTTTGGTAAATGACGGTTTTGCCCTTTTTAACTTAGTCAAAAAAGAGCAGCCTGAAATAGTGAAAACAGAGCATTACGCTTGTGTGATAGATCTTTTCTCGCGAGCCAAACAGTTTGACAGAGCAAAGAAGTTTCTAGAAGAGGTAGGTTTTGAAAAGGGTTTAGGGTTTTGGAAATCCCTAATTGGAGGCTGTCAGATCCATTTGGGGAAAGAAATGAGTGAATTTGTTGTTAGAAAGATGAGAGATTTGGGTTTGAAAGATAGTTCTGATTTTGTAATTTTGTCGAACATTTTGTGTGCGAATGGAAAATGGGATGAGGCGAGTGAAATTAGGAGAGAGATTAGAGAGAGAGGGATTAAGAAAAATACAGGGTTTAGTTGGATTGAGATTGGAAATAAAATTCATGTTTTTTCTAACGGATTTTGCACGCATGTTAATAGGGAGGATATTTATGTAATTTTGGATATTTTAAATGTTCAATTGGGTTTTATTGAGAAAATATAGTTGATATTTTTATACTGTAAATATTTTGAATTTTTTTGTTTGTTTGACTTTGCTACGCAAAGTACAATTTTGGCGTAAGTTAAGACGGATTAAAGATGTAATAAATCCAAAAATATTATGTCAATGTCTTTGTGGCCAAATTGAAAAGATAATGAATCCAAAATATGTGGCTAATTTGTGCCCACTTCTTTTTTGTTTCTTCTCACATTATCTTCATGAAAAATACATCTCCATAATCCATATCCAAATAGAATTGCAACAACAACAACAAAAAAATTCAAAGTATTGATAGGAAACTTAGTTTTCAAATTTGAGTCTCTTTTAATGGATTACCTTTCGCTTGGCTCCCCTTTCTTGTCTCATTTCATCACCAATTCAAGGTACAATTCATTAATTATAAACATAATTACTAATATATTAATCCAAATTACAATAAATTGCCTCATATTGAACAATTTCTTTTGATTTCTCACTAGTTTTCAGCAATTATTTGGAGGAATAAAAAACATTCAATTCAAACTAACAAAAAAAGGATTCATAAAACTCAAATGCTACGCGATTGGAGACTTGCAAGATGAATCTTCCCTCAAAGGAAAAGATAACGGATCTATTTCTAAAGGGCCGGGTCCATTTAAAACCGTAAATGCTAAAATCACTCATGAAACCACCGATTTTTTCACCAGTGACACTGAAAGCGATCCTGACCGTCCATCCGACGGCTTCTCCTCCATTGATGAAGCCCTTAATGCTTTAAAACAAGGAAAGGTGCAAAACATAATTTTCTAAACTTCATAAATATGACATAAGGTTAAATATATATATATATATATATATATATATATTGATTTTTTTCCAAACCCAACAACTTTTCTGAATATTTAAAAGAAATCTCTTACCTTTTAGATTCGCTAAAAAACAGTTATAAAGTGGTTTTTTTAATTATTCTTAAAAATAAAGGTGAGTTTTTTTTAATATTTAGAAAAATAGGTTTTTTTGTTTCCTTTATATATTTTAAATGTTTTATACAGTTTGTGATAGGAGTTGACGACGAGAACGGGGACCACGAAGGGTGTTTGATAATGGCAGGGAGTTTGGTAAACTCAAAACAAATAGCGTTCATGATCCGACACGGATCTGGAATCATATCGGTGGGGATGAAGGAAGACGATTTGGAGAGGTTGATGATTCCGATGATGTCACCCGTTGCGGAATTCGAGGATATTTCTGCTGCTGCCTCCACCGTCCCCGTGGTAACTTTTATTATTTTTTTTAAATATTTCATATTCTTTTTGAAAATTTCCTTTGATTTTTTTGGTATATACCCTAAAAAAGTTTGGTATAATACCAATTCATGTACGAGCTTAATCTCTTTTTTCTGCGCAAGTTGGCGGAGTTTTTAGGGTGTGCATGCGATATTTAACTTGTGGGAAATTAGGAAAAAAATCTTGCATTACGCCGAAATTGCAAAGCAAGCTCCTGCATTATTGGAAATTGCAAAAATGTGCCGAAATTGGAAAAAGAAAAAACTACCATTATTAAACTGACAACGTTAGCTTCGTACTTTAATTATTTGAAAAAAAAAATTAAGTCTAACTAATCTCTCTTTTTTAAATTTCGGCACAAATGAAGGTGCTTTTTTGCAATTTCCAATAATTCAGAGGCTTTTTTGCAATTTCAGTATAACTTCTCATTCATAGGCTTATATATATTATATATATATGAAGAAATTCAAATTATAACAAATGTGTGTTTTAGGACGCGAGAGTGGGGACCACAACGGGCGTTTCAGCATCAGACCGCGCAAAAACAATCCTAACCCTCTCTTCTCCCGATTCAAAACCAACCGATTTAAGAAGGCCAGGTCACGTTTTTCCTTTAAAATACAGAAATGGAGGAGTCTTAAAAAGAGTGGGCCACACGGAAGCTTCCGTTGATCTCGTTTCGCTTGCAGGGTTGAGATCTGTTTCCGTTTTGTCGACCGTTGTGGATCCGGTTGATGGGTCAATGGCTAAGTTGGAGTTGTTGAGACAATTGGCGGTTGATTATGATTTGCCTATTGTTTCTGTTTCTGATTTAATTAGGTTTGTATGTGGTGAAACGTTTTTTTTTTTTGTGATTTTCATTTGTTTTATTTTTTAGTTTTTGAAAGTTTGTTTGTTTTGGGGGGTTTAGATACAGAAGGAAAAGGGAGAAATTGGTTGAGCTGGTGGCAATAGCTCGTATGCCCACGAAGTGGGGTCTATTTAATGCGCATTGTTACAAATCAAAACTAGACGGAACAGAGCATATCGCCGTTGTCAAGGTATATTTCATCACTAAATAACATTAAATCATTTATTATAATAATTACATTTTATTATTATTATTATTATTATTATTATTATTATTATTATTATTATTATTATTATTATATTTAAAAGGGTGAAATGGGAGACGGACAAAACATTTTAGTCCGAGTCCACTCAGAATGCTTAACAGGAGACATCCTTCAATCCGCCAGGTGTGACTGCGGCAACCAACTAGACCTCGCCATGCAACTTATAGAAAAGGCCGGCAGGGGCGTTTTGGTCTATTTGCGCGGGCACGAGGGGCGAGGCATTGGATTAGGAGCGAAAATGCGTGCGTATAATTTGCAGGACGAGGGAAGCGATACGGTCGAGGCGAATATCGAGTTGGGGTTTGCTGCTGATTCGCGCGAATATGGAATCGGCGCTCAAGTAATTATTTATTTTCGTTATATTTTCTTTATTGGTATATTAATATATATTTTCGTTATATTTTCTTTTTTTTATGTATTAATAATATATTTTTTCATTATATTTATGTTATATGTATTTTTTAATATACATATTCGTTATATTTTCCTTTTTTTAACATATATATATATATATGTGTGTGTGTGTGTGTTAATGTATCTTCTTTTATATTAATATATATTTTCTTTATGTCAATATAAATTTATTATGTATATATTTTTTTCATTTTTTTTTTATTAATATATATTCATTAATCTGGGAAAATTATTTGTATATTTTGTTAGATACTTAGGGATATTGGGGTGAGAACAATGAGACTAATGACGAATAATCCGGCGAAATTTATCGGTTTGAAAGGATACGGACTTGCGGTTGTGGGGAGAGTTCCCGTTTTGTCTCCTATCACGGCTGAGAATCAGAAATATTTGGAGACTAAACGGACCAAGATGGGACACGTGTACGGCTCTGATTTGCCGGGCAGTTTGGCTGAATTTGAGGATGATGATTGGATGAGCAATGAGTTTTTGAATTTATGATTTTTTTTTTTTTTTTGAGAAAATATATAGTTGACTTGTTCTTTTTTTTGTTGAATTTTCATTTTTTACGTGATAAAGGGGGAAATAAAGTATTTTTGTTGTTTATTTATGTAGTTCCTTTTGGTCTGCTCGGTTTGAATAAAAAAAACCGAGGAATCATACAAGTAGATATCAAATCGATTATGAAAGGTGTAAATAAGAAAGTCTCGAAATTGCGAAATATTCATTAGATTTGGAAATGACATGTTAGGAAATGGTTGAAGGAAATGAATGAAGTCTCCAAATCGAGAAATATTCATTAGATTTGGAAAAGACGTGTTAGGAAATGGTTGAAGTAATTTTTTTTGGACAATTTGTAACATTTTTTTTTGTGTGTATATATATATATATATATATAAAAGATATGCGTGTGTCGTTATGAATGGAATAATTTCAGTTTTAGAAGAGAAAAAGATAGTTTTCGGCTTGTATGTATGTGCATAACTTGAATAAGAAGTACCGTTACAATTGGGACCCCAGTGCATAACTAGCCTATGGACTGGAGGCCTCCCGTTTGTTTGAAACGGAGAAAGGCAAAGGTTTAAACTGGAGGCTCTGCAGTCCGTTCGCTCGCTCCCTCCAAAATCAAGATCTCATTTCTGTTCCTCTTTCGATCAATCGCCCCCATTTCTCGTCCTCTTTCCATTAATCCCTCTTCCTCTTTCGATCAATCGCCCCCATTTCTCTTTCTTTTTTCATCAACCCCCCCCCTCCCCCAATTTCTTTCTCAAAACCCCGAATCAGATCAAAAATGGCTTTCTTTCTCAAAGCTGGAGCAGATTTGTACAAGAATAGCAGACAGGATGACCAGTCGCGACGTTTGGGGATTTGATGTAAGTGGTGTTCTACTTATTATATTAAATATCTTTGTTTTTTTGCTTCTTGCAACATTTCCTTTTATATTTGACTGAGCACTTTTTAACCACTAAACCAATATCAAAGATACTACTCTGTTCAACTCACCCACTCAATAAAGATTAAAATGGAATATCGTATAATAAAACTAACAGAAAATTTTATTACTTTTGTCTTCTCTTCAAATTTATAAATTCAAAAAAAATCCTTCAATAAATTTAATTTTTGTTTGTTTTCACTTTCAGGAGTATGGCCTGATGGGGCTAGCAATAGCAGGGCTGCTTTTATCAGTTTGCTCATTCATTGTCATGCATAAAGTGAAGAAAGCCAAATGGAGACAGGCTGTTCGCCGCCTAATATTCGCCAAATACTTGAGTCTTGCCGCAATTTGTCTTTGTTTGGGGTACCTTAAAGTTAAATAGGTTTTAAGATGCGTTTGAGAAGGAAAAGATGCGGTTTTGTGGATTTTTATTTTATTTTATATTATTCCGTCCATAAAAAACCGGTTGGCAGAGGGTTGGTTTAAGGCTTGAGGTGCGAAGAAACATGAAACTTTATGGAATTTCTTTTTTTGGATATTATTCCGTCAATATAAACCCGGTTGGAAATAGGGTCGGCGTTTTGTGAAAAAGAAAAATAAAGTCGGTATTATTGTGTAATTAAGGCATGAATCTTGTAATTAATAGGTTGGTACTGGTACGTGTGGAAACTCAGTTCAGTTTCTTAATTTAAGTTCAATTTCAGTTTCAATGAAGTTGGTACTGGTATGTGTGGAAACTCAGTTTCAGTTTGTTCAATTAAGTTCAATTTCTTTTTTCGCAATAAAGTATAGGATAGGGCTTGAATTTATTTTCTTTTTGAGTTATTATTTAATTTTTGTATGTATTATTGCTTCTTTAACATGTATAACTTGGTGGTCATTTCATTTTTCTTCACTTATGAAATGGTTCGAAATTTTATTTGTAGATTGATTTGGAATTGAGTACGGAAGTTGTAACTGGAAGTTGGTGACCAATACTATATATATTCCAAATTATATGCTAATTGGACTTCACAATTCAAATGAAAACTATTAGGTATATGTTATTTCAGAATTGAAATTATTGGCCAACTACTGAATATGAACTATTAGTAACTGCTGGGATTACCAATTATTATATTCAAAATACAAACTAAGTTTTAAATGTTAAAACGTACGCTTCAATACATTTTATTGGTAGCACTATCATAGTTTTTAATTCTTCATTAATTTAAAGAGTGTTTCGAGAAATTTGATGTTCTATTTTTTCTTACTATCTCATGTTATTGATATTATTACTCCAGATTATAAGGCTTGTAGATGGAATTGGTGCAGCTGTGAATTATTTTTAAATTGAAGTGGTATTTGTTGACAGTACATGTATTATTTCATTGAACATATAATACTTCTATTTCTCTGT
The DNA here is from genome assembly GCA_027726005.1 of Juncus effusus. NCBI lineage: Eukaryota > Viridiplantae > Streptophyta > Magnoliopsida > Poales > Juncaceae > Juncus > Juncus effusus. Next base: position 655,441 of record CM050910.1, on the reverse strand, counting down.
ATAATTTTCTTTTATTTGTGTAGATTCTAATATTTTCATTCTTAATATTGATAAATGTATATGATAAAATTATTTGTCCCTTTTTCTTTAAATAGTTCAAACTTCTAATTTCTGTATAATGCATCAGGCATAATAGGATCATGATATGCAGTTAAATATATGATAAAGTTGAATTCTCATAACAATGCATCTTTAAATACATGGTAAAGTTGAAATCTCATAACAATAACAATACATCTAATACATGGTAACAATAACAATACATCTTTAGATACAATATGGTAAAGTTGAATTCTCATAACAATAATAATACATCTTAATATTCATGGAAAGGTAAAATTCTCATATGGATCCTGCATATGTTTTTTCGAGTGCCAAAAGAATTCCTCTTGCGAGAAGTGACTTGTGAAAATTAAAGGACAAAACACTCTCAACAGAAGTGAGAGAGAGAAATACGATCATCATATATGAGAGAAGGTGAAGCAAAGGAATCATAGATGTCCACGTAACTATCTTCAATAAAATGCCAGTTCCTCTGACGGGTTTGAGCATCGCCCAAACAGTGACCGCTTCGACAATAACGCCATAGCCGAAGGTAAATATTACACTAGACACATAATTTTCGAGAAATGGAGAGGAGATGTTGGTTTCAATGAGAAGAACAATCATGGCGACAGCTGAAAGGCAGCAGCATGTTAATGTCATCTTTGATGCATTATTTATGCCCTTGATCCCTTCTTGCTCAATGTATGCTATCTTTTCATCGTGCGCAAACTTCATGTTACTTGTCTTTTTTTTACCTTTCGCTCGCTTTGTATTCTATCGCGTTTATATTCTATCGTGTTTATATTGGAAAAGAGGTCTTTGTAGTGTTGATTCATGTTTCTTTTCCAAATGGACAGATTAAATAAAGTCGAATTCTAACAATCACAGATAAAATACTGTTGGGAAATGACTATTTTAAGCACATTCCTAGAAGAATCTTTTCAAAGGTGAATATTGTTAATTTTGGTGTTAATGGCGTGTTAAATGCATTGCTGTATTCCTTGACACTTGGCATAATGAATGACTCAACACAATCCAAAATTCGTGGAAAGTCATTTATGATTTCTTCAAATCTTTTACGTTTCGCCATCTTCAATTTAAATCTCCAGCAATCTGCTTGTCAGAGTCTTAAAATTTATACATCGTTGAGATATTTGTGTGTTGTAATTTTATCTTAACTTGTAAATGAGTTTATCTATGCATATAATACGTGCCTTATCAAATATACTGAAATAGAAGGTCAGTAGTTCGGATATCGTTTTGAGATAATCAAAGAGAATTTTGATACAACAAATTCTTACTTTTGATGATTTTTAAAACGATACCAAAGAATAAAACAAATGAATGTGATTTGCTTTAACGACTAAAAAACTTGAAAATATTTTGCAAGCACCCCTAAATTAAAGGGCCCCCATGAATAATTGAGTTAATTAAAAATTGGAAGGAGAATAATTCATAATAACATCTCAAATAAAATGTTATACGCACATGAGAAACATATGATCCATGCATAACCCCCCCACAAAAAAAAAAACCCCAAATTCTATCATCCAAAGGTGGGATTAAAGAAGGCCATATCACCCCTTTTTGGGGACCATCGGATAAGATGATGTGGCTCAATTCAAAGCGTTGATTTTTTTAGCTTTTCTGATATACTGTGGCGATTTGTATGAAGTAGAAGGAGGGAAGAATATGATTGGTTAAATTCGGAGTTCTGTATTCTATCATGATTTAGTATGAAATGTTAAATCAAATACAAATTCTTTGAAAATTAAACCGTGTAACTTATGTGTTGTGAGTTATAATATCAATAATCATTGAATACTCGCTACATATGATTCATTCATAAATAAATAAATAAAATTTTATTTATAAAAAAAAAGTAGATCCCATGTGTCTCTCTTTCTCTCTCCCTCAAGTAATTAAAAATATATATATATATATATATATATATATATATACTTTTCAAAAAAGAAGAAGAAATGGAATGTGGGTCCATGCGTCTCACTCTCTCAGGCAATTATTTCCCAATGTTTTCTTTCAAAATATGATTTTTCAGTAGTTCATTTTTTGTAAAAAATGAAAAATGGAATAAGGATGATGAGATCTTTCATTCAAGATCTCAATTGATATACTTTTGAATGCATCATTATGTTTTTTCATAATGACATTTAATATCTCATGTCTTCAAGTGAGATGAAATTTTCTATACGGGATGTTGAATTGAGCTAGGAGTGACTAAATTGAATATCACCATATCATATGATATTATGACTCAAAACCAATATGTAATAAAAACATGATTTATATGTTTTTCATCTTATAGGTGCTTACATTCATGATACACCAAGATTTTTGAGCAAATAATGTTGTGTAAGAAGTACATGATTTGTTGAATTATAATTTTATCTCAGTATTACATATTTTTTTATTATGAGTTGTATAAATCGTATTTGATTCAGAGATAATTTCTAGCAAACATATGAATAATTCATTGTTTTTTTGTTATAAGTTATTTCTTGAGATAATTTATGTAGAATTTTTATGATTATCAATTCATAAAATTAATTTAATGTATTAATTATTAAACAATAAAAATGAAAAAAACTGCAGCAGTGTGGGAATTTTCCTAGTAATTCATAATAACATCTCAAATAAAATGTTATACGCACATGAGAAACATATGATCCATTCATAAAAAAAATAATAGCAACCATCCATACATAGTTTTTTTTTCAGACAAACATTGCCCGTAGGCTCTCATTCTTTATCATTAAAGTTAATACATCAACCGTCATAATACATAAATCCATCTTGAACTTAATAAAGAAAAAACCTAAACCATCAAAGTTAAAACCAATCCTAAAGTGAAAATTCTGCAGCAACTTCTCTGTACGTTTAGCATCCAAATACCCAAAAAAGAAATATATATCATGAATTATTAATCCCTCATGCATTAAGTACATATCCATAAAACCCTGGACATTTTTTTTTTGGAGTGATTGAAGAATGGTAATGAGGAGCCTTCTAGCTCGTGATGGTGTATTTTGGCAATTTCAAACTACAATGATAATGTTGCATGTAATTGATTGAGAAGTGCGACTCACAAATAGGCTGAAATCATCAGCGAAAGATTAAAAAGAAATCATACAAAACATAATTTTTAAAGAAAGGCGCAAGAAACCAAAAATTCGGTGGCTCTCTTTTGCATTTCATTTCCCGCTTTTCCATTACCGCCTTTTTATTTCACTAACCACGTCATCAATCCATACCTCCCCTATAAGCCAATAAAACGCCACCACGTGTCCAGTTCCCAAACAAACATCTAATCACGCCCGTTAAATAACTCAACGTCGCAGATCTTCCCACGTCATCGATCCGCTCTTCGCCCTCCCAGCCAATCAGAATTCAAGCGCGTTTCGCTATAAATACCAAACCGATCCGTCTTTCTTCTCCATCAATTCATTCAAAGCACTCAGAAATCCCCAATTCGTATTTCCCTTCTCAAACCCTAGCTTTCTTCCTTCGTTCGATCAATGGCGCCCAAGGCAGAGAAGAAGCCGGCGGAGAAGAAGCCCGCGGAGGAGAAGGCCGAGAAGAAGCCGGCGGAGAAGAAGCCCAAGGCGGAGAAGCGCATCCCGGCCGCCAAGGACGGAGTCGAGAAGAAGAAGAAGAAGGCCAAGAAGAGCGTCGAGACCTACAAGATCTACATCTTCAAGGTCCTAAAGCAGGTTCACCCTGACATTGGGATCTCCAGCAAGGCCATGTCGATCATGAACTCGTTTATTAACGATATTTTTGAGAAGTTGGCTGGTGAGGCGAGTAAGCTTGCGAGGTACAACAAGAAGCCGACCATTACTTCTCGTGAGATTCAGACCTCGGTGAGATTGGTGCTTCCTGGTGAGCTTGCAAAGCATGCGGTTTCTGAGGGAACTAAGGCCGTGACTAAATTTACCAGTGCTTAGATTTGGGGGTAGTAATTTGGGGGAGAAGGTTTTAGTGGTTGTTTTTGTGAAGTAATTTAGTGTTTAGGTCTTTGTTTTTTGTTCTTTTGGGTTTTTCTAGTGGTGGTGATTTGAAGGCTGTTCATTGACTGTTAACTTTGTGATTGATGGTTGATTGTTAAGTGTTATGTTTAATCCATGGATGAATGAATTAAAGATTGAAAATGTCTATTTTCTTGTGTCTTATTTATTTGGTTTTGTTAAATATTTCTGTTTTGCTTCTAGCTCTGTTTGTTTATGTTGATATTTACTGTATTTATTGAACTGTTCTGAACTTTCCATTGTTTGCGGTAGGTAATTTGTATGTTAGATTGTCTGTCAATTTTCCTTAAACAATGCCATGAATTGGCAAATTGAATATAGATTTATCATTTACTTGTAATCTCTGTGATCTAATCTGATTATGAGAAGTATTTTATGATGAATTTATAAAACCCAGCCAAACAGTTTCTGTTTTTTCCTGCAAAATTTCATCTGAACAAAATTGACACATCAATTGAAACAATGAAACCTATATGGAAATATTCGTTTTATGTAGTTCAGATTTCTTTACTGTGATGCTATTTCATTGATTTTTGATTTGTTACAATTAATTTCTGACAATTATCAACTATAATTTCAATTTAGATGTTTAAGGGTGATGATTTCTTGTCAGATTCTTATTTCAACCAGTTCCCCAACTTTCCTGGGACAAATTTTAACAATGCAAAAAAATGCTTCAAAATTCAAATATTTCCAACTGGATGTAAAGTAACATAAGCATTTTCACCTAAAACAAAATTGCATCTATTTCATTTTCAGAGAAAGAAAATTACATCTGCATTCACCAAAAATCAGAGCAAGAACAAACCCCATCTCTAAAACAATGAAACCTATAAGGATCCCTCAACAAAATCTCCCTCTTAAAAACCCTACTCACAAACTTAAACACCAAATGACAATCCCCACAAACCCTAAGATTCTTAAAAACCCTAATTACAGACCCTTTTGGCGCCCTAATTAATCCATAAGCCAACGTGATTTTCTCGCTGTGATTCCACAAACTCTCTTCTTTCTGCTCTTCATCCATGTCATGCAACGCAAATGAAGTATTACAAACATAACCCTCATTTAAAACCCTAATTTTCATCTCTTCAAGCTTTTTATAAATCTCTTTGCTCAATTTATGACTCTTATCCCCAATTCCAAACATGCTAATCTCATCTCTAAACTTAATCCAACTTAAAGCAGGCTTCTTTTCCAAATTAATTTTCTTCATATATTTCCTCAATTTATCAACCTCAATCCATCTATTATTATTAGCATACAAATTCGATAAAAGAACATAAGCTGAGTCATCAAAAGGCTCTAATTCAACAAGTTTTTGAGCGGCCATTTTTCCAATTTCCACATTTTTGTGGGTACGGCTGCAAGAAAGCAAACTTCTCCAAATTAATCCATTTGGTTTTACAACCATTTGTTCAATAAATTTCAAAGCTTCATTTAATCTACCAACTCTTCCTAACAAATCAACAATACACACACAATGCTGTATACTTGGCATAATTCCAAACTGAGAAACCATACAATCATAATAATATAATCCTTTTTCTACTAAACCAGCGTGAGCACTAGCAGAAAGAATTGAAATAAATGTGATAAAATCAGGTTTAATTCCAACCAAAATCATTTCATTAAAACTCGTTTCAGCTTTGTTAAAAAATCCGTGTCTTGCGTAACAAGAAATTAAAATATTCCAAGTCTCACGGACCCGGCCCGTTGGTTCAGGCATTAAATGCAGCATTTCATTCATTTTGCCACATTTACTATACATATCCATTAAAGAATTCAAAACGTGAATTTCAGATTCAAATCCAAGTTTTAAGCTCAAATTGTGAATTTGCTCCCCTTCTTCTAAAGAAGCTAAAGAAGAGCAAGCGGTTACGGTTTCAGAAAGAGAAAATTGATCTGGTTTTAAACCTAATTGAAGCATTTCAATGAACAGTTTGAGCGCTTCTTCACTAAAACCTAGTAGGGTTTTAGCCGAAATAATCGCATTGTAAGAAACCGTGTTTTTAGTTTCTATACTTTGAAAAATTGAATTACATGATTTAAAATCACCACATTTTGCATACATTGTTATTAATGAGTTTTTAACATAACCGTCTGAGTTAAATCCGTTTGAAATAATATAACCATGAAGGGCATTTCCGTAATTAATTAAGTCTTGATTAGAGCAAAACCCACAGAGTAAATTAACCAATGTGATATAATTAGTTTTTATATCCTTTTCTCTCATGAGATTAAATATCTCAATTCCCTTTACTAAATTCTTATTTTGCATATAAGCTCCAATTAATGCGTTACAGGAAATCACATCTCTATTATCCATTTTATGAAAGATAAACTCAGCATCTTTAATTGAATTATAATTGCCATAAAAGGAAATAAGCGAATTAGTAACCGATAAATTATTCCGTAAACCCAATTGAACAATTAATGCATGGACCATCTTTCCATGGACCAAAAACTCGGAATTTGAACAAGCAGATAATAAACTTGCAAAAGTTGTATAATTAGGCCAATTTTGATTTCTAATTAATTGAGATATTATTAACAGAGCATCTTTCCATCTTTTGCTCTGTGCGAAAGAAGAAATTAATGTGTTGAAAGAAATTATATCTTTTTTTGGCATTTCATAGAACAAATATTCTGCATTATTTAATTCGCCAGCTTGAGAGTACATGCTTATTAATGTATTATTAACAGAAATTGATGAATTTAATCCGTTTTTTATGCAAATTGAATGTAATGATTTGCCCCATTTCATATTATCTGAACTTGCACAAGTTGTAATTAAGCTTGAAAAAGTGGTCGAATCAGGCTTAAATTTATTAAACCTCATGTTAGAAAATGAATTAAATGCATCGAAATATAAACCCTCATGTGAATATAATGATATAATAGAGTTCCATGAAATTGTATCACGTATTTTCATCTGATCAAACACGTTTTGTGCCTCTTCTATTCGACCCAAAACACCAAATAAACTTATTAAAGAATTTGAGACAGATACATTTTTCCCAAATCCTGAAATAATTGCATGGCCGATGACTTGTAACCCTAATTTCTCATTTTGTAAGGACCCACATGCACTAATTACAGTCGCAAATGAGTTTTCATTGCATGAAATTCCTTCTAATGTCATCTTTTTATAAGCTTTAAGAGCTTCTAATGGAAATCCATTTGAAGAAAGACTAGTCATTAAAGCAGTAAAAGAAACGACATTTCGTTCAGGCATTTCATCGAACAGCCTCTGTGCACTATATAAAGGTCCGTTTTTACCATAAAAATTGAGAAGTGCAGTTGATAAATACACATTGACCATCAATCCAAGTTTTATCACAAGAGAATGAATCGTATTACCTTGTGAAATTCCATTATTATTGCTCTGTTTATCACAAACAGTCACAAGACTCGCAAGTACAAATCCATTCAGCTCAATTTCTTTCTCTCTCATCTCCTTGAACAGTTCAACAGATTTAGAGAAGAGACCCAATTTCGCACATCCACTAATGGCAGTGTTCCATGAAGCGTTGTTTCTCTCAGGCATTTGGTCGAACAGAAACAGAGCAGATTTTGGGCTTCCCGTTTTAAAGTAGAAATTAATGAGAGTATTAAAATGAAAGGTAGTGAGAGGAAGAAAATGGCGGAGTGAGAATCCATGGATTGCTTTTGCGATAAATGCATTGGAGATTTCAGAGAAACCCTTTTGAGGGAAAACAGAGATAACAGGGTTGGAGTGGGAAGTTAGAAGATGGAACTCGTCTAGCGTTGATTCTGTTGCTTGTGGTGAAGAGTAGAATGAATATTGCGAGGTTTGAATGGAAGAAGAAGGAGAAGAAAGAGAAGAGAGGGAGAAATGGAGATGTGATGTTAATTTCAATGGTGTTTCGATTTTCCTCAACCACGTATTAGCCATGCAGTGATTCAAATCCGAGCTTGGACCATTTCTTACTTTTGGAGGGGGCGAAAATAGGGAATTAAGTTCCCGGTTTTATCAAGACTCTGTAAATAGAATCCTTTTTAAAACCTGGAATTTAATTCCCGGCCCAAACGTTTCTTTCGTTCTTTTTGAGCCTGAAATAAATAAGCCCATACATATATGGAAACCAACGGCGCGATGAAAAGCCAGTTCGCAGTGAAGAATGAAATTACTCGAGAGGTTTGTCTTCGTCTCATTTGTTCTTCTTTTTTGTTAGATCTTCAAAAAGTCCGTTTTTCTGAATTTTATGAGATCACGATCCGATCTCATACAATTCAAAAAATAAATCGCGATCTGATCCGTACTTCATTTATTGTACGTTCTTCTTTTCTGTTAGGAACATAAATTTCGTTTTGATGCCTAGGATTGGGGGATCTAATCATACAGAAATCGAGATAATTCAGTGGGAAGAAGATTTCAGCCAGAAATCTAGAAAATTGGAGGAATTTGGGAGGTAATTAGGTTAAAATTTCGCATTTCAATAATTTTGACCATTGCGACTCTGAATTCTAGTAAAGAAAGGAATAGAGAATATTCGTACTGGTATAACTCATGCTTCGAATGTCTTGTATTAGTTTTCAGAAAAATGAAATTTATGTGCTTGTGTGTATTAGGATATTTTATTATAGTTGTATTATTATGTAAAAATTTGGTAATTTGGAATGAAAAAGACTGTAACAAATATTTGGAAATTAATTGAACAAAAAGTGGTCGCATAGCGGAGTGGATATCGCATTAGATTCCGAATCTAAAGGTCGTGGGTTCGAATCCCACTGTGATCATGTTTTCCTTATATTTTCATCCTTTTTTTGAATATAAATTCCAAAGTATATAGTCCATTTCACATATCAAGACATTTTGATACTACTAACATGAAAGAAGAATTATTTGGCTACAGACAATTTAGGTCCCCAGCTTAATTTGTCCCTGACCTCTCACTCTCAGTTTCACCATCTCTTTAATTTTTTTTATTCAAATGGACATCACAGCTAAGAAGTTTCTGTTATCATGTATCAACATAACAGAAATATTTTTTTTTTGAAAAAAAATAAGGGGATTATCCCATTGCTTAATTATATTGATTACATCAAATTACAATCATCTTATAAAATTAAGATGTCCTTGCAACTTTTGAATGTTAAAACTCACCTGAATTACTAACCTAACTAGTGCATACCCTCAATCCTAGTGCTACAAACTAGAAATAACAGTATTACAAGAATCTAAGCCTATTTACATTACATTTGAACTTTCTGAAAGTTTCCTCAATAGATAATAGAAACATTTTTTGTAACTAGAATGCTCAAAGTTTATTTATTTATTTTCACTCGTTTCAATATATGCATGCACACACTAACACTCACACTAGATTTCTAAACCATCTAGAACCCTCTTAAAATTATGCATCTAATCCATGCGGGAATTGAACTCAAAACCTCCTAAATATTATATTCTCTAATGTCAAAATCATTACTATGACAATGTTGTTTTAACATTGTACAATTCAGTAAGTTACAAAAGAAACACGACTAAACCAAAATCCTACTCAAGCATCAAGCTGCATGCGTGAAGCATTAATTAACATCTTTTTAATTAATCATAGATGACTTCCAAATTCCTAACATTAATAAGTGTGTGTACTGTGTAGTCTGTGTGTGTATGAGAGAGAGAGAGAGAGAGAGAGAGAGAGAGAGAGAGAGAGATTAAAGTCCATACGTAAACTTCTTAACAGTTCATTAGCACAAAATATAAAAGTCTAGCACTGAATAAACCGAGTACAAAAGCAAAATAAGAACAACAAATGATGAGACGATCATAGGGCGCCCAATTATCTTAATAAGGGTTGTTAAACAAGGAACTAATCATCATGCAAACGCATAATAATTTAATTTTAGGCTTCATAAAAACCCTATTTGTTCCCCCTCATTTTTTTAATAATTTCAGAACATTTCCTGCGATCTTCTCACCAGACGCCTCACCTTCTTCTTGAAATCCTCTCTCCTCTCTCTCCACTCTTTCTACATTATCATTATCATAAATACAAAAACATATTATTTATACAAGTCATATAGTTTCAAACTTACAACTTATATGTATTTAGTAAATACTTACAGCAGCCTCAATATTTGCTGGCGACTCATCATTCGGACTCGACAGCATAGATATAATACTCAAAACAATACTTTCCACCTGCATAATATCATTAAAAAACATAAAAACAGATAATTACAAATTCATTCATTTATTATTTTTATAAATTTTAAGGACCAATACCGTGTGGACAGGTGTCCAACGCTCACTGGCCAGCTCATAGCCGTTCGGATCTTCACCAGGTGCGTGAAGAATCGAAATGCAAACTCTACCATCAGTGTATACTGTAAATAAATAAAATATTATAATAAAAACGTTAAGAGTGTAAATAAGGGAAAGTATAAGGGTAGTTTTGCAAAATTACCATTTGGATGCCACATTTCGGATGTGAATCGGACAGTTGGAGGGCTGTTTGGGTAATTAGCTGGAAATGTCATTATTGCGTTGAAATAACCTCCATCGCTGTATTATTATAATTAAATTATTTTGTTAGGTTTGTTTTGGATATGTGAATTAATTAGATTGAACGGAAAATTTCAGTCAATTTTAGTCACTTGCGCTTTTGGGCTTATAGAATAGATATTTATTGAATTTTAGCAAATAATTGAGCTTTTTAATGTGTTGTATTACTAGTAAACAAATTATTATTGTTTCAATGAAACAGACTTAAACGTATATTAAATTTTCTCTAATTTCAGTTCAGTTTTGTGACATAGAAAAAGATTGAACTTAAAAATTTGTGATTTACACTAAGTGTAGCTAAATACGGCTTAAATTTCAGTTCATCGGTTGCTAAAAGCAGAAAAAGACCAACCTTTAATTAAAATCCAATACAATTTAAGCAAAAAAAGCAAATTTAATCACAAACCCAGATCCAAAAACCGAAATTAAACAACTAAAAGTCAAAATTAAACTCACTAGAGCGTGTCAGGAGGTCCGATTATAGTAACCTGCCACTCAAACACATTGCAGTCGTCCACCAATCCAGCTGAGAACCCATCCACCGGATGCTTCGCCAGATCTGATCGCCACAAACAAAATCCAATCAATTCAGCCACAAAAAATCAAACCCTAACCTCAAACACCAATCCAATCGGATTTAATGATAATACAACAACAACAACAATACCTTTGAGCTGTTTTTGGAGAAGGAGGCTCGCCTGACTCGTCGTTGCCGCCATTAATGGATTGGAAGTGGAAGACCGATCGATTTGATCTGGCGTGACGAGAGAGGAAAGGAGGAGGGAGTAAACGACAGAGGCAAGAGGAAGAAGAAGAAGCCGGCCCGATTGACTATTTATACGGTGAGATTTGGAGGGTGTGTTTTTGAGAGGTGGTAAAAGTCAGGGGGTGATTGAGACGGCATACGAAATAGGTGGTTTTTGAGGGAGGGTTTTGTAATTTTCTTGAGATGAATATGAAGATTTTTTTATATGAACAATGCTGATATGAAATCTTGACGCATAATTTTTACTTAATATTATCATATGTAATAAATAAAAGGTTTATATGGAATTGTGTGATACATTGTGGATAAGTTGTATGCTTTGATCATGTATGACAGAGTTTGACTGACTCATAGTCGGCATAGAAAGGTCAAATTTGGGAGACAATTTTGACCATTTTAAACATGTCAAACTGTTTACTTGTGTGAAAAGTTACTGAAGAACAATCTTGACTCATTTTGGACCGAGTAATTATTTAGAGGCTGGCAATATTGATTTTTTTTAATCTTTCAAGACCCTTGGGGATGTCCAAATGAATTAATCTTCAACTTTTTTCATCACGTTCAATATGTTAAACCAATTGGATTAGGGCATTGAACTTTAGTAGGGCTCAAATTGGTGAGTTTAGTAGAGAGTAGTGCAAATAAGGAGGGACCCATCCAAAGAAGAAAATGATTCTTGGAGCAAGGCAAGGCAAGCCAAAGGTAGAGACAATAATCATTAAGCAAAAAGCGAGGCAGGCAAGAATTAGGGGCCGGCCAAATTGCATCCTTCTTTTCCTACTGCTTTTTCACTTTTTGAGCCGGCCAGACAAATTTTAGTAACCTCTTGCTCTCAATTACCTCTTTGAAAGCAAGGAATGGAATCCAAATCTAATCTTAACACGTCGTTTCATGGCCTCTGTGTCCCTGCAAAATATCAAACAAAATATCATGCATAAATACCCTTGTAAAAATAGACAATCATACATTCAGCCAATAGCAAATCCTCGGTCAAAACACTTTCTCCATTCAATAAAAAAATGCAATATCAAATATTCGTATAACCTTAAGGCCCAAACCATTGAATAGGCCTGGGCTGAATAAAAGGCCGAACCAAGAAGACAGTGAACTACCCATTCATGATTATTTATTTCAGCCCAGCCTGTTAAATACGAGTCCTAACTAACTGGATTTCAAAATGTAATATTACTTGTCTAAATTCTAAAATTCGAACTGATTTTCGGGAAAATAACAAAGCATCTTTTTTCCCCAGACCAAGGTTTTTTTTTTTTTCCTGGCTGCTTCACCTAAGCTTACATAAATAATTACTCTATGCCGTGATATTTTTGCACAGCATTGATCCCTGTAACTTTTTTCTGCTACTTTTCGACACAATTACAGCCGTGAATAAACAAAAGAAAAGGACTGTCACGCCAAAGCATCCTTTCTCTTCTTTCCACGCACCCATCCATCACTCGCCCATACTACCTTTTCCGCAGTAACAATGTAAAAAGAAAATAAAAAGATCTAATCCAACAAAATAAAGAAAAGAAAAAGCTAAAAAGGTTAAAAAAAAGTTATTACAAGGCTTATCTCCTTTCAAGTGATTTGTACTTCAAATTCACATAGCACATTTTATCGAATCAAATATTTTGCTAATAATAATATGCACATGTTATTACGTGGTATTTTTTTTCTTATGATAATTTAAGAGATTAATTATGGAAAAGAAGAAAATTCAAGAGTAAACACACAACTTTAAAACACGCCAACAGAAACAATATTCAGTACAAACACACTTCCAAACTACTTCCATCACACATTTTATTACCGCCACCTTAACCAAACCCCTAAACCCTAACCCCACAACCAGACCTAAACACTAAACCCTAACCCTAGTTCATCACCTCCCCTCTTCTCCCTTACATCAAATGGCAAAAGATGACCTTCAACTCCTTAGGCGCAGAGCACTCATGCATAAGAGAAGGACTATCATGAGCAAACGTGAAAGCTTGAGGGCAAGCTTGCTTGAAGAAATCTGAATACTTTGAAGCACGACAAGTGTGAGGGCTGTTGTACTTGTTTCTGCAACAGAGCTCGTCCGTACCGAAAGCCTGACAGCCGCTCTTGCAGCCCACGACCTGGCCGTGGCCGGCCGGCGCCCGGACTTGGAGCACGTCAGGACACGTGGAGGTTAAGTCGGAGTGGCAGCCGAGTCTTGGGCACTGGCCTTTGCCTTCGTGTGGTGTCACTGTCATTGGGATGTTGAATCCATCGACTAAACTGATTCCGTACGAGGAGAAATCCTGAGTTCGAGAGAAGAAATTATGATGATTAGTTGAGAGATTTAGAATGGGTTAATATTTGGTTGTGATTGTTGGATTTGTACACGATTCAAGATTTTCAAGATTCATTCTTTAAAGAAAACAGAGTGGTTGTAAAAGAGAAATGAAACAAGAAATCAATCACCTGAGTACCGTGGTGGAGAGAGAACTGGACGAGGGAAGCAGGCGGGGCGCCTCCTGCGCCGGCGCACTGTAGTTTACCACCACAGTCTCCAGTAGCACAGTGTAGAGAGCCCGGAGCCGCGCTGGGCTGGCAGCCAGTGCGTGCCCAAACACGGCCGGACCAGGGCTTGCTCGGCGCCGGGAAAGAGCGGTGGGAGACAGTGCGTAGTTCAAACCCTCCGCCCTCAAGCACGTCGTGGCCGGAGTTGGCCTGAATCGCCGGCCAAACCGTAAACGGGCAGTTGTTTACGATGGTTAGAGTGATGGGTTGGTATTGGGCGGTCGATAGGGAGTAGAGTGAGAGAATGGAAAGGGTTATGAGGAAGAGAGAGAAGGTCGCCATTGATGGATGCTCTGTGAGAGTGAGTTTGGGAGAGATGAATCGTTTTGAGAGGCTATTTATAGAGTTGAGTGAAGCGGTGTGGTGTTCTTCTAGATCAGTGTAATATGGCTTAATCAGATTAATTGGTGTGATTGGGTATTCTATTGGTGCAGGTTAATAAACCGGACCATTTACAAACTTGATACACGTTTCTATGAATGAGTATGAATGAGGGCAAGGGTCAAAGAAGGCAAAGTTATCACGATAAATAATTGGTCTGTTTGCACACTGCCCCATTGCACAGTGCCACCAACTTTTGTTTCTTTTTTTCTTAAAAAAAAATACTCGTTGAAATTAAACAATTAACTAACTAAGTTGAGAGATAGTTAGAGTAAATGTTAATTAACAAAATGTACGTATTTTTATTTGTTATTTTTTTGTTTGTTTTTGTTTTGGGGAAGGAGGAGGGGAGTATCATCTGATTAGTGGCACATGGTTTGCTCTGTTTGGGTTATGAAGACAATAGATCTGCACACTGTGCTCTCTGCTCTTCCAAATGGCCCTTTTGGGCTATTACTTTACTACAAACAAAAGAAACTTCTAGTTCTAGTCCCTTTTTAACTACGATAAGAAAAATTATTACACGAATAAAGTTCGACTCAGGTTTGTGGTAGTTTATCTTCACAATAGCTAATGAGTTTATAGCTTAGTGGTTATATACAAAGTACAAAAAATCATAGATTATAAAGTTCAAATTTTATTGGTATCAAAATAGAAAAGAGTCAAAAAGCTCTATTCAATCAAAAAAAAAAAAAAATCTTCACAATAAAATGTACACATCTAAATATATTTAAATACATTGGGCCTATACATTTCAAATTTTTTTCGTGCCCCAGTTTCAAATTTTCATGAGGTCCAAAGAATATTCGGCTACTCCAAAAGTGATAATAGCAATCAGCCCAATAAACTCCAAATACAAAAACTCATCTGAACCCGGTCTTTTCTAAAATAAACACGTATACATAATGTCGGCTCACAGAAAATTCCAGAAAAAGAAGTTGCCAGAAGAAATTCTTCCCCTTTCCTCTGGACCTTGTCCATTCCGAAAAAACTATCAACTCCGTATGGAAACATAACACACAAGCAACTGCAAGAAAAGAAAAGAACATTTTCTTTTGATTTTACACGAAAGAAAGAAAGAATTTCCTCCCTCCAAATCGAATCATCTTATTCTTTCCTGAGGTTTCTAGAATTCGCGCGAAGAATCCTGCACCGTCCATCTGTCAAATCAACGGTCCAGATCTTCCCATTTCGAACCTTCTCGATTCATCCCACAACTTTTCTATATAAAAACCCTTCCCTCTCCAAACACTTCTCATCTTTCGAACATCAAAAATCTCTCTGAAAAATCAATTCTCTCTTTTCTCTCAATTTCTGTTCGATTTTGTGCGATTTTTGGGCAACAATGGCGAAGAGTGAAGGTCCGGCGATAGGGATAGATTTGGGGACGACGTACTCGTGTGTAGGAGTGTGGCAGCACGACCGTGTTGAGATCATCGCCAATGATCAGGGGAACCGCACGACGCCGTCTTATGTCGCGTTTACTGACACCGAGAGGCTGATCGGTGATGCAGCCAAGAATCAGGTCGCTATGAACCCTACCAACACTGTTTTCGGTATGTTTTATCTTCTGATTTCTGTTTATTCTCGATTGGTATTGTTTTTGCTTGTTATATGTGCTTGATTTAGATGCGATCATGTCTAATCATCTCTGATTATCGATCTTGTCTTGATCAACTTTCAATTATTTTTTCCATAACTAGATCTTACATATGAACGTTTTTCTACAGACGATCTTATTTTGCACAATTCTTAAAGGACTGTTTGAAACAATTGCATAATTCTTAAACGTTATTACTCTAAAAGATCTGTATAAATAAATTCATTTTGCATGATTATTAATCTGACTGTTCTTTAATAGATCTGTTTAACTAATTTATTTTGTTCAAGCTTGCATTAAAAAAAATATTTTGCATGACTATTAATCTCACTATTCTTACTCTAAAAGATCTGTTTAAATAAATTTATTTCGCACAATTCTTAATCTAACTCTCTCTCTTTCTATCTTTTCCAGACGTGAAACGTTTAATCGGCCGTCGATTCTCCGATCCGTCCGTCCAGAGTGACATAAAGCTGTGGCCGTTCAAAGTCATCCCAGGCCCAGCCGACAAGCCGATGATCGTCGTGAACTACAAAGGCGAAGAAAAGCAATTCGCCGCCGAAGAAATTTCCTCCATGGTCCTCATAAAAATGAAGGAAATCGCCGAGGCTTATCTCGGTTCCACCATTAAAAACGCCGTAGTTACAGTTCCCGCTTATTTTAATGACTCGCAAAGACAGGCTACAAAAGACGCTGGTGTAATTGCCGGTTTGAATGTGTTGAGAATAATTAATGAGCCAACAGCAGCTGCAATTGCTTATGGATTGGATAAGAAGGCTTCGAGTGTGGGTGAAAAGAATGTTTTGATTTTCGATTTGGGAGGCGGAACTTTTGATGTTTCGCTTCTGACGATCGAAGAGGGGATTTTTGAGGTGAAGGCGACAGCTGGCGATACGCATTTGGGCGGTGAGGATTTTGATAATAGAATGGTGAACCATTTTGTGCAAGAGTTTAAGAGGAAGAATAAAAAGGATATAAGCGGTAATCCAAGAGCTCTGAGGCGGTTAAGAACCGCATGTGAGCGTGCTAAACGAACCTTATCTTCAACGGCCCAAACCACGATTGAAATTGATTCTTTGTATGAAGGAATCGATTTCTACTCCACAATCACTCGCGCGAGATTTGAGGAATTAAACATGGATTTATTCAGAAAATGCATGGAACCGGTTGAGAAATGCTTGAGAGATGCGAAAATGGATAAGAGTTCGGTTCACGATGTGGTTTTGGTAGGCGGGTCGACCCGCATTCCTAAAGTCCAGCAATTACTGCAGGACTTCTTTAACGGTAAAGAGCTCTGCAAGAACATCAATCCTGATGAAGCTGTGGCTTACGGTGCAGCTGTTCAGGCTGCGATCCTAAGTGGCGAAGGAAATGAGAAAGTACAGGATTTGCTTTTACTTGATGTTACTCCGCTTTCTTTGGGGCTAGAAACGGCTGGTGGAGTAATGACGGTTTTGATCCCGCGAAATACTACGATTCCTACGAAAAAGGATCAAGTTTTCTCTACTTACTCGGATAACCAGCCTGGCGTTTTGATTCAGGTTTATGAGGGTGAAAGAGCGAGAACAAAGGATAATAATTTGTTGGGTAAATTTGAATTATCAGGAATTCCTCCTGCTCCAAGAGGAGTTCCTCAAATTACTGTTTGCTTTGATATGGATGCAAATGGAATATTAAATGTCTCAGCTGAAGATAAAACAGCCGGTGTGAAAAATAAGATTACAATTACTAACGATAAAGGAAGGTTGAGCAAGGAAGAGATAGAAAAAATGGTGCAAGAGGCTGAAAAATACAAATCAGAAGACGAGGAGTTGAAGAAGAAAGTTGAGGCTAAAAACGCTTTGGAGAATTACGCTTATAACATGAGGAATACTGTGAAGGATGAGAAGATTGCCGGTAAG
This sequence comes from Juncus effusus, assembly GCA_027726005.1. Classification (NCBI taxonomy): domain Eukaryota; kingdom Viridiplantae; phylum Streptophyta; class Magnoliopsida; order Poales; family Juncaceae; genus Juncus; species Juncus effusus. Next base: position 637,620 of record CM050910.1, on the reverse strand, counting down.
CTGGCGGAGCAGGATAAGAAGAGGATCGAGGAGGCGATTGATGGGGTGATAAGTTGGCTTGATGGGAATCAGTTAGCGGAAACAGAGGAGTTTGAGGATAAGATGAAGGAATTGGAGGGTATTTGTAACCCGATTATTGCTAAGATGTATCAGGGCGGAGCGAGTGGGCCTGGTATGGATATGGATGATGGCCCTGCCCCTAGTGGAATGGGATCTGGTGCTAGTAATGGTGCTGGGCCTAAGATTGAAGAGGTTGATTAAGTTTGCTATGAGGGTTTTGTTTGTTTGGGCTTGGGGTGAAGTTTAATTTGGGTGAGTTTTTTTTTTCTTTTTCTTTTTGTTTGTTTGGGTTTTGTGGGTGCCTGTGATGTTTGATTGTCTTGTTTTGGGTTCGGAGAAGTTTGTAGTAGTTGTTGTGGTAGTGGATTATGTTTTTGGAGTATTTTGTTAGTGTTAAATGTTTGTTTATAGTACTTTATTAGATGTTTGATTTTTCAGATGAGTGAATTGGAAGAAATGCAATCCGCCATCAATCTGCGGATAGCCTTAATTATGACAGTGATTATTAGGTATTGGTACAAAATTGACATGCATGCACAACTGTAATTTAGACTTCTTTTTCCTAAAGCGTTGCTATATTGTACAACAACAAATGTAACAGTGATTATAGCATTAATTATAACAGTGATTATAGCATTAATTATAACAATGATTATTAGGTATTAGTACAAAATTCACATACATGCACATCAAATGTAATCTAGACTTCTTTTCCTAAAGCGTTGCTATATTAGTCTAGTACACAGTATTGTCATTAACTAATTGCACCTTTAAATAAGGAAAACGAATCAACGTCGAACAGTTTGGAAGAAGAAAAATTGAGTGGGAAACAAGTCTACATAACATCTTGTCTATTCCATCTTGACCACAATTACTGCCACATCTTTCATATGATCTTTCATGATTGACCAGAAATAGAAATTTAACCTCTTATATTTCAATTTTCAACACAAACAAAGTACCATTCATACTTCAAAACTAGTGAATTGTTGTACCTCTTAATGTCTAGTTTTGGCTATGAAGTACTTGGTAATAGATATGTTTTGAGTATTTGTTATGGTACTGTTTCGTTTTTCAGTACTTATAATGACTTCCGTTAGAAGTAGTATATATCAGTATTAATTTAGTGAAAAAAAATGTTGAAATAAAAATATTTTTATATAGTTAGCTCCCCAAATAAAAATATTTTTATATATTTAGCTCCCCAAAAGTTTTATGGAGTGTTAATCCGTGAGGCCAAATTTCTTTTTGGCTCCTACCGAAAATTTCAGTCAAAACTCCATCACCGATTTATAAGTAATAAATAGTTCCAATCTTTCGAAAGAGCACTAATGCTATCTCAACACGCTAAGATACAGGATGACCTACCAGTTAGCACAAAGAAAAATTTAGTGGGAAGCAGAATCTACACTACATACATGATATATCTTTCTTGGGAAACAGAAATCTAACCTCTCATATTTCAACACGAAGAAAGTACGTTTCATACTTAAACACTAAATTAATCTAGTGAATTGTACAAACAATTATTTAACCAACTCATTACAACTTAAACCCCACACAACATACTCCGAATCAAGCCCTCAATAATCCCTACTCAAATCTTCACCAAAAAGACCAGTAATCAACACAACAAAACACCTCACAACCCCCCCCCCCAAAAAAAACCCTAAAACCTCAAGTCAAAAGAAGATCATTAGTACCAAGTTGAGGCGGCCTCATGCAAACCCTAACCTCATGCTCTTCAGGCCCAGACCTAAATTTCGGCACGATTATCTCCAAAACCGCCTCATCAAAATACGCCTCAATCTTCGCATCTTCAGGAATTCTAGTGGCCAACTTAATCTCCCTCACAAACTCGCCAGGTGGACAATGCTCAGCCGTCCGATCAACCAACTTAAAAACCCTCTCGTTCCTCTTCACATAAGGCATTCTAGCCGTACTAATACAGAGTATTTTCACTATCCCGTGCGTTAAGCTGTTCCGCCAGGACACTTTAACCCTCTGTTGGTCCGCGAAGGGTAAGCTTACCATGATCAAGTAACTTTGTTCGTCTTCATATATCGTTTTGGCTGCCGTTACAGGCCCACTTACATTTCTCATTACGCCTTGAAATTCATTAATCCAATTTGGGGGCTCTAATTGGGTTAATGGATGCATTTCTACATCTAGGGTTTGGGGATTTAAAACCCGATTATCAGCATTACTACAAGGGTTTAACGGTAAAAAACACTCCTCTTGATCCAAATTACTAATATTATGCATGAATATATTGTTATTGTTGGTATTATTATTACTACTATTTTCTTTTCTTTTTTTATTATTTGAAACGGGCGATAAATCCATTCCATCTTCTCCTGACCGGTCCGAAGGAGAAGACAGATTCAAACCCGACCCATTAAGCAATTTCTTCGAACTCCCATTTTTCAAACCATTATTATTATTCAAATTACCATTATTATTATTACTCAAAGGTCGTTCAAGCTCAAACTCAGGATTAGGAATATTCCTCCAGGTTCCAAAATCACTAGCTTCCTGCGGGATTCCGAAACTCAGATCCCGGCCGGTCAAATCCGCCCACCTCTTTCGGTCCGCCTCGGAAACCGCGCTCAAATTAGGGTTTCTCACGACCTCAATTCCGTGTATACACTGAGGGTTCGAAAGCCCTCTGTACTGCTTCCTTTGCATTCTGTGAGATCTAACGAAACCTTTTTCAACGCTGAAAGGAAACTGAGGCTCGCCAGGTCTTGAATGGCCGTTCATAAAGCTTCTCAATTGCATTTTGCCTAAGGAATTTTCAGGCCGCTCTTTGAACACCCACATGTACATGTTTTCCATGTCGTGCTGGACCAAGAACGAGTCCAGCCTCAAATCCGATTTCTCAAACTTCTCGTTCTTTTCGAGTTTTTCAAAGCCGTTTAGGACGATTTTGCCCTTGGATTTGTCGTTGTTCAAATTCAAAAGAGGTTTGAAGTAATAGTTGAAGAAGAACCAGGCGCCCCAAATGCTGTCGCCTCGTTTCGCGGACTTTCGATTCCCGGGTTTTGGAAGGGAAATTAAGGAAACGGATTCCGAGTCGGCGTAAAGTGGGTGGGACCCGAAACCCGCTTCTAGAAGGTCGAGCTGGTCAGGGTTTGAAAAGGGGAGGTTTATGTCAGGTGGGAGGATTGAGAGATGGTGGGATCTTTGTTGGATTAGTAATTCTCGCTCGGTTTCTGTAGGAGAAGAGTTCGATAAGGCCGTGTTTACTCCAGATGGATCCATGGAGAGCGTTGTTAAGAGATCTTCGCCCATTCTGAGTGAGTTGTTTGAGATTTTGTTGTGTGTGGTGTTGATTTAGGGTTTTGATTTTTGGTTTTTTGGATTTGGGCTATCTGATTGGTGGGTTTCGGATCCCCCCGCATTCAATGAACGCATCCCATAGGAAAGAATTGGCCGCCCATTCCATAAATCCAACCATCAAATTCCCAATTGGAAGAGGGAAAGCTCGATTCCCCCCGCCCCCAAATGACGACCTTTTTTACCCCAACACCCAAAATTATCCCCAAATCAGGAATTAATGAGTAATTAAGAGACTGAATTGAGTGACCAGCATCAAATTCATGTGAAAGAATAGAAATTCGGTTGTGCTAGAACCTTAAGATTGCGACTTCTCAGCCGAAAACCCAATAATTCCAGGTTCCGACAAACATCACACAAAGAGAAGAAATCCAAAGGTTGAACTCGTTGTGGGTTTGTCTTGCTTATCAACCAAAACCCGCCAAAAAGCGGTCGCACAGATCTGAAAAGCAAACTAAAAACTATGAAGTACCATAAACTGCCCTCTAGAAACCTGAGAGAAGCTCGACACAAGAGAGAAAAAGGTGAGAGTGGAAAGATAGAGGAGGGTGAAATGGGAGGAAAGAGAGGTGGGGCGAGTGAATATATATACAGGAAATATTAAAAGCGACGCGCCAAGGGAAGGGAACGGAAGGGAAGGGAGGGGAAAAGAGGAGAAGGATCCGTCACCAGATCAGACCGACTTCTCCGTTACTTGACTTGACGCCGTTAGGGTTGCTTGCTTGCCTTTTCATTTATTATTTTATTTTTATGATGGAATTAATTATTATGCATGCAGTGGCACGTATCTTACCACTGAAAAGCAAATATCTTTCAAGGACTGATAAGTCTCTCCCTTTTATCATCTCTGGCTGGTATGTATGGGAACTTCAAAAGCATTAATTTAGAGAAAATAAAATAATTCATCTTTTTGATTCAAAAGTATCTTTTAATCTTTAGTTGTCTATCTCAAAAGAAAACTATTAAGATAATGATTGATTTTTTTTCTTCTTTTTCTGAATTCAAGATAATGATTGATATTTCTTTTTTTCGGCTAGCCACACCAGTGGCGAATATGGATTATGTAATACGTAATATAAATATTTTATAACAAATAATGAGTCTTATGCAAAATGAGGTAACTGGAAAGCAGAAAAATGTTAACTCAATGTTCGGTCTACTTTAAAATCGCGTGTCAAAGCCGCTCAAAAGCTGTTAATAATTCTTTTTTTTACATTAAAATTTCTTTCATTTTTTTAATTTCGACATATCTCACCAGTTGGCAATTTCTTTCATTTTTATCAAGCATCCTATCATGTGATATGTATAATTTCTCTTTATCTCTCTCTTATCAAAATCATGGTGGTTGGTGGAGGTGGATCTTCCCCACATCCCACCATTGTAATATATCATTTAAATAAACCTAATATCTTTTTTGGAGATAGTTAAATAAATAAATATATCCAAACAACAAATTGATAAGAGCAGCGTTCTTTGGGCATCCCAACTTGCACTCATTTAATTGGCATCTTATGCCCCATTTCATAACTTGTTATTTCATTTTCGTTCAAAAAAAAAGACAAGTTGTTGTTTCAATAAAAGTAGTTATTTATTCACAAATTTTGACATATTAATTGTTATAATATATCATCTCATAATGTACTCAGTCAAAATATTAATGGTGGAAATACTAGTTAAATTCATATATCAATATTTATGTCATACAATTTCAATATTCAAACAAGTACTAAAATATGTATAAGCATGTATATTGATATAAAATGTTTCAACAACTTTTTGTGTCTAATTCAATAAATATATGAAATTTAAAATACAGAAACTAAATAGTCAAAATAAATTTCTTAATTAAAAGTTCTCAACAATTTTATGCATTAGTATTTCAAAATTACTCTATAAACTATTGATCAATATTTGACAAGGCAGTACTCCAATAAGCAAAATCTTATTGATTAATTTGATTGTTCAATATAAAAAATGAAAGTAAAGCTTCATGAACATGCAAAGTCAGAAATTATATCATTGAATTTTATTTTAATATTGTTCTCCTTTTTTTTTTTTTTGAAATGTTTAATCCTCTCCAAACACATTGTCATGAAAATTTTACTTAAACATTTATTTTAATATTGTCATGGATTTTTTTTAATCTTATTGATTAATTTGATTGTTGAATATAAGACACAAATGAAATTGTTGAATATAAGACACAAATGAAAATTAAAGCTTCATGAACATGCAAAGTCAAAAATTATATCATTGAATTTTATTTTAATATTGTTCTCCATTTTTTTTTAAAAGTTTAATCCTCTCCAAACACATTGTCATCAAAATTTTACTTCAACATTTATTTTAATATTATCAAACTTAAATCCGGATCTAGAAGAACAATTTAATATATTATCTTATCAAACTGAATTAAAATCCTAAACTTAATAAACAATTTTGTTGGATTGCATAATTCATTTTATATAAAACAAATCAATTTGTGATTGTGAGCCATACACTTTGAGACACGAAGATGCATACATAAACAAAAAAGAGAAAACAATTAATCCGTGATCCCAAAAGTAAGCTGAAAGCTACTCGTTCAAGTAAATAAAATGAACAAATAAACAAAATAAAAATTGGGGTCCCTTTTTGGATGAGATGAGTTCTTATCAACATACTTCATTCACAGAGAAAAAATAGAGGAAATTAGAGATTTCTGTGGGTGAGTGCAGATACGTGTCACTCTCTCAAGAGGGGTATATATATATATGGATCTTCCACAATTAAATCCATTGCAATTTGTTCAATTTATCATCTTAACATGATTTTTCTAATGTTACAAATGAATATAATTGTAGATAAATATAGAATAATCATGACCCACATGTTAGTTAATAGTTAGTTAATTAATTAATTATTAAAGGACAGGGCCATATTGTAGGCTGTACGTATCAAGGATCATAAATAAGTTCGGCTATATGTGAGGCCGGTTATATCTCAGGATGTTGCCATATCCTCTTATTAATTTATTTTATTATTATGCTATGAATATATTTTTGACTTTCATATGGAGATCTAAGTTTTTGATTATTTTTCTTTTTTATATAGTTGAGAAGAAGTTGATGCCGATAAAAGTAAAGTATATCTTGAGAAGAAGTTTATGCCAATAAAATGTGTATTTTGAATTCATATTGATATAGAATAGTCTTTTTAGTTGTTGTTTGTAGGATTTGATAGTTATATTTTAAAACTATATATTTTTCTTACGTTTATGTTATTTCAAGGAGATAATGATGATAAAATAGTTAGCTTATTTTGGGTACAACTCGGGACGGTTCCTTTGAATTAAAAGTCTAAATTTAAATTAAAGTATATCTTGATTGAAGTTTAGAATAATTAATGGATTTTCTTATAATGGTCATGGTAATGACTTGAAAAGTCTTTAGGATTTGGCGCTCTTTTGACTATAGTTAATATATTCTTGACCACTTATCGGCTGCCTTTGTGCTAATAAAGAAGAAAAAAAATAAGGTGCATTTGTTATAGATACTCGACCATATAATAAACAAATATGATTGTTATGCAATTTTTTTTGTCATGATTAAGCTAATAAAGGTTTATTTAAGTGATAAATTTGCTATGCGTATACCAATGTATAATTCCGGGTATAATTAAAAGAGTATTTACCTCGGGCCATCTTTCAAAAAAAAATTAAAAGAGTATTTGATAGTAATATAATTTAACTTCAGCACTTTCAATGTTTAGTTGCAGAGCAACTATATTGTATTATTGTGCCACTATGAAATAAGCTTAAGAAGAAATTAAGACACTTGTACTATACGAAAGTGAAGTGATTTTTTTGTTTTGTTTAATAAAGTATATGAAAGTGAATTGGATTGAGATGGAGAGAAAGTTTGAACATTAAGAAACAAACAAGTTGGATGTAGGAAGCCAAGTTCGAAACCACAATTACTTTTGTTTCTTTGTTGGTATCCAAATTAGATCCAAATGATGTAAGTAATTTTCTTATTTTGGGCCCACCATTTGCATGAAATCAAGTTAAAAATTGTAACAGTTTACTTTATATTATATCAGTAAAGCCAAGATTTTATTACAGCAAAATTGACTCAAATTTTGTAAATCATATACTTGAGAGGTTGTCATGGGGGATTTATGTATAAATTGAAAGTAATAATGCCTTAGGCCAAACTGTTTTATCGTGTGGGAAACGGATTATGTATCAGACATTATATTTTTTGTATTAGATGTTTTATCTCAAAAAGTTTTTCATATAATAATTGTGCGTAAATATTGTTAGATTATTAATTAACCATGAATATATATATCCGTTATACGTCATCAGAATATGTGATTCTGATAGTAAACCGTAAAGTAAAGTGAATACAATTCTAAATTATCCCTAGTCATGTATGAGATGTTTGTAAGACAAAAATATTTGAAAAACTCAAATCATATATATAGACTAGTATGTTATTTGGATGATGGTCATGTTTTACTGATCATGGATATTGGATATCAATTCATTAATATAAATATATGTTGGAGAATATATATTGGATCGACCCACTGTGAGAATATACATTATGTCATTAGTGTTTTCTCATCATCTAATGTATGAGTAGTCCTTTGACTTGAGGTCATCATAGATTCTTACATGTATATCTTTATACTTTGACATAGTCAAACGTTATCTCTAACCGGATAATTATAAAAGCGAGCTCGTCTACAGTACTCCACATTGAAAATATTAGTTCTGATGAACGGCCCAGATTAGCTTGAAAGTGGAGTACTGTAGACGTTTTTTCTATATAAAATAAATGATAAAAGGGTAAAATCGTAATTTAGTGTCTAATTATTTTCCTTTCTTTTTTTTTCTCGCGACTCTCTTCATCTCCAGTACTTTAAACCATAAAAGAAACTTTTTTGTTCTCAGAAACGGAGAAATAAAGAAAGAAAATATTTGGAATTGATTTGTTTCTTCTTTTACTGTCTACATAATTGATTGTTATTCTAGAAGATTGTATTTATCTATAGTAAGAAATAAAATATTTGACATAGATTTGTTTCTTTTTTTTTTTAAGCATGACAATAATTAATATAATACGACACGACATTATATTATATTATATTATATTATATTATATTATATTACATTACATTACATTATGTTATGTTATGTTATGTTATGTTATGTTATGTTATTTTATGTGATGTTATAGCATAGCATACTACATTATACTATGTTAAATTATACTACACTATACTACATTATACTATGCTATATTATACTACACTACACTATATTATATTATACTATATTGCATTATACTATACTACATCATACTATATTATATCACATTATACTTTATAATATTATACCATATTTTACTATATTATATTATACTATATTATATTAAATTATACTATATTATACTATATTTCATTATATTGTATTATATCATACTATATTATATTACATAGTACTAAATTATACTATCATATTTTACTGTATTACATTATACTATATTGTACTATATTATATTACATTATACTATATTATATCATACTATATTATATTTCATTATACTATATTATATCATACTATATTATATTACATAATACAATATTATATTACATAGTACTATATTATACTATATTATATTACTTTATATTTATACTATATTAAATTATTTTACAATATACTATATTATATTATAGTACATTATTCTATATTGCACCCTACTATATATATGTTGCTATCGTACATTAGATTATATCACACTATACTATATTACATTATACTATATTATATCATACTATAATATATTACACTATATTGTATTATAATATATTATATTATATTATATTATATTATATTATACTATATTATAATCATACTTTATTATATTAAACCACATTATATTACATTGTATTATATTATATTATACTACATTATACTATTGTACATTACTACATCATACTATATTATATTATATTATACTATGTTATATCATACTATATTTTAATATATTATATTATACTATATTATATTACATTATATAATATTAGTATATTACACTGTATTATTTACATTATGCTACATTATATCATATTATACTATTTTACATTATACTATATTATATTGTACTATATTATATTACATTATACTATATTTTTTCTTACTATATTATATTATATTATATTATATTATATTATATTATATTATATTATATTATATTATATTATATTATATTATATTATATTATATTGTATTATATTATATTATATTATATTATATTATATTATATTATACTATATATAGATGATACTACAATATATTACATTATACTATATTATATCATACCATATTACATTATACTATATAATATTACATCACATTACACTATATTACATTACATTGTACTATATTATATCATATCATACTATACTACATTACATTATACTCTATAATATTACATTACATTACAATTTACTACCATATTATACTATATTACATTATATTATATTATATTATATTATATTATATTATATTATATTATATTATATTATATTATATTATATTATATTATATTATATTATATTATATTATATTATATTATATTATATTATACTTTATTATATTATATTACTTTATTATATTATACTTTATTATATTATATTATATTATATTATATTATATTATATTATATTATATTATATTATATTATCATATACTGGCGGAGCTTGACTGAAATTTCTGGGGGGCCAAAAAATTTCTCCCTATAGATTAATACTACATAAGATATTTGGGGGGCCAAATACATATCTTTCGAATTTTTTTTACTAAAAGTAATGCATGTTGTTGTTTTTTACTTGGATTGGAGAGAAAGAATATAATGGAGGTCTTCTTTTATTGATTGAAATGGAGAGTAGAATAAAATGAAAATAAATTTAAGATTGAATCTATGTAATTAATACCACATATACCGAAAATACTCTTCTAATTTTAACGGTCTTGATTAAATCTATCATTAAGTCAAAAAAAGAAGTGGAGTACCATAGACAAGCTCTTATAAAAGCTATGATCGGGTATTTAGTAAACCATGAGTTGGAATGTGAATGATCAAGTTATAATTTGTTACTCTCAGATACGAGAGAGATATCTCAGGGCCCCCTGATAAATTGAGACTGAAGGAAAACACACGGCCGTTTACGAAAGAATTAGCATGTGTTGTTAATATCTTTTAATTTATTCAGTCTAATTATAATTCAGGAAAAAGAATTGATCATAATAAGGATGACATAAAACCATGCCTTATGATCAATATAAATATCGTTTAACAAAAGGACTAAATACATAATTGATGTATAGGTTATGATCACGTATCATTCATTTAATTTGGTTAATCATAACGTCTTATTAGAGGCTACTTATGATTTATAAATTTGAAGTTTATTGCCAATATTAAATGAACCTACAGGGTCACACACAAACAGAACTAACTCGGTTGGACAGAGAAAATCAAAAGGAAGGTGAAGAGGTGTGAGCATTAGATGCTATAAATAGATGAAGGGTTCGTCTGATTAGGTCAGAAGATTTAGACCACACCCTAGCCGCCTATTGAGAGAAAGAGAAACCGGATCTAGTAATCTCGGTTTCTCCTCCAACGAGTTAGTCACGTGTGGATACGTGTAGAGGACGGTGCCGGAGTCGTAGCGCCTTTCGTGATCAGATCCGCAAGAGACACATGGAGATCGTTTGGAGACGAATCGCGAAACCCTACAAACTGGATTAGCCGAATCCGAGGTATAAATAAGATTTATTTTTCTGATTTGATTGATAATACATGGATCCTCGGTTAGGAAACGTGTAAACTTTAATTCCGCTGTGCATCTGAGAATACGCGTTTCCTTTCATAAATATTGCATATATTGAATTGCAATTTGCATGTCCGCCCCTTGAGTATCTTCAATTAACACATTTACCTTTTTAAATGTCAAAACTACATTTACAATATTCTTTCAAATATATATATATATATATATATATATATATATATAAGTTGAAAATAGATCCAGTTCATTTGACCTTACCATCCACAGATTGATTAGAGGTAATGATCATTATGCACCTGCAACGAGAAAATAATTATAGTTATCTATGACTCTTTCACGTATATGTTATCTGCAACAAATCAATAAATCAATATTACATTCCTTTAAATTATAATAATTTTTTTTTTGAGATTCAACCTGGCCATGTTTGATGGATGGAGAGACTTTATTAAATATTTGTTAAATAAGATTGTGTAATAATTAATAAATTATAATAATTTTTTTTTTTGAGAGAGAACTACAAGCGATCGCTTGATGTTTGTTCTTATTTAAATGGGCTCATATGCCTTCATCTAAATTTTTAAATCAATCCTGCTATACGCGGGATTCGAACCCTTCACCTATAAATAGATGAAGTTGATATCATGACCACTATGCTAAAATAATAATATATACCTTTTTGCGTTAGAGAGTAAGATTATAATAAATTTGCAATGCATTGACTCGTTACAAAATTCAATTAGAACTTCAAACGAAAAGATAATAAATAACTAAAATTGGACATAGTTTTCAGTCATAAAATATGGTGAATAATTGAAATATAATGGAGACAGTGGGCAAAATAAAAGTGCATTGCATCCTTTGTAGGATCTACGAATCCTTCTGATTTGCCCACCACTACGAAATAATGCACAAAATTCAATTAGAACTTCAACCCAAAAGATAATAAATAACTAAAATTGGACATAGTTTTCAATCATAAAATATGGTGAATAATTGAAATATAATGGAGACAGTGGGGCAAAATAAAAGTGCATTACATCCTTTGTAGGATCTACGAACCTTCTCATTTGCCACTACGAAATAATGCACCAAAAGAGAGGAGAGGAATGAAAAAGATCATCAAAAGAAGAAAGAAAATCACGCACACACTGTTTATAATGCTTAATAATGTAATATGTGGTAGATTAATTATATTTATATGTTTGTTACTGCTAATAAATAGTTCATGAGTGATCAGCTAATATACTGAAAGAAACTCTAAATATCTAAATATTTATGCATTATATTTGTTATAACATAACCATCAGACTATTATTGTCCATTTACATATTCAGAAGAACATATGTTAGTTAGTAAAATTAATTAACGACATAAATCAAATAAATCTATCTTCATATGATTTAACGCAATTAAATTTACTCATAAACGAGTTTAACTGGAATCAGTGGCGGAGCTTGTCTCTATTTATTGGAGGGACCAAATTTTTTTCTCTATACTCATTAATACTTTACAAATTTTTTGAGTGACTCCCCCGCCTCTATAAAGTTTCCTGACTGGAATTATTTCAAATTATTAACTAGAACACAAATATTATTTTTCAAATGAGCTTTTCAATACATATATAATTTTTACCCATGCCACTTTACATAATTTTATTTTTTCATTCGTCAGAAATCAAATTTCTGTGTCCTAATGATTTGGAGACAAAGGTTTAGGAGGCGCATAATAAAACAAAGAAAAAAAATGTCTAGTGCTTTCATGTGGCCTGTTTGATAAGTCGCCGCGTTTTTGTTTATATAAAGCGAGTCAAAAAGTTTGCAGTGAATTATTGAACTTGTTTACATTATTCAAATGATCAATCGAAGTCTGACTCTTCATAGTTCTTTCTGTATAGCCATTTGTATAATGAAATATTCGGTAATCAAATTCCAAATCCAATACATATTTGGGTACAAATGAAGGCCTACACAATATCAACAATGTCATTGTAATTAACCCAAATTGTAAATTATCTTATCCAAATGAAAGGTCCAATGATTGATCAACTCTCATAATCCATGTTTTGTTTAGTCTAATATACATCCCAAGAATGCAAAACAAATATAAAGCTTAATTATGATAACGATATGCTGTTATAGCAATATAAATTATTCAATTATTTATCAAATTATTCAATTATTTAACTAAACTAAATTAATCTCTTCATCAGGAATCTTGGCACAATGACTGCCACTTGAAATGCAAGCACTTTAGTTGGATCGGGCTCCACTTTAGCACAATAATACACATTATATTACACATATCACACACCATCTCTCAATCGCCATTCATTATTTTGCAAGTGTGTCACTTTTTAATTTTTTTGTTAAACAACTCTCACAAAGCTCTTTGGGAACTATAAACAAGTTGTGACTCCTCAAACTTTCCGATAACAAGTTCTGAACAAACTTGTGAATCTTTTTAAATACATTCAAATTATTTCTTAAAATATTTTCAAAGATAAAATCATTCACTATCATAATATTTAAAAGTTTACTTGGTTAACTAGATAAGTTGGCCCAGAGTGATGTCTCATTTTATGAAACTGTGACTAGCTAGCTTTGATGGGCCTCCATAATCCGACCCAGTTAATTCACAAACTTAAAGTGTGAAGCAAAATACACATCTTTATAACCTCTGAAACCACAATATCATAATTTAAAATAAAATAAATTTTTTAATAGAGTGTCAGAAATCTAGTTACATATGTTATGAAGTCCACACAAACTACATATAATTGAGAATTGTTCTAACATGTCAAGTCAAGTATATATATCAGCCATAAAACAGTCTAAAAATGAACAGAAATTGTGCAATTTCCAATGCGTCAAATTTCATTTCATTTCATGCCTAGCCTATCCCCTATTAACTTAAGCCCCTATGTTAAATTCTCGAAACAATCATCCTTAACATTCTCTATTTTCCAAAACCCTAGCTAGCCTCACTGATCTGTACTGTCTTTCTCTTTGTTTCTTTGTTGCTGATTACCATACAAACTGCCATTGTCAACTTTTTTCAGTATATCATGCTTTCTCAAAAAAAAAAAAAGACGTTTTTTTCAATATATGTTAGCACCATTTTGGTCATTTCATCTTTAATTAACTTCTTTTTTATTTTTCTTGTATTTTTCCTTTTATGGGGTTTCAAATTCCCACAAAATTTCTGGACTCTATAGAAAGATTTTTTGGGCATGTGATTTTAGATTTTTACATGCATTAATAATGCTTCTATAATTGATCAAGCAAACAATTTATATCTCATGTAAGGTAAGGTCGTATGCATGCATGCATGTAAACTTCAAAAACTCAATATCTTTAGTACGTACTTTCAAAATCTTCAGAAGAAAAAGAAAAGTACATAATACATTTCTTAAATTTTCGTGCTTGCAATGGAGAGATTTCAATGAAACTCAAAAATAGTATATGTCATAAGAGTTGATTATCATATACAGCCCCTTGTAGAAAAATGTAAAAACGGATCAATGCATTAGGAAAAACAAATAGTTAAAACCTTGAAAGAAAATAAAAATAGATTTTTTTTCTTGCGCTTGTCCAATTATTTTAGCATCTCTGAATACACTAATTAATCGAATGCAATATGAAACTAGCTAGGGTTTCAACAGTTCATGCAGGTAAGAAGTAAAGTTTTAACGAGTCATCAAAATATTTGACATTAATTAAGAGAAAATATTCTCCAGATGTGTGCGTGAAGGTTATGATAGCATGAGTTGTATTTAATTAAGAGTCATTATCATTGCAACAACTTTCAAAATATTAAGCATTTATTTCTCCACTTCCAGAATACTCACAATTAATAAACTCTTTCCTAACGTTCAAATTTTCAAATATTAAAGCCTCAAATTTCTCACATTTACTCTTGCTTGATCTTAATGGGCAAAAATCCTTGAGTTTTCCATCTTGCATGGATACATGCAAGTTCTCTTCTCATCTTCATGTTACCAAACTTATGAAATTACAAGATTGTATAAATTTGTTAGTACTTGTATAATTTCTTCTTTAAGCATAGTGAGACATATATATGTCAAACATATTGGGTAGAAAATAGAAATGTTTGCTAAAAAATAGAAAGAAATGAAATAAATGAGAAAGAAAGGATGAATGGCTACAGGAAACAAATAAAATCTCTCCAAGCAGCCAATGGAGATGGCTCAAGCAAAGAATTTCTTTCATTTCCGAGGTCTAACATTCATCCTAGCTACTAGCCTCTATTTCATTCATAAATGCCATTTATATGCTTTTTCATTTGAGAAAATGTCATTTATATACTTCAACTCTCTTTTCCCTATACTTGGTCTAACTTGTCCTTTCATACTCTCGAATGTATATTATACATATGTTAGAATTAGAACAATCCAAATAATAATAATAATAATAATAATAATAATAATAATAATAATAATAAAGGTTTTGTTTGGTGTATGATGAACCAAGTGTAGGTGAGGGAAAAAAGGATGTGAAAAAAGAGGGCCATACAAAGGGACGCAGCACCTGGCCGTCTCCAGCCGCTCCTCACCATGTTTTCAGAGCTCTCTTGCTCCAAACATCCATACGCATGTCAAGCCCTGTCAACCCCTATTTACTCTCTCTCTCTCTCTCTCTCTCTCTCTCTCTCTCTCTCTCTCTCTCTTCACGCTTCTTGACTCCTCATTGAACACACTACAAGACAAACTAACCTCACATCACAACCCACAACCCCTTCATCCCTTGCATGCATAAAAGCATCTCCACATCTCCACATTTTCACCATTCATCTTAACACTAAAGAACTTTTCTATTTAAAAAAAAACTGTTACTTCTATATCTTATCCATCATCCATGGAAATGGATCAAGAACAACAAAAGGATTCATCTCCTTCTGCACCAGCTAATACAGGGGCTTCAAGATGGAATCCAACTAAGGAACAAATCGCCATGCTAGAAAGCCTTTACAAACAAGGGGTAAGAACTCCAAGTGCTGAACAGATACAACACATCACTGGAAAATTGAGAGAGTTTGGAACCATTGAAGGCAAGAATGTGTTTTACTGGTTTCAGAATCACAAGGCGAGACAGAGGCAGAAACAGAAGCAACAAAGCTTCGCCTATTATACTAGACTTCTTCGCAAATCTCCTCCAATGGTTTCACCAGCTCCTTTACCCCTAAACCCTAGCTTTCGTCCTCCAATGGCATGCAACAATGGAGGTGAGTCTCTTTCGTTTTTTAATTTATTTTCTATTTTGTTAATTTTCATTCTTGGGCTCTTCGAATATTTTTGTTGCATAGCGGGTCAAGGTCAACCATCTGATCAATACGTACATAAGGCGATCAGAGATTAATGATGTCTTGTTATGAATAATATTATATTTCACCATTTTGTCTTTACAATATGAGTGCATTACTAGTTTATTAACACACTATATGGTATCAGAGTCATATGATATCACCCTTTTTTTTAAATAAAAGTTCATTATTTGGTTTTTCAACTCGACTATATGGAAAAATGCAACAAAAATATAAAAAACAATTTATTTGTAGAATAATAATATAACAAAAAGATCAGAGATCTTCTGTAAACATATCATTTTTTTTCTGTATTTGCAGTTATTTATAAACCTTTTTTCATCCCACAAACTGGAGACGTGAACTACTACACACAGGTCCAGCCCAAGGCCCAGTACCAAACAATAATTTTTCCAGAAACATTCAACAGGAGCATTTCAAATCCTGGATTTCCACCCTCTGAACAAACCGAGAATATAATTCCAAGATTTTCATTTCCCTGTAATAATAACGATGGTAATAATTCTGTGGCGATGGGTCGTGAGACTCTGCAGCTATTCCCGCTGCATCCTTCTGACAGAAACGTTGACCAGAAGTCAACCTCTGTTTCTTCTTCAGTTGAATTATCAGAGAATGGAATTGAAGGAGAAGAAGAAGTGGGAAATCAAAAACAGTTCTTGATTGATTTCTTAGGCGCCGCCCTTAATGGGTCTAATTAATTCATTCATTCATGATCGTGGGCATTTTAATTAAGTTGGATTTTAGTGTCTTATTATGATAAGTGTGAAATAAATTTGAGGCGAGAATGTTAGATGAAAAATTACTGTAATATTTTGTAATGGCTGGTTTTCTATCTTGCTCATGTTAGTATCCATCAGCTAATTAATTAGTTTGTTTCTTTTGCATTTTATACATTATTTGTTAACTATTTCGGGCTTAGTCAAAGCTTGTTACGTTAAGGGGTAAGACATCTCGTCAACTATGTGAGAAACTCAAATTCAAATCACATTAAATCTATTTAGCTCAATATTTAGCAAGTCTAACAATTCAATGTATTGTCTAAAAAAAAACTATTTCGGCCTTAAATGTGTTATTTTGACTCTTAAAGAAATGTGTTATTTTGAGAATCAATAGATAATTTTAGACCCGCAGCATCGCGCCGCCATAAAACTTGTTATAACAAATTTGGACACAAATTCTATCATACAAACGTCGTTTCTTATCATTCAAAAATAAATACTGGATTAAACTATCATTGGATTCTTCTTTTGAGTGCCGTTTGCTCTTCTCTCCATTTCAAGGAATTGTTCAAGGGAATATGGCGCTTCTTCAACGGGGCTAAAATCGATATTACTTCTCAGGCAAAGAGAAAACAAATCCTTGATTTTATAAGAACTCTTTTTAGTGCTTAAACTCTCTTCATTTCTGCTTCTTACAATTAATCTGTTGGACAACTCGTTAGTGATACCAATCAAGCTTCCTAGTGTTCTGTTTCTTCGGTACGAAACAGATCCAAACAACTGAAGAAAAATTTAAATGATATCTTATTTTAAGTTTTAACAAGGCACCAAGTTTAATGAAAAATATTTGTTACAATTGTGAAGAGTTAAAACTTACATCTGAATCATAATCTGAGGAAGAAATAGAAGAAGAGGGGCAGTGAGAGCTAGAAAAGAGTGTGCTGAAAGAAAAAGAACCAGAAAAATCGCCATTTCTAAGATTCAGAGTCCTTAGTCCAAGAGGCCATCCATTGTTCTCCTGCCATTAATTACATGATATATATATTTCTATCTTAATCATTAAAATTTAATAAGAAAAAAGAAAAGTTTGAGATGATAAGTAATTGATGATATTTACCTGGTACGCCATGTTTATTGCTTAGAGGAATTTTAATCAAGGAAGAAATGGCAAAGGTACCATCATAGGCTTTAGGAATGTATAATATATGTTGATATAAAGTCTCAGATTTGTGTGAGCATGTTATTAGAATCAATAAAGAAAATAACGACCTGTCTAAAAAGAAGAAAGAAGGAATCATGGAGGGAGACCAAACACAAAGAAAAGGTAAAAAGAAGCCACGACAGTTGCCTCAAATCTCGTGCTTAGACTTCTTTTTTGTTTTTTCAGTCTTAAATCTTAATTAATCCAACAATTTGGTCCCCAACATCTTCATAAAAACAATTTGGGCCTCAAAATTTAGGGCCTGGCCTCTCTTCGGTAGTTTCATTGACCACCTATTTTCTTCAATTTTGGACCTTTCACTTTATTTTCTACCATTTTAGGCGTAAAAAGCTAAAATAAAGAAAGTGAAATTAAATGACAAACAAGCAAGTGAGTGGGTGGGGGAGACAAGATGAAAAACGGAAAGGAATAAGCATTGTTAAGGTGGTAACTGTTAACATTACATAACAACACATAGCATACATTGGGAATTAATAAGTGCGGGACATAAATGGTGAGATTTCTTTGTCTCAGCATCACTCTAGCATGATTAAATGAGAGTAGAAATATGCATGAATGGTAGTTGGATGTGCATTCTTTTCCTGGTCCTACCATGATTCAGTATTTTTAAATCAACAGTAAATAAAGATCTCTCTGTATTACCAATATATGTGAACTGTTAACTATTCTTCTTAACTCTTTTTTTTTTTGATAAAACTATTCTTCTTAACTTAGATCATATTATTATATCTGTGGGCCCATGTACATCTGGTTTATATTATTTTATATTATATATATACATAAAATAATATAAACCAGGTGTACATTGACCCACAAGTTGAAAATGAAGGAATAAATCAAAAGTATGATGAGCTTTCATTTCAAAGCCTCAGCACTCCAGCTGCCCATATGGGCCCATTTCAAAAATTCGGCCCAATAGTGTCGAACTGACGTGGCAATCTTATTTCTGCGCGCTCCTGGAATTACACATCAATTCATAAACCAAACGGAGAGTAAGTCCTGAAGTACGTACACCGAAGATACACCGTGTGCATACAGAAATTGAGCGCATTTGTGCCAGCGCATTGCCATACTGAGCAGTGAGCTTACCGCCGACAAGAGCCTAACTAAACTGTTAACTATATATATACTATGCTAAAATAAGATTTGGCGGCTTTATGATATCTAATTTATTAATGGATCCCAATTGTGGTATTTTATAATGAGGATTAGTTCAGTGGATCTATCCATTCAGATGTTGTGTTGTTACAAAATCTAGTAATTTTTGAATTTAATCTTGGATATTGATGAGAATGCATAACAGGGAGGGAAAACATGTAATAATAAGTAAAAAAGATAGTCAAATATATATACTATAAGATGAGATTATTACCCGAATCCAATTTTAACAATTTTTCCCACCCCAAAAAAGTACAACAAAAAATATAAAAAAAACTGCTTTTGCAGCGCCAAAAATCCCCCATTTTCGTGTACAATTCCATGAATTAAACCCCAAAACAAATTCTAAAAAATTCCAAAATTCCAAATAAAAAAAATATCCCACAGATCTCATACCAACAAAAGCATCACCAGGTGCCCTGTACAACACGAAACAACCCATCCAAGGCCACGCGTCAGAATCCCAGCCGTGGACGCCATCTCCCCTCTCAATCCAGGCGGCGACGAAATCCTCGCCGGCGGAATCTCCGCCCTCTCCGGCGCCATTCCGACGGCTCCGTCCACCCCGTCCGCCACCGGCGACTCCGCCTCTAGAACTCCTTCCCCGCCTTCTCTCCCAAATATCTCTCTAGGAAGCAAAACTCTGGAAACCGCAAAAACCGCCACTGGATTCTGATCGAACAAGGTTCGGGTTATAACCGCCTGAACCACGCCCGTATCAATCGCAACCGACCCGTTAACCCGCGTAATATTCAGCGTGAATCTACCAGCCTCCGTATCTTCAGTGGCCAAAGTTGGCTGGACCGGGTTCACGATGGAGTCAAGTGAACCCAGCGGGTAGTACGAATGGAGCACGTGGAACCGGAGCACGGCGGACTTCTTGTCGGCCGGCAAGGACTGGAGGCGTTCCGTAACGGGTAAACCCGCAAAGGCCTCATCCGTGGGGACGAAAGCCGTTATACCCGCTCCTCTTTCGTCGTCCTGCAACTGACCCGCCACACCGGAGGCCGCAAACATCGACGCCGCAACATTGAATCCTTTTGCTTCGATCAGGATTCGGGTTATGTTCATGGCGGATTCGGGCTGGTGTACGAAACCCGATGCGGTCAGGTCGAATCCGTACGGGAGGAGGAGGGAATCCACGGTGAACACGCTGATGTTGTACGGAACGGTTTTGATAACGGAGAGGATGGTGGTGTTGGAGGAAGGGGAGGGTAACGGGGGTTTGAGCATGAGCTTGCCATCAACGGAGGTGAGGTTCAGGGATCCGAAATTGGCCGTGGCGCGGCCGGTGGTCTGGTACAGAGTGGTGATTAACTTCCCGGCGGGAGGGACGGAACGGAGGTCCGAAGGAGAGAGGTACTGTAAGAGAGTGTGGTACCGTAGCACGTCGGCTATGTCGGCTGAGGCGGCACGGGCGGCGAGCTCGGATTTGTAGAGGAACTGGTCCGGCACGGCGAGGAGAGTGAGGGAGGAGCGGCCGGAGAGTTCGCCGGCGACGCCGGTGGAGGAGAGGAGGCGGTTGAAGCCGGAGAGGTTGGGGATTGTGGCGAGAAGTGAGGTGATGTTTACTGCTTTTGGGGTGAAGGGTAAAAGAAGGGAAATTAGGAGAAGTGCGAGGGTGGAATGGGAAATGTGGGCGGAATTTGAGTGCATTTTTGAGCTTGCTGCTTCTCTCTGCTCTCTGCTCAGTGCTGAGAGAGAGAGTGGGAAAGGAGGAGGAGATGATGATGATGATGATGATGATGATAAATGTTATGGGGCTTATTTTATTGCAATCATGAATTATGTGCATTTTAAGAGCCGAGTTTTGTGAAATTGAGGAATGATTGGCTTCGTTTTTATACTTCATATTTTAATTTTTTAAGGGCGGTAAATAAAATTTAAACTCAAAACGTCTTGGTAATTTTATTGTAATTGTGAGGTTAGTTGCATAGTTAGTGCATTGAGATGTTACGCGGACTACACGATTAAACTTGGCAGAGAGAATCTCTGAGAATTATGAGAAGCCTGATTGGTCAGAATTTAACCTCTAACCTAGAGCGGTAAAAGGCGCCTAATTTTTGATGATTGTGCTAATCTAATCTACTTATAGGCTTATAGCGCCATTAGTAAAGTCAATATGGCTACTAAACAAAGTAAAACATCAATCAGTAGACTTTGTAAGCAAAAGTTTAGTTGATTATTCCCTTTCTAATATAAAACTCTTTTTTCTTATACTCTTGCAAATTTACAAATTGGTTCAGCACACCTATAATTTATCTTTGCAGATATTTAAAAAAACATGATTATTCCCTTTCTAATATAAAACTCTTTTTTCTTATACTCTGGCAAATTTACAAATTGGTTCAGTACACATACAATTTATCTTTGCAGATATTTAAAAAATCAAACTAGTCAACAAAATGCATTTTGCAGAGTTAGAACTCAGGAACAGCCCAATCTGTATACAGATCTACTAGTGGTAAGTACTATATAAATATATTATTTTATCCTTAAATACATCATAAGAACATTTAAGACATGAAACAGTGGAGATTCCAACTATACAACTAAAGACAAACTTGACCAGCTCTGCAATAATATTACAAAAAAATAAGATTCTAGATTGGAAGCAGTAAAAATATCAGAGAAGCTGTCAGATCCTTGGCTGTTATTATTATGAGTCTTGTAAGATAAGAATCATAAGATTATATTCCTGAATCATATAGTACATAATGTTTATATTATGATATAGTATGATGTTATGCACAAAACATAGAAAATGAATATTTGCAAGTATATTTCTCAGTATATATTTTCTTTTCAACTTTCTAACTGAGCAAGTGTACAATAAAAGTTTCATATTACATATCCCAAAAAAAAATAAAAAATATTAGACTAGACGGACCAAAAAAATAAAAAAATTATTCTAACGAAACTAACACTAACGAATAACTCGGTCAGCACCCAAGTGAGTCAACCGGTCAACTCTCCATCTATACAAAAAACTTCCATCCATTTAAATTTTTAAATTTGAATTTCAAATTCGAAAATTCCAAATCAACCCGGGCCGAAAAGAATGCGATCAAAATGTGCAGTAGTCATCTGCACAAATCCTCAAAAGAATGTAGAAACAAAACAAATGGACAAAAATTAGGTCATCTAACTGGTTCTAAAAACTAGGGTTTATCATCATCCAGCTTGCAAGGGTTTTAGGCTTCCAGTTTTATTATTACTACTAATAGTATCATTATTATTATTATTATTATTATTATTATTATTATTATTATTATTATTATTATTATTATTATTATTAAATCTGCACATACAATCAGGGCAAGGATAAGTATAAATTGAGTCGTTCGGTCTCTTAATCTCAATCCCTTTCAAATCACTATGCATTCTCATATTCACCAACTGTCTCCTCAACCCCTTCCACCTGTCCCAAACAAAATAAAACAAAAATTAATAATAAAAAAACAAGAAAAAATAATCAATTAATTAAATTAATTAATAAACTATACGCGATGTTTTTGTTGTCGAATAGAAAGGCGAGTTTTCGCTTGTCAGGTTTGATCGTCTTTGAGTGGCCGTTGAATAGGAATCGTCTGTGGCCGATTAGGAAATGGGGGAAATTGCCGCCTTGTGTCGTGACGAAAACCTCGCTGTGTAAGCACACGCTGTAGTCTATTGCCGCCATTCTCGACGAAAAATTCTGTTTAAAATAATATAAAAAATGAATCAAGAAAATCAAGAAAAGGAAATTAATATTTAAAATAACAGTTAATTAATTATTACTTTGGAATAAAGAAAGTAAAATAAAACAGAATGAAGAAGTTAATATATATAGCCGCTTATTCTTGATGAGAATTTCTATTTTCCAAAAAAAAAAAAATCAAGAAAATCAAGAAAAGGAGAAGAAAATTAAATATGAAAAATTAATTAATTAATACTTTGAAATAAATATAATGAAATAAAATAAGATGACGTTTAGCCGCAACTCTAGATGAAAAAAAAATCTATTTTCCAAGAAAATCAAGAAAGTAAAAAAATTTAAATAAGAATATAAATAATTGATTGATTTGAGTACTTTGAAAGGAGAGAGTTCTTGAGCAGAGGCCAAGGATTCCTTAGTCTGCAAAAAAGGAAACATCTCCAAAAGCGGGCCCATTGTTTTTTCGGCTTTGTATATTTTTCCAGATGCCAAATAAATCGCCGTGTTGTTGCTGAATCCCATTCCTCTCAGCATCAATCCAACCTAATCACTCAAAAAAGGATATCAAAAAATTAAGAAGAGGTAAATTTGCTAAAAAGCACCTGCATTATTGAAAATTGCAAAAACAACCCTCCATTAATTAACTTTTCAGGAATTTTTCGAATAATTTGAGTATGAGAACCAGTTTTTTTGTAATTTCAGCAACAATGCAGGGGCTTTTTTGCAATTTCATAAATAATGTACGGGCTTTTCTGCAAATGTTCACAGATGAGAAGTTAATGTATATATTATAGTTTGGATTTACCTCTAAAGGGGTGAGAGGGCATTTTCCGTTGAGTCGGTTCGAACCGGGTCGGATAATCCGACCCGGTTTGGTGAACTTGCCTCGCCAGCCTCTCTCTCTAGCCGCGTTCATCTCTTCTCTCTCCTCATCTCCTCCGTCAAATACACAACACGAAAACGCCACCATATCCTTTTTAAAAATATTAAAAAAAATTAATATCGTATAATTTGCGTCTTTTTTTAATTGGGAAAGTTTCAAAAACCCCCGATATTTACTAATGTTTATAAAAAAGAAATTCAAAGTACGTTACTTCAACTTAATATTTTCAAAAAAGTAATGTTTCGAAATTTAATAATAATATTTCGGAACATTCACAGTTTCGTACATTAAAAGGTTTAGCAAAAGGTTTCTGTATTTTCAAAATGATAATGTTTTTTTTCTTACTATTCGAAAAGTCGGGGACTGCTTTATAATAAGAGAAAAATAAGGGTTTCCTTTTCTTTTGAAAAAAATTCCCTTTTTTTAATTAATTATTTATCTATTTAAATACCTCTTCGAAACGGAGATGAACAGCGACATACTTGCCCTCATTAGTGGAGCTCTTCTCTCTCATTCTGCTCACCAATTTATCAGCCAAATTTGAAATTTGATTTGAAAACTTTAATGCTTCAAAATTAGCGAGGCATCTGAGTCTCTGAACCGGATACGGCGCATCGAAGGATAGTCGGTTCGCGAACGGCGATATTCTCACCAACCTAAAAGAAAAATTGGAAAATTTGAAATTCAAATTTTTAAATTTTTAAATTTTGAATTTTGAATTTTGAGAATATTTTTTTTTGTGATATTCAATAATTTTTTATTAGGAAAATTAAAACCTGTATTTTCTCGTATTTATTAAAAAAAAAGCGCCCTTATGTTATATCATATTTATAAGAAACCCCCTTATATCTTCTCATATTTATGAAAAAGCCCTTGTAGTTTCTTATATTTATAAAAAGAACCTACTTTTGGACTATTAAACTTAAACAGACTATTCTTAACTTTTCAAAATTTGAAATTTGAAATTTGGGATTTGAAAATTTGAGCTTACTTTTCTTCAATGAGTTTGGGAAGGAGAGAGTTTGTATAGAAATCAATAGAGGACCAAGCTTTGATTTTGAAATTATACACGTTACTCAAATTATTTCCGAATCTCTCCAAAATAAACGAGGGAATTTTATTCACGATTCTCACTTCGCTTTTCAGAGATTTTACGAAATGTTCTTCATCGTATATATCGCTGAATTTGCTGCATTATTAAGAATAAAGTACTTATTAGCTCGATAAATGAATAAAATATGCAAATAAGTGTAATGTGTTTTAGAGAGAGAAACCTAGGGTCTCTCCAAATACTGTGGTAGTGAAAATTAGGGATGACTAGAGTTGCATTTAGAAAACCAGCAACTGCTACTGCATTACAAATCTAAAAAAAAAAATCAATTAGCAAATAAAAAAAGAGAAATATTTTTAGAGAGAGAGAGAGAGAACAAACTGAAGTTCTTTGTTGATTTAAGCCTCCATTTGCCTCTATATATATGTAACCGTTTGATTCAGGCAACTCTATAAATTTAAGTTAGATTATTATAATTGTATGATAATGGATGTAAATATAGAAATATTAAGGACTGAAATGTAAATTACCAGTGGTGCTTGAATTTATACATGGTCTCCAAATACCGCCTTTGTAAGAGTGCTTCCATACAGTTGCTAGCTACACAAATTTCACATCTTAAATTCAAACTATTCTAATTTTATTATTAAATTTTACATGAAGAAAAGAATAATAGCTAAATAAACTAAAAGTGAATAGTATATTGCTTATCTGAGAAGCAATTCCTTACATGAATAAAAGAATAATAATAATAAAATCTACTGGAGATGAGTAGCATGTTGCTTGAAATGGAAGTAAAACATATAAAACCATTTATCAATTTGAACTGAAGAAAAATAAAAGCTACATCGCAAATTTTTCACAATTTAAAAAGGAGACTAAATCAAAATTTGACTCAATTAAACAAGATCCAGCTCAGCAACATGATTTTCCCTCAATTATTAAAAAAAGGTAATCAATTATTCGTTGCATTTTCCATTTTTCTATTCAACAAGACCAAATCAACCTAATCAAAAATCAAACAAAAAAATCAAAAAAATTGACAAAAAAATCATACTGCGTCAGTGGAATTATCAGCATCCATATCAAGCTTAATCTTCTTGTACAGCTGCGGGCTCCTATACACTGAGCCCGGCGCCGGCCTGGATATCACACGCGGCATGCTGTCCAGCGAGATCGACCCCATGTACACCAGCATAGCCGCCACGTAGATCAACGGCGCGAAGAGAAACACCGCCTGCCGCCTCAGCAGCAGGTTCAGCAGCACTCTGCTCACCCGCTGAATCAAGCTGCGCGGCCCCGGCGGCGGCCGGGCGGCGCCGATGCCTTTCGCCGGCCGCCGGCGAGGGGAAGATCGCCGGGGGGAGGAGGGCGGAGACGGCGTCGAGCTGCCGCTGCTTCCCAGCCGGATTACCTTGGGGTGCTGCATAGGATTGGATGGAGAAACAGAGGAATAATAACTGTGGGAATTGGACGCAGGGTTAGGGTTTTGTTGGTTTGGAAGTTTGAGAAGATCGGAGTTGAAGTTTGTTTTGAGTTTTGAACTGAGCTCGTTGTTTTGGTTGGGAACTGAGAAATGAGAAGCAGCAGAGTGAGTTGGAACTGGAGAGGAAGTGAAGTCAAGGAGCGTGTGATGATTGTCAGTTCCTCTCGGGTTTTATTATACTGGAGGTTTCCGTTTGTAGGAGACCTTTTTCAAGTGATAGTTTGAGAGTTTCTTCAAGTAGTTTGTTTGTTTAGATGTCCTATCTAAAGGGACTTGGAAGAAATAGACGTAGTTTGGTGTTTGATATGGATATGGTTGATTGTCGTCGTGGGAATTTGTTTTACGCATCTATCAGATTGTTACATATATTTTTGTCAATATCTTGGATATTGCTGGAAAATAGAAGAGTTAATCTCATGCAAAATTCAATGCTTTTATGTAAATGTAACATCATTATGTCAATTGTTGGATGAAAATGATCTGATTATGATGAAACATCAGTTTGTTCTTTCCTGAAATCAACGAGGGGATCACTCAAAAACCAAGGCCGTAGTACGTTCAATGGATAACAATTAAATCTGGAACAACAAAGCCCGTCTAGCTCAGTTGGTAGAGCGCAAGGCTCTTAACCTTGTGGTCGTGGGTTCGAGCCCCACGGTGGGCGCTTTACTTCATTTATTTTTAGGAAAACTCATAATTACAACTTTTGAGTTCCGGGCTTTTATTTTCCGAGCTTACTGGGCTTTGATTTCTTTCTGTTCTTTATCGATTTCTTAGAATCGACTTTTCCAATTATAAACGAGTTTTTTTTTCTTCCGAAAATCTACACTCTAAATAGAGTAATTTTTGAATGTAATTAGGGGTGTTATTAGCATACGTGTCGCCATTTCCGGCTCTTTGGCTTACCCAAAAAAAAACAGGGATAAAAAAACAACAATCAAACGATCTTTCTTTCCCCCATTTTTTCTCTTTCTTTTTCGTTTTTGAAACTGTTCCGTTATTCCATCTTTCCAATCTTTCTTTCTTTTCGAAAACAAAAGAAATGGCTGAATCTTCATCCTCCAGAGACCTTGAGTTATTAGAGAATTATAGGAGAAGTTGACAGGCTGAAATCGAGGCTCCAGGTTTCAGATGGTCGAATTGGAAGTCTGGAACGGGAATTGGAGGTATTTGAGTGATTTTTCCGTTCATAATGAGATTAAAATGTCAAATGTATTAATTAAATTTCGTTGATTTTGTAACAGAGAGCTAATGCTTCTAAAGAGTACCATATTACCGTATCTCAAATGGCCTTAGCAGAAGCAATTCAAGCAACTCAAGTTCAGGAGACCAACTCAGAGCTCCAGAAGAGGAACGACTTTGTCTGTTCAGTTCTAATATGTTTTTTGTTCTAGTTCCAGCAAGCAAAATTTAATAATATTTAAACCTTTGAAATTTTATAATTTTTCTATTAAATAAGTATCATTGCAAAAAGGACGAATACATAATAATGAATTCTTCGAATGTGGAATTGGGTTCTATTTTGCATTTGCATTTGTATACTTTTTTCCTCTATTAATTAACTATAATAAATTTGTAATTTTAAAGAAAAATGTTATCTCCCGGATTGAAGCGATGCGGGCGAATTACAAAAGGATGATGGACAACAATATGAAGACAAATGGAGAGGAGTTAAAGAAATTAATAATTTGTGGCATAATTCTATAAAATGATCAAATAATAATTTATGTAACGAATATTTTCTTTCTAAAGTGAAGAGTGAGATATCTCAATCTATGTTTTGAAATATTCTGATTACATGGGCTATTATATTTTTCTATGCACATGATAGATAACCAAAAAAGTTTTTTTAGGGCTTTATTGATACTCAAAACATAAGATTATGAATTTACATGCCTTTCACAAAATTGCGGCATCCGAAGAGAATAGCTAAATACATACAGAAAATATGACAGGACTAATTAAGGCATTGAAAAACAATTTTAATTTGTTCGTAACAATTTTCTTGATTTTTTTGCTGACAGAATTCTGTTTACGGGTCGGTTCATAATATTCACTCAGTTAATCTGATTCATCATATTGAGAGCATGTCTCGATTGAATGATAAGTTACAGACTTTCATAGAGGACTTGTTTCGTTTTGAGGATGAGGTGGTCATGCGTAAGAAACAACCACATTTTGCAGAACATACTGATGCATACTATGATGCTAACGATCATATTGTTCAGGATGATGGTCACAAATAATTGACATAAGATGTGCATGAGAATGAGAGATTTTTTTGATCATATTTTTCAGGATGATGGTCGGTCACAAATAATTGACATAAGATGTGCATGAGAATGAGAGATTTTTTGATCATATTTTTCAGGATGATGGTCACAAATAATTGACATAAGATGTGCACGAGAATGAGAGATTTTTTTGAAGATTGCTCGCAATATTAACACCACCTCTTTATTTGGCATTTATCTTTGGATAAATCTTAAAATTGATTGACCATTAGTTTAGTATAGGTTTTATTCGTATGTGCTTTTATTTATCCTTATTTTAAAACACTTTTATGGATTTTAGTTATTTTACAACCAACTGAGTTCATGCTTTGATTTTCTTTTTTTGTCCCATGCCTAAAAGATGAACCTCATAATGAAATAAAACAAATAATTAAGTGCAATAAAATTATAAACAAAGCTTAAATTGCAATCCAATTAATTACTTGAACAAACCAATCTTTAAATTATCCTTTAGTACAAACTACAAATAAGCACAATAAAGCACACGAGAATGCAAATGAGATACAAATGCCAAACTAAGGCATTGAGCTACTAACGAATAAGTTAAAATAGCGGAAAAGATCGAAACAAATAATAAACACACTGAAAAATTAAATAAAAAAATAAAAACACAGAAAAGTCGAATTTGAAGAATTGCGAGGTGCATCTCATAAATATACGGTCTTATCTCATGAAAATATACCACGAGCCGCCATTTGAAATAAATCCTTAACCTATTTCATGAAGAATAAATTATATTATTATTAGTAGTAGTAATAAATTATACTTTTGTCAATGTTTTGAAAAGTTCCAAATTTTTTTACCTGTTTTGAACTGAGGCCAATTCTCTCCAAGTCAGAGAGCTGTAAAATGAAATTTTTTGAAATGTTAGAATTTTTTTTGATAAATTTATGGCGTAATTAAATTAAAGTGCTTATTAATTATGAGAATTGTTAATATTATTGTACCGATTTAAACGGTGCGGGTGAATTTTCTCTCTCTTCAAGTATGTACTCTGCGCGTTTTTCACCTATACCCTGAAGTTTGAAAGAATTAAAAATTCAATAGTTTATATTATCAGCTAAATTAATTAATATAATTTTGAGGGCTTTTGAGGAAATATTCGATATTGTACCTTTATATTCATCAGCTCTTCCCTATATTCATCCAAAAGAAATAAAAAAAGCACATTAATAAGAAACAATAGATATATATGAAAAAAAACAGAAAAAACATTTAAGTGGGTATATATGAAAAAAAACAGAAAAAGCAGCCTTACTTGCTAGCAGTGTTCAAAAATGCAAGATAATCTTTAACAAGAGACTCCTGCCAAATTAAAAATTTACATGCATAATAAAAATATCACTATAATAAATAATGAAAGTAAAAAATAAGTGGAATTACAACGACAAACCTTTATATTCGAACTTTGTAAATTAAATTTAACAAGTGGTGTAGTTTTTGCACTTTGGTCCATTTCAAAAGTGATATTTGGAGTTGAAGGACAAGTATATGCTGAAATCGGCGAAAGAGCTTTCCTCAAAGGCGATTTTTGTAAATTTGAGGGGCTTAATTGTAAATTTTCCTTGTTACAAGGAGTTGTAGAAACAGTTTCCTCTTTGCTTGTTTCCCAATTAAAATCCTGAATTTCTTTTTCAGTAATGCTAGTTTCCTGTGTCACAATATATGTAATCAGTAAAAAGAAATATACATTGATAAAATAAATATGCAAACATTTAACAATCTTAAGATACCTTTTGCAGAGAGCACATATCCTTTGCAAAATCATCCATCTTCAAATCAAACGAAATCCTACAAAAAAAAAATAGGAGAAATGAAAATAAAATAAAAATAAATTAATTAATTCTCCCAAAAATAATAAAAATTATTAAAAAAATAAATAAAAAGAACTCTTACTTTTTCTTCGTTTTCACCCCCTCTCGATTCTCTCCATTATTTTTTTTAATTGAAGACCTTATCAAAGTCTCCTCCTTTCTCACACTAAAAGAACTCATCTTCACTCTCCCTCTCACACTACTACTCAAAGGAGGAGAGAGAAAGCCGTCGAGTCTCTGTACGCTCTTGACTTTCCCTTTCGATTCTAACCAAGCTCTCAGTTTTGATTCCATGTCTATTTTATTTTTCGGAGTTTCTTGTTTTGTTGTGGGCCCCACAAAATTGGTGATCTGTCTCGATCTGGCCGCTAAGCTGACTGTGTGTACCGCTTCTTGGTACGAACTTGGATTCTGAGAAAGAGAAAGAAATTGGAAATTTATGAAAAGGTCCTTGAAAGATGAGTGAATTGCGAAAAGGAAACTGAAATATGTGTGATTTAATTAAAAAATATATCTTCTTTGGTTAGTTTAGATTCAACTCTCCTAAAATTTGGTTTACAAGCTGTAAAAATTGTCCAAAGAAATAACTTTTTTTTTGCAAAAAGGTCCCTGGAATACGAGTAATTTACGAAAAGGAGCCTGAAATATGAGTAGTTTAATTATGTTAAAAATCTTCTTCTGTGGTTAAGCTCAGATTCAATTCTTTAAAATTTGGGTAACTTTCCAAGAAGTGCTGGGTTACCAGATCGTCTTTCTAATTCTGTTCTGTTAAAAATCGTCCAAACAAATAACCTCTCCTTTTTTACGAAAAGGTCCCTGAAATATGAGTAATTTATAAAAAGGGCATTTTGGGAAACTTACGAGGCAAGCAACCATGAGGGCACGGCTTGATCCGCCAAGAGAGTCCTGAAGGATTCTTGTGAGCTTGCTCTCTCTATAAGGAATATATGATTTTCTATTGTTCAGAGCGGATATTACATTGGACAGAGCGAACAATGATTCGTTTATCTTCACACTCTCCTGCATTCTTATGCCTTCGTTCTGAGTCCTCCTATTATCCTCATTTCCTATCAGTTTGATGAAATAAAGTGAAAAATGTGATTAATAAGTTTAATTTAGTAATAAATTTGTAGAGAGAGAGGGAAGAGAGAGAAACTGACCAGCAAGGTCAATTAGGTTTAATTTTCCTTTAGTGGGACCGTTTGAAATGATTATAGAAAGAACTGCATGGCTCCTGCTTGAAACGTCGTTTAATCCAGTGTGTGCAGTTTTTCTTCTTTGCACGCCAGTTGTATAAATTTGAGAAAATTCACTCATCGATTCAACACAAGCCTTTCAAATAAACAAACAACAAAAGAAGTAAGATTGCTTATGATAGGCAAAAAATATAAGTAAGAGGAAGTATTAATGTAAAGTCGCTTACTTTAGATAAACCTTTGAGCTGAACATTTCCGTTTTTATCATCCATAGCAATTACTTCTTTTGCCTTGGGCTCTAATAAATCGTAGCACTTATCTAAATACACCTCATAATATGAAATGTCGATTGTGTACTGTGTGTTATTGCACAGAGAAAACAAAGCTGACATGGCCATTGGAATAATGCCCGGTTCACTTTCTGTCCCCTGTAAAATATTAACAAAATTTAATTATTCAATCTCAAAAAGAACATTTTTTTTGAAAATTTCGAATTTTTTTTAATAGAAAATTTCTTTGAAGTACTGACCTGCATGGTGTAGGTTTTTCCGCTTCCAGTGGCACCATAAGCAAAAACGGTCGCATTTAATCCTTGAAAAATGCCTGGAATAACAGCGCTAACCTCCTGTTCGAAGATTTGCCCCACTCGATTATCTTGTCCAAAGAACGAATCGAGCTTGTAACATTCATTCCGACTTAAAAAAAAGTAAAAAAAAAACAATCAATTGGCAATTTATAAACAAAATCAAGTATAACAGATAAAAAAAGAGATGAATTGATAAAACAAACTCAAAAGAGGGATATACATATAATACCTTGAAAATTGATCTTTGAGATGAACTGTGACTTCTCCAGCCTGGTTCTGATCGAGGATCGAAACGCACGGGATTTGAGTCTCGATCTGATTCGAGACTGAATCGATCTCCGAAGGAAGAAAGGGGCGGACTCTCAAAACCACTCTGACTTGTGAGGAATTGGAGTTCGAAGTCTGATTGGCCATGAGTAAGTAGAGATTTGATTCAGAAGGGAAAAGGAAAGACAAGAAGAAATGAAGGAGGAGAGAATTTCAGTGTTTCTTTGAAAGGAAAGGAAAGTGGCCGTTGGAGGGGAACAGTTTGAATTTGAATACGAGCGGTCTGATATCTCTCGGTACAGTGAGAAGTTCAGTTGACGCAACCTGTAATTGGTGAGTTCGCACGTGGATGGAAACCATGTGGCTTTGTTTTATTCTCCTACGGAGAAGTATCAGACCGCTTGGATCAACTGCTGAACCGGAAAAGAATTTCAATTCTCTCCAGTTACATAACCCTGGACATCTCCAGTAATTCCGACTCTGCATGTTGGCCGTGGGATGCAAATTGACAGTAACGAGTTCAAAGTAAGAAAAAACCCAATACAAGTACAACTCTAGTTGAATCAACAGGTTGTAAATTACAGGTAAAACATGAACCTGTTAATTTAGTATTTAACACACATTGATTATTTATTTGCACGGTTGGTTCATAAGTTTTGTGGGGACCTTAATTTCGGTGGATAAAGTTTCTAGGAGAGTGACGATATATGTTAGATCCATTGTTTATTCTCGAATATAGGTGGTAAGCTAAATCAGCCCTGATTAATCAGACTTGAAAACTTGTGGTCTTAAAACTAAACTCCACCTGATGATCAGGATCTAACAAGAAAATATGCCCATACTGAAAATCATAAAATCTCACAAAATAGTATATAGAATATATGTATTACGTACACATGCACTATAATCATACACAATTATAATACCACAACACAAATAAGGACCACTGCATTTGCATGTACAGGGAAAAGTGGGCCAACTTAAGACCTGTCATATTATTGCAGGACCAGACTCAACTCAACAATGCTTGCTATTATGTATCATCACTTATCATACTTAACTCCCCATTCCAACAACAAATTATTACTTCTAAGCATGCATTTGAAAATCACACCTACTGTTTTACTTAAACTATATCTGCACAAAATATATACCAAAATAATTAGAGTGTTTTTTTTAGTTTGGGAGGAAAAAAGTAGAATTAATTATAGACCCAATTTATAGAAGAATCTTGATTCAACTACTTGTCATCCTAGATCCAACCAGCTCATCACCTCATAATAAGGAGCACATATCCCCTAATAAACAAATATTATCTTATCAGAAAGTTAATTAATTTAATTTATTTTTTAAGTAATAATCTAGTTTAATATATCCAACTATCTATCTTTGCATGATACTTCTGCCAACTTTGTCAAAAAGGCTCCATACCATTTATCACTTTCCCTTTCCTTTTCCAAACCAAGTTCATATCACTTTCACCACTAAAAAAAAATAAATAGCTTGTTTGAAACAAGCAACAAAACATATAATTATGGAACAATTTATACAAAATTAAGGGAAAAAAAAAACAAGCACAAAAAAAACATATTATTATACAAGAAAACAACTCAATACAAAGAATTGTCAATTCTAAAAAACACGACTATACACTTCCACAAAAAAAAAATCAACTCACATAACATTCCACTACAAGTCAATCAATACTCTATCCATCCTAAACCCAAAATCCAACAAAACAAAAACTCAACTCACAATATACAATCTCAGTGCATCACACCAACCGGTCCTTGAAACGCGATGCTCTTCTGACTCGGCAGCGCGAGCATGGCAGTGTGATCCAAAAAATCCTTCAACTCCACAACCGCCTCCAAAATCCGTCTCAAATCATCCGCGCACAAGAACCCGTTCGCCCCCACTCTCCTCACCGCATACACATATATCGTCAAACACCCTTTCCTAAACTTAAATCTCGCCATCTCACTCCCACTCAATCCCCTTATCAACTTCTTGTTCACATCTCCTAATGGAATCATATTAGGCCAAAGTTTCTCAACCGCCATCTTCATTGACTCGGATTCAAAAACAAATAAAACGACTTTTGATTTTTTGGTGCCGAGACCGAGAGTTAAAGTTTGCCAAGCGTGGTGGGCGAGAATTGTGAAGTTGGTGGGGAGATAAGTGGTGGTTGAGGGAAAAGGGAGGGAAGAGCATTGAGAGAGATAAGAGGGTTGGATGTCGAGGAGACGGAAGAGTTCGAGAGGAGAAGAGCGACGCACGGTGAAGGATTTGACGATGAATTGCCCGCCGAATCGGATTCCTTTGGTCTCGGAACTCGGCTTGAAGTGCGGATCCGTTGTGGATTTTGTTTTGGATTTGTGCTTCTTGTTCTTGGATTTGTCCATTGTTGAGAGAGAGAGAGAGAGAGAGAGAGAGAGGAGAGAGAGGGAGAGATGGAAGGTGGTTGAAGAGAGTTGAGTTATTTTAAAGGGGAGGAGAGAGAGAGGGGGGTGGAGTGTGAGAGAACGAATGGATTGGTGAGAGTGTTAATTAAGGTGAAAGATCGAATTCATTCAGTGGACAGAGAGACAGAGTGAAGTCTAGTGTATTTATTTCTTTTCTTTTCTTTTCTTTTCTTTTCTTTTGTTTTGTTTTGTTTTGTTTTATACTTTCCTTTTTGGTGTAATGAGTAATAATAATGAATAATAATTGTGTTAGATGGTTGGGGGAATTTGGGGCTGAATATTTAGATTGAGCTTGGTGTATAATTCCTATACATTGAAAAAAGAAATTAAGGGTTAATTAATTGTTTAGTTAAAATTAGTGGATGAAAAAAGTAGTATTTAGGTGAGGTGTTTTTTGTACTATGAACGAAAAAGGAGGGATTAATTGTTACTTTAAGGACAGTTTTAATTATTATTATTCATTTTTGTACAAAGTTACCACCATACAAGCAAATTAATTAGGAGAAACATGTGGCAATAGCCCACATGTGAGCCCCATAATAATTATTCTCTATGATTACTGTTTAAAGTAGGATATGAACTAAATATGACCATAATAAAAAAAATAAAGAAAAATTATGTTAAAGAACTTACTGATCAGCTTCTTATAAAGCAATATGGGGCCCTATCAGCTTTAAATTTACACAATCATATCAAGCCTTGAAAATTATCGATCATAAATATTTCTTTCATCAAACAGTTTTTTTATTTTCCTGAAATAAAAATATATACACATTATAAGAAATTTATTACAGTAAAGACTAATCAGCAACCCAATTATAATATATAGGTCAAATCTATGTTAGAAAAAAAAGATAAAACTTCAATTGAAATCTTCAAATCTATTGAGAAAGATTAATCTTAAAACAAAAGGTATATTTATTATTTAAGTTTGAGGAGATCTTTGGAAAATAGACAGTACAACAGCTAATGTCTGTCTAATTCAAAATCATAATAACTTGAGAGTGAATTTCAAGATATTTTCACTTATCCACTAGTTGTGCAATCTGAAGTGTGAGATATATAAAACTGGTACAGTACAACTGGTACCAATTCACCTGATTGTAGAATTAAGCCTCAATCAAACTAGAATTTGCAATTAAGATTCAACTTATTCTGCATGGTGTAATTGAATTAAGCTTCAATTATTGTTCACAGTTTAACAAAACTTAGCCTCAATCCACCAAAGAAAAGTTTAGTCAAACACAAAACATTTTCCGTTAAACTAATTCTACAACTGGGATTCTCGATTTTAATCGTAATTATTTGTGTTGTGCATCCTTGAAACTTAGAAGCAACAGTGCCCCAAATTCGAAAAAAAAATCAGTTTATAGAATCAAGCACAAACATGAAACTTAGACGGCAGATTTCTTACATTCAATTACATACTAATCACAAAACAAAACGCAGTTCGATCGTCTAATAGATAACCAAGCTAGAAATTAAAACAAAGAGATCAAAGGGAGAAAACATACATACCTACAACGCAGTATATATGTCACTCAAACACCTTATCTGGCCCGATCTTCGATCCAATCCAACGAACGAAAGAGAAACAAAACAAAGCTTGATATAAATGTTTTGCGAAAGGAAAGAGAAGAGAGAGAGAGAAGAAAGGTCGATAATGGAACAAAGGAATGGTCAGCCGAAGCAACAGGATGACACGTGACGGGAATCGATTGGCCGATGGCGGGATAAATATCGACAGAAACAAAAGACTTTTTTTTTTCTTACTAAAGTCAGACAGGAAATTCCCCACAGAAAAGGATGGATTAAATCCGAGTTTTGTGTGGTGATAACTGTGGAGATTCACGTGTAGCGAGTCATGAGGAGTTTTATGCAAAGAGTAAAATTGTGTGTAAATTAGAGTGATGTGTACTAAAATCAAATGTGGTAATGTATATGATGTAAATCTATTTATTTGTAATTATTAATTATTACTTTTATATAATATAATAAATAATTTAAAAATAAGAAATAAATAATAAAAATTTAAACAATTTTTTTTTTATACTTGGAACGTGTTTTTTATGATTTTTCTTTTTTGCTTTAAGGCCGGTTAGCGATTTTCATTGATCGAAATTATAGTACATGGATTATAATAATTAAGAATAAAAACTGAATTCAAAACATTATAAAAAAAATTCTTAGTATAACAACTAATTTTTTAGGACAATAAAATATTGCATACTTAATTAAACAATGAAAAGTGTGTCAATGAAGTGTTGAACGAAGAGCTTTTTATTTTTCTTTAAAGGCTCGTGGGCATAAATTTTCACTAAAAAAATATTATTACAAGGAATTACAAAGATAAGTACATGCAAAATTAGAAAATACAATCTCAATTACAAGATATTCTCTTTCCGACTACAAAATTAAAATCACTAGGATAATGCTTGCGCTTCGCGGCGAGTATTTCAATTTCAATAGTTATTTCAATCTAATAATGTATAACTTGCAATTATAAAAATTCAAAACTAAAGTTTGTAAATCCATAATACATAAATAATACATGAGAATTCAAAATTATTGTTTTTGATTTTCTTATGTCATTATGTCTTGACATATTATATTAGAAAAATAAATTAAGTATTAATCAGACTTAGATGAATGAGATCAGAAAAAATAAAATGCAAGATAATTTATTTCGAAGAATTTAGTTGAAACTACATAAGATTAAATAATAGATGATTAACTTTAAAAAAATGAAAAATAATAATTATATTTAATATTATATATATGGGAAAAATATGTATACTATATAGGAATGTAACATTACTCATTTTCTTCAAAAATTTGTTATCGCTATTTTTCTTATTTTTTTTTTAGATGTTAAAATGGGATGGATTACACATATGTTATTATGAAACCCGTAATACATTAAATAGTATAATGTAGTTTTCAATATTCTGAAGTTTTGTTTGAGATGATAGTCCTCACATAACTGAGATATAACATTGAACATTAAACTAACTAATCATGCGATATTATGATAATAATTTAAATTAAAAGATAAGATTTGATAAATTTTTTGATTCGACGGCGGAGAGAAAATTGATAATATTTCTTGAGAATTTTCAAAGAGGGGTAAAAAAAAATGATAAAACTAAATGAGCTTATCATTTTATTACATATTCTTTTATATAGTCTATATTCACATATTTTATCAAAAAAAATAAAATTTGAATCATAACAATATGTCTTCATGTGATATTGTGATAATAATTTAAATGAAAAGCTAAGATTTCAAACAAAATTGCTCCAACGGCCGAGATAAAATTGACAATAAGTCTCTTGAGAATGCTCAAAGAGAGATAAAAAATAAGATATAAGGTATAGGTTAATGAGCATATTTTTTTTGTACATTTTCATTCATATAGTCTATATTCACATATTTTAGTAAGAAAAAAGAATTGTAACCATAATAATATGAAACTCAAAATAAAGAGAAAATTTCAACAAATTTATATTTGATGATTTCAACATGAGAAATAAAATATTTCATTAAGAATTATAATTTTTTTAAAAAGAAAAGAAAAGAAAAATTATTTATATTTTAATAAGTAAACTCTTCATTAACTATTGAACATAACTTGCACCATGATTCATTGAAACCATCTGATTAAGTTCTGATGGTCACAAACAAACTCACAACGGTTCTCACTAAATCGGGCATGGAACACAAAACACCAATTCAACCAATCATATGCTTATGTTTTAATAACCACATAAATATTGCCATAAAATATCAATAAATTTGATAAAATGAATGGCTAAGATTCAACAAAAAAATTGATCTAACGGTCGAGATAAAAGTGATGATGTGACATTTTGAGGAGGTTCAAAAGTAGATAAAAAATAAGGAATTCGGGTTAATTTAACCCATACCTTGACATTAATGCCTCTTTTGCAAACTTGTCAGCTTCTACGTTTTTTTTCTCTACGTAAGTGAGAGATTCTATGTCTTGATAAATTTGTAAGTTTCTTCCTGCATTTGAATATCCTATGATATATTATCCAGCTAGGGCATGTCTCTTTGCGGCAATCAAAGCAATTTGCAACAGTAATATTATCAATAGGTGATTGGATCTAGTGTTATGGACTTTACCAACTAGATTATGAATCATTAGGTATAACAACTAAATTTAAGTCACACACAATCACAATTTTTCCAATAGTCTCACTCTTCTAACCAATTAATCTGCTCCATAATTTTCTCTAAGATTTCATAGCTTCTCACTTTCAGAAGAAGATGCATCATTATAACGATAAATGCAAAGCGATATAAGGCTGGTACGTACGTCGAAATCAAAATCATTATTTTCTGAACGGCATTTAAAAAATATGACAACAAATATTGTACCAAAAAGTAAACATGTAAATCTATCATATATTGCGATATCTTACCCATGGTATAATTTTATACATTCAAATATTCAAACTAGTAAAAGAGTAGAAGAGAGGTCATTTTCTGAGTAAATAAGAAAGAAATAAGTCATTATTCTGTTTTTGGTTGAGAAAAAATCTTTTATAAAAGATACGATTTGACATTTGCAAAAGTTTTAGGTCTTTGAATGGTGAATGGTTGTATAGCTGATATTGTAAAAGTATCATGTAAGTTACAAAGTATTATTAACAAATATGTTACATAATATATGATACATATCAATTCCTGATCACATATATTCACTTCTAAATTAATATATAACATAATATCATAACTAACATCCTCAAGTAGATACAAAACATTATGAGTAAATAAATAAATAAAATTGTAAATTGGCATACCTGCTTCACAAACCACACACATAAGCAGTATACAAGATCCTGGTACTTGATGTAATAAGATTAGAGAAAGCTTCATCCAGGAGGCACATGGAATACTGGACATCTATAGTTTTTGTAAAGATTGGAGATGATTGGTCTGGACGTGTATCTTCTTCTCCCATACTCTTTCATGGAATCTCTTTCCTTTTATGTATAAATTGATGTGTATTCAATGTAGCAGGTCAAATTAATTATGTTATGAACCCGTTACATGATGTATAATCTTCGTATTTAAACAAGATATAAAAGATTAATTCGAACGCGTTGTAACGACTACCTTGTATAAATGAATGGCTAGAGGAATCCTGCAAAGCACCTTTTAACTGCGTGGATGGATCATAGATCCACAAGTTAGTACATGTTATATTTAACTAAGCTTAATCTCATTTTATTGAATTTACTACCACCATTAAATACAATGTACTGATTTTATTAATGACAATATTAATCTACTACAACTATCGCCATCATCTCGCTCAGAGACGGTGCTTGACTGTTTATATATATATATATATATATATATATATATATATATATATATATATATATATATATATATATATATATATATATATATATTTTTATTTTTTTGGGGGGGGGGGGGGGGGGCTGGGGCAAATTTTTTTTCCTACTTATTAGCACTGTATAAAAATTTTGAGGGGTCAAATACATAGAAATATATGTACATAGAATTATTTTTTTTAGTAATGCACTACTAATATATACTACTTTGTCGAAATCTTGAAAGATATGGTCCCTTTCAGTCCCTATTAAGTTTCATCCATGATCTCGCTGGTATAATGATAAGAAAATATTCTATCTTGAAATATTTTCTATCATCATCACTCTTTTTACCTCATGTATTTTCAAAAAGTATCAAATTAGTTAAAAATGACAATCAATTCTCCACACCCAGTCATAGACCAAAAAGTAACTCATTGGGTGCATCTCTCGGCACCTCAAAGCAAAACCCAATCCAATGACGTCAACAGCCCCCAAATCAATGAAACAACACAGAAACATATCCTCCCCCAATCCAACGGTCCAAACTCAACGCGCCGATCCATCAACAAAATCCGGACCGTCCATCCCTTAATCGCCAATCAAACCGCGGTTAGCTAATAAGTCGCTGTCACGCCACTTCAATAACGTTACATTAAAACCCTCGAGCCAGATCTAACGGTCAATCTGGAACCGCCTGTTGATCGACGGCTGGGATTGAGACACGTTGCCGGGGGCTGAGAGTGCCGTTTGAGGTTCAAAAGTTATACTCTGCAGCAACAAACGGCAATATTGGACTGTTACCGACCGTTCACACCTTCCCCTTATTTCCATATATATGATTTGTTGACTGTGCTTGGTCTGTAAGTAATTTTATGCACCGTATCACTTGTTGACTCGCTATGAAACCAAGTCAAATGCATTTTGCAATTTCATAAATCTACAAGTTCAAACATTATCTGGTAAGCAGAACTTGTAGTTATTTTTTTTTTGTAAATTTTGATTGTTTATATATAGTTCTTTTTCTTATTTTTTCCTCGGTTTTATATCTTCAATTTTTCTCTTTGGTCTTGTATAAACTATACTGTGCGGACTTTTTATTCTACTTTATGAAGTTCACTGGGCAGGTTATGTGTTATATTATACATGAAAGGGTAAAATTTATTTATTCCATATCAAAATATACACAGTATCATTTGTTTTTCAATGCAAATTAGAGAGCAACTGGTGCAAGAATTAAAGAGAGAAAGGGCGGTGCACCATATTTAAGATCCTTCCTATACACGACTCTGACGAGGCACCACTCGAATAATAAATAATGTAATACATAAAGAGGGTCAATGTTTGTATAAAATTCGACTCGTTACACGGAATTGTGTTAAGGTTGAGATACGCGAGAGTTTTCCGTCCGTTTCTCGCCGTCAATGGGGCCCTCTGATAATCACCTCATTCTTTCCATAAAAACCAAAACAGAAAATGAGTAAATTATAAATTAAATAGAGAAATAATAATCTCTCATCTCCTCTTTCCTTTCTGCCCTTTTCCCTTCAACGGGCGAGGTTATTTGAACGCCTCCTTTTCCCTTCTCTCTATCAACAACAAAGAAGAACAAACAAACACAAAATCTTAACGACAGGAATAGAACGTTTTTTCTTCGATTTAGGGTTTTCTTTCTCTTCTCGAATTGACGCCTCTTTGGATCGGTTGGATTTGTTGTTCGTGTGAGATCTCGCCCTTTTCTGACGCCGCTGAATCACGATTTGGGTTCTGTACGAATCAGTTCGGTTTTCGTCGATCGGGAAGTATTTAATCGTGAGTTATTGTTCTTTTTTTTGGATTTAATTTGGGTTTCGGATTGGTTTTTCGCCTCTTTTGAGATAGCCGTTAGGAATTTCTGCCTGGCGATTTTGTTTACAATTCGATTTGGATCTGATTTCAGGGATTCGGGGCATGGTGTTGTGACCTTCTGGAAGGTTTTTTTGTTATGAATACTCCGAGAGTGGAAGAGTGTTGCGTGGAGAACAAGCAACTCACAGCTGCTTCGAGTTCCTCGCTTTCTGAAAGTAGCTATGGCTTTGCGAAGATGTCTCCTGCTGTTTCTAGCCCCATTAATTCCACCCCTTCTCATAAGTAAGTATCTAATCGCCTTTCTGTGCTTGATTTTTATCTGTTTTAAGGGTTTGGTTATGATTTATTTGTATTACTTGCTTTAATTTTGGTTAAAACAATCAAATTTTCCCATGAAAAAGTATTGTGCAGAACCATATGAATACGATTTCGAGACTAAACACTAAAACCACTCTTCTTTTGTTTCTCATATTTTAATCAAGTTTAATGCTTTTATTTGAGGATTGCATGCAAATTAAAGTATTTATCTGATCATATTGATATAGCAAATTTATTATACTAATCAAAACATACTTTATTTTTTGTAGAAGAACAAGTGGGCCAATTAGGCGGGCGAAAGGCGGATGGACGCCTCAAGAGGTTTGTATTATTTATCTCATAAACTTTTTTGTGTTTCATCCTTTCTATTTTTTATAAACATTATATTTTTCTCTTATTA
Organism: Juncus effusus; assembly: GCA_027726005.1. Taxonomy (NCBI): domain Eukaryota; kingdom Viridiplantae; phylum Streptophyta; class Magnoliopsida; order Poales; family Juncaceae; genus Juncus; species Juncus effusus. Next base: position 594,265 of record CM050910.1, on the reverse strand, counting down.
TTAAGTACTAACTTGTTTACGTAATATTTCAGGATGAGACTTTGGTACTAACTTGTTTATGAAATATTTCAGGATGAGACTTTGAGTAAAGCGGTTGCACACTACAGAGGCAAATGCTGGAAAAGAATCGGTATTTCATCTCTCTCTCTCTCTCTCTTTCTCCATTTCAAAACACAATTAAAATCAAGAATTATGTTATACTTAAATTGAAGGTATAATTTAGGGTTTATTAAGGGGCTAATTTGTAAATTTTCTTCGCAGCTGAATTCTTTCCGGACAGAACGGAGGTGCAATGCTTGCACAGGTGGCAGAAAGTCCTCAATCCTGAACTTATCAAAGGCCCTTGGTCCAAAGAGGTTTGCTTTTATTTATTTTTTACCTTGATTTCATTAAAATTATAAAAGGTTATTTTTATTTTATGAACATTTTATTTCTTTCTTAAATAGGAGGATGAGAAAATTATGGAATTGGTGGATAAATACGGGCCGGCAAAATGGTCAGTAATAGCAAAGGCCTTGCCAGGCCGGATCGGCAAGCAATGCAGAGAGAGGTAACATAAAAGAATTTAAATTATTATAAAATAATAATTTCATTAGTTAATATTTTTAAAACTAATTTATTTATTTTTCTGTGAATTATTAAGATGGCACAATCATTTGAATCCGGAAATAAGGAAGGACGCATGGACGACAGAAGAAGAACTCGCTTTGATTAAAGCCCATTCTGTTCATGGTAATAAATGGGCTGAAATTGCTAAACTCCTTCCTGGCCGGTAATTAACCTCTCTCTCTCTCTCTCTCTCTCTCTCTCTCTCTCTCTCTCTCTTTTAAATTTAAATACTTATGGGGTAAGTTTCTCAAATTAACCCAAAAACACTTTGAAAGTCCATAAAAAGTACCAAACTTTGAAAATCTAGGAAAGAAAGTACTGAAATTTCATAGACTCGGTGAAAAAAAAGTAAGGAAATTTTAAAGTTTGGTACTTTTTTGCTAATGGACTTTTAAAGTGGGTAGTTTTTCCGTAAAAAAGGTTTATGGACTTATAAAGACGTTTTTGGGTTAGTTTGAGAATAAAGTTGAAGAATGGTTATGTAGCATAAGAATCTTACAAACTCTTCATCCTTAAATAAAATAATTCTAACATTTATAATTTTTTTTAATATTTTTAGGACGGACAATTCGATAAAGAACCACTGGAACAGCTCGCTGAAGAAAAGAATCGAGCTTTACGAGAAAACCGGCGTTTTACCTCCCACTCCAAATCCCAAACCAAACCCTAACCCTAATCCGCCAAACAACAACACTTCAAATTCAAATTCCCACTTAACCCTCGTTTTTAAGGAGATTCCCAAACCGGTCCCCATTACCCCCTCTTCAAAACCTAATCCAAACCCTAATTTGACTCTCTCTCTAAAGGTCAACACCCCACCGAGCGACCCCAATCTCACTCTCTCTCTAAAAGTCAACACCCCTCAAAGCGCCCCCAAAATTACCCCTAAACCTAACAAACCCGCCACGTTAGTTTTCAAAGAGGCCCCTAAAAGTTCACAAAATTTACAAGAAAGCCCCTCTCACTGCTCTGATTCTTGCAAATTACACCAACCTATTCCAAATCCAGATTCAGAACCGACTGAACAAAACGAAGAGTCATTAAATGCCGAAACGGGTCACTTTGACGACCCGTCTACATTAGGCTCTCTCTGTTACGAACCTCCCTTTATGGGGCCCGCTCAGTTCGATCTCTTCACAGAATCCGTACCGGTCCCCATACCGGAATCCGTACCGGTACCGTTTCCTGACAGCTCAGCATCGCCAGTGGATTGCGAACTGAAGCTCGACTCTATACTCAAAAGCGCTGCAAAGACGTTTTTAAACACGCCTTCTATACTTAGAAAGAGAAAGAGGAGAGAGAGTGACACGCCGAGTTCGAACGGGTCGTGTGTGACACCTGGAGGAGAGAGAGAGAGGGAAGGAGAGGAGAGAGAGGGGAATGAGGGGAAATTTGTTTCACCTCCGTATAGGAGGAGGAAGAGGAGGGAAGTGATAAAGTCGGTTGAGAAGCAGTTGGATTTCGGTAAGGATGATGATGACGACGATGATGTCATGGTTGTGGGTGATTGTGCTGTGAATGAAGCGGCCGATTTCGGTACGTTTTATACATTTTTGTAGTTAAGATGTGTTTGTGTTTGTTGTTTAATTAATTGATTTGAAGGAATTTTGTTTTTGATGTTTAGATCAGAATGATAAATAGAATCCGAGAGGATGATAGAGAAACGGGAAGAAGGAAAGAAGAGGAATTTTTGAGTAAATCTCTGGAATGTTTGGTTGTTTGTAAGCTTATATAGATTTACTTTTTTTTTTCTTCCAATTATTGTTCTTTTTATATTTCATAGAATGTTTGATGGTTAGTGAGGTATTTTTGTTGTATATAGTTGATTGATTGCTCTGGAATCTTGTAATAATCAGAACTGGAGCTTTTGTTAGGATTTTATTTTATTTTATTTGATGTTTTTCGTTTTAGTATTTAAATGGAACAAATTTAACTCATATATTTACTTGCAATTTGATATTAGTTTATTTGATTGCAAATATATTAAAAAAATAGGAAATATATACGAAAAATTGATATCAGCATCCGCTCGAGTCCACCTCGTGTCTGTACATCTGTTTTGAATATGAAAACAACGGTACAATAGGAATTTAAATAGGAAATCGGTGGTTTGATTTACTGAAATATTCTCGAATAAGATGCCAATAGGAATTTGATTTACAGCAGCATTTTCACAAAATCCTTACTAATATACTATGGTCGAGAAATTTCAGTGAGTCAATTTCCCTTAAAAAAGAGTCTAGCTTTCCAATTAGTGTCTGTCACAAAAAAAAAAAAAACACAGAATATTACAGAATTAGCGTCAGAAAAGACGGTAATGAGATCGTCCAGTCCAGTACAGTCGAGAGCCATCGTTTTAATAGTGCGCCCATGGTTTGAAAATTAGAATCCATTGATTTCCTTTTGAGACCTAGATTTACGTGAGCCCAATATTCCAATCACGATATAAAACGCACAGAATCGATCCGTTCATTTAAAGAGAGAGAGAGAGAGAGAGAGTTGTGTGTTGATTGAAAAGAATAATTCTTCAGTGAGCACAGAGGGTTCTAGAGATTGATTCATGGCGAGGAAATTCTTCGTTGGGGGCAACTGGAAATGCGTATGATGATCTTGCACTTCTTCATAATCTTCTTTGATCCATAATTCGTTAACTTTCTTCATTTTTCTGTTGATGATTATCTGTTTGATTATTTTCAATTTCGTGTTTGTGAACTTGTGTGGCAGAACGGAACGGTTGATGAGGTGAAGAAGATCGTCACCACGCTGAACGAAGCTGAAGTTCCATCTGAAGATGTAGTCGGTGAGTTGATTTGATTCCTCTTAATTTAATCCCTTTTTTTTTTTTGCTTTTATTGATTAGTATCTGAGCTGAAATTTGCATAATCATTATCAATAAGCACGAACTCAGCATCGTTTTGCTCAAAATATCAATACATTATTTCTGAAAAATTCTTCGAATGTTCAAAATTCTGACATAAATCGGATCCTAACTAATTGCAGAAGTAGTAGTGAGCCCTCCATTTGTGTTTCTCCGTCTTGTGAAAAGCCTTTTGAGATCCGATTTTGCTGTCGCTGCTCAGAACTGCTGGGTGAGAAAAGGCGGTGCCTTTACTGGAGAAATCAGGTCCAATTCCATTTTTTATTTCTCAATTGTAATAAAAAATCAATCTAAAATTACAATTTCCCTTCTTTTTTTTGAATTTATAGTGCAGAAATGCTTGTGAATTTAAACATACCTTGGGTAATTCTAGGCCATTCTGAACGTAGATCTCTCTTGAACGAATCAAACGATGTAACATCTAATCTAACCTTTAATTTCAATAATTTATTAATTATTACATATATTGATTAATAAAATACGTTAAAATAATATAGTTTGTAGCGGATAAAGTAGCGTATGCACTTTCAAGAGGATTGAAAGTGATAGCTTGTGTTGGTGAAACACTTGAACAGCGCGAATCTGGATCCACTATGCAAATTGTTGCCTCTCAAACTAAAGCTATTGCAGGTTTTTTTTAATGTTTTTCAAATATATTTTTAATTTTTTGTAAATTATTTTTGGTGCTTAGAATTTTTAATTTTTTTTTTGCAGAAAAGATAGATAATTGGGGAAATGTTGTGTTGGCTTATGAACCGGTTTGGGCGATTGGAACTGGAAAAGTCGCTACGCCAGCTCAGGCCCAAGAAGTAATATTGTTTTATTTCTTTAATTTGTTAAATTTTGCATTCAAGTCTGTAAATTGTATTTATTTACAATTAATTTTTTTTAATTGATAGGTGCATGTTGGGCTGAGGGAATGGATCAGTAAGAATGTGAGTGATGATGTGGCTTCTTCTACTCGAATTATTTATGGAGGTATTAATTAATTTTGTTTAATTATTATTTAGGTATTATATAGTTTGTGTGTATTTATTTAATATTTTTAATATAATTAGGTTCGGTAAATGGGGGAAATTGCAAAGAATTGGCTTCACAGCCTGATGTAGATGGATTTCTTGTTGGTGGTGCTTCTTTAAAGGTTTTTAATTTCTTATTTTAATTTTTATTTTTTAGACATTACAAATTCATTTTATGAGTCTATTTTAATTTTAACATTTTTTGGCAGCCTGAGTTTATTGACATTATTAAGTCGGCGACTGTTAAGTCATCTGCTTAAGTTGAGGGATTTAAGTTTATGTTGTGAGTAATAAATTTTGGGCTTTTATTTTGTATTTATTCTTTAAGGAATATTGGGCCCTGAATTTTGTTGGTTACTGTGTTAACTTTCATTAAATGTAGTATTTTGGATATTTTCATATTACTTATGTTTGTATTTAATCTTTGTGTTAATGAATATTTGGACCTCAGTTTTGTTGTGTACTGTTATTAACTGTCATTAAATATAGTATTTTGGTGGTACTTCTTTTTGTAGTTCATCTTTGTATTAATGAATATTTATACCTTGATTTTGTTGTCTTCTGTGTTGAGTTTCATTAAATATAGTATATTGGAATTATTTCTAGTGATATGATACATGCTCAAATAAATAATTTTCATATGACATCATTTTCTATATATGCTCAAATAAATAATTTTCATATGACATCATTTTCTAGTAGATAAGTTCAATGTATTTTTATGATTTCATTTTCAAGAACAGTTGAATGGTTAAGAGTTGTTTATTTGAAACAACAATTCTTATTTATTTATTTATTATTGGTTGGTTGTTTTATTTAGTCTCAAATTTAATCTTAATTATTAATGTCGGGCGGTACAATGATGCAGACTTCATATTATTAGTCTTATTATATTTCTTTTCATTCTAGATATTTTGGGTCTTTATTCTTTTATTCAACTCGTGAGAAATGTACACATTGATCTCAGCCGTTCATTACTGATCATACGGTTAAGATTGAAGTTTGAATGTATCATAAAATAAAAATCTTGTTTATGGAATTTTTCAATATCTAATTTATTAAACAAAGATGAAACTTCCAAACAAATTATTAAATTTTTTTGAGAAAAAGATAAGTAGGTTATTAATTTTAAAATTATTTTGCAACACCAATAGTCTGGACCAAGCACTTTGATCCGCCAGTTGGGATTCCGACCTTTTCTTTTTCTTTTTTAATTGGAGCCCAAATTTTGTATGATATTTTTTAATCTAATAATATTAGTCTTCTATAGGCTTGGTGCATATCATCTTAGAAAGAAAATTTACTATGACTTGAGTCATTATATTTATTATGAATCCGCAAGTAACCGTCAAACAAACCGTGTAAGATGCTAATTATAATGACACATGATTTAATCTCAGCTTAATCACTGAGAAAGAATCTTCCAACTACCATTCAATATTCATCCAGACTTGACCCAGGTTATGTTAATTTAATATACATTATGTCAAATTTTTAGATAGACTTGGTGCACTACTATGTCATGCAAGAAAGCAAATCGATACAATCATGAATCATCAGTAGTAACAAATAATTTTTATTTTTGTATGAATGCAACAGATAAAATTGTTTACCTTAAATAATCAAGAAAAGAAGTACTTTCATAAAAACATTGAGAAAACAGTACACAAATATTTCTAGAAAAAATATCTTAAATTAGTCTACGGATCTGATGAAAGATATTGAAAACCGAGTCTGAAGAAGAGGTTTCTTCTTTAGAAAAAGTGGCCGTCTATGCATTAAATCATAGGGCATTTTGGCTCATGTGATTAATTCAACCAGACTTTAAGGACTTGTTCAAATGGTTGACATGACTCCCATTTATAAACCTTCCTTCATCTTCAGTTTTAGACATGTGAGTTTAGATTGAGAGACAGAAATTCACCCACATAAAAAAAGAAAATTTGAGAGAGAGAGAAAGAAACAAGTTCATCAAGAGAAAAAGGAAGAATACCAAGAGAAAAAAAAAACAATTAAGAGAGATGGCTAAGGGGATATTAGAGGTGTTGCTTGTAGATGCAAAAGGTCTATCTGATTCAGATTTTCTAGGTAATTGATCTTTTTCATGATTTTCAATTATTTAACTCCATTTTTCTGTGTTTTTATTCATTTAAAGATAGAAAATGAATGAGTTGAATGAGATCTTATGGATTGTAATTTTACATTATGGTATCAGCAGGAAAAATAGATCCTTATTGCATGATTCAATACCGGAGTCAAGAACACAAGAGCAGCACCAAACATGGTACTTTTTCTTTCTTCCCTTTTTTAGATTCAGTTATGCCCAAAATCACTGATGTGTAAAAAAACAATTCAGTGGTGGTTAAATGGTTTGAACATTTTGACTTGAGATAATCATTCAATCTGATGAGAGTCTTGTAAATTTTTGATATAATATGCTGAAAAACTCGTGTGTTTTTATTTGGAGATGCAGGGGCAGGAAAGAATCCGGTGTGGAACGAGACATTTAGGTTCACAGTCAATGGATCAGACTTACAACACAGTCTGGTTCTCAAACTATGGGACTATGATACGTTCAGCCGTGACGACTACATTGGTGAAGCCAAGTATGAATCCTAATTAACCCTAATTTCATTCTTATTTTGACTATTCTCAAGCTAAAATGAGATATATGTAATCTTAGGTGAATTATTCAATGTCTAATTATAAAAATAAATTCTGATATACAGGATAAATGTGACTGATTTAATTGCGATTGGAATGGAAAAGGGATACAAGGAGCAGCATCCAGCCAAATACAGTGTTGTTCTTGCTGACAAATCCTACTGTGGCGAAATTAAAGTTGGAATCAGTTTCCGAGCCAACTAAGGTATTATTAAATTCGATTTATTCAATTTTAGTTTTGCAATGAAAGTCTTTTTTCCTTTTAAATTGTTAGTTCAGATTGAGCAAGTATATTGGATTTTTATAACATGTTATATTTATTGTTTTACAGGTTAGGAACAATTACTTCCAGTTAGACACTGGGTTTAGCTCCCATTTCCAACTGGAGGCTTGTAAATTGCTGCTTTTTAGGGGAAAAAACAGTTTGACGAGTGTTTAATTATTTTTATTTGTATTTTCTCTATGTTGCATTGTATTGTATCATAGATACGCAGACTTCTGTTTCTGGTTATTTTTTTTTTGGAGTTGAATAGTGTGAAATTTAACCATAAAAACAAATCACCATGTCATTTGGAATCCTGTAATTTAAATGCTTATATTGTCATATTTTCATTTTCTAGATACAAAACAGAAGATATAAATAACGCAAAACAGTACTTTTACAAGTTAAATTCACCAAAATTGAACTTGTATAGATACAACCGATACAAGTCATAATGCGATGCGACTGTCATTTCAATCTCCTACTAACCAACTAATACAACAGTACATACCCTAATTATAATTTATGTAATTACAACATATTAATCCATTGATAATTAATACTACAAATGTCAAATCATATATCTATTTCATTTCTACCATCTCTTGAATATAAAGGACGTCTCGGCGCGGATGCACTTCCTGAACCGAAACCCTAATTTGATCTCCTAAACCAACTCCATCCGAAACCACCAAACAAGTAGCTTGCATCGCAACCTATACATCATGCCTTCCCAAAATTACCATTTAACCCCTCAAAAACATATAAAAAAAATCATAAAAACATATAAAAAAGTTTATACCTCGAAGATCAGCACAATCGCGGTATGGTCCTTGATGAATTTGAGAATCAGAGCTCGGTAAATTCTCTCTTCAGGCTGTCGCCTCAAATACTCCAAAATCCAGTATCTCAAACTCGCGTTTTGAACCTGTCTAGCGTTTTTGATACGCATGTTAGCAAGAAACGATCTTGTTTCGAGATCTCTTGCGCTGAATGGGTGCATCTGTCCCCTTAAAAACGCCTTTATCTGATGATTAAAAAAAAATTAATACTTAATAAAAGCAGCAAATGTGTACCCAAATAAAATGAGAAAATATCACATATACCCCTACAAAATGAGTAAATATCACGAATTTTGTTCTTTCCTTTCTTATTTAAAAATATCCCTAAACTTACATTAATTCATTATACTTTCTTTATACATTAATAAATGAAAAATAAACGGCAATTTAGTAACTTCTATAGGGGCATTGCTACCAAATACTTCACATTTGTAGGGGTATACACGATCTTTCTTGTTTTTATACGGGGCTAAATTCAACAAATCCCACGAACTTCAAATTAATTACTAACCTGAAAATGGGCGAGCAAATCGAGATACCTCCTAATAGGACTTGTGAACTGAACATATCCGTTAACTCCAAGCGTATCATGTCGGATCGGATTCCTAACATCCATCTGCACCGCCCTCATCACCTTCACATACGCGAAACTCCTCACGGGCCCCGCCGGCAATTTATCAAACGCCGACGCATCCTCATCACTAATGTTGGGTTCGGGCTGGCCTCTGTACGGCAAAGGGAGCCCGTTGGCAGCGCCGAAGTAGGCGACGGTCTCGTTGCAGAGGATCATGAGTTCCGAGACCAGCGTTTGGGCCGCGGAGAGGGAGCGGTTGGAGACCGAGAGGGAGATGCTGGGGCAGGGGGAGGAGGGGGAGGAGATTTTTATTCGGGCTTCGGGCATTGTCGTGTCTATCGCGCCCTATAGGAAAAAAGTGTTGTTTTTTATTATGTCAAAATTTCCGATTTATATAATATAATATAAGTACAATATAATAAATATGATATGATATGTGATATGATAAATATAAGTACAATATAATAAATATGATATGATATATGATATGATATGATATGACTTTCGTAACTTCATGGTATACTGATGTAGAATATAATAAAGATAATATAACATAATGTGAAATTATATAATGTAATTTAATATGATATGATGAGATATGATATGATCAGAAGAGAGTGTGTAAAAGAATTAAGGGATGAATGTGCCGTTAGTCGCTATACTTTAATTGGATTGCAATTTAGTTCCTGTACTTTAAAGAATCGTGCACGGTCAGTCCTGACTCAAGGACTAATCGTGACACTGCGTACTTCCATGAAGAAGTACATAGATCAAAAAGTTATAATCGTAGTACAGGGATTAAATTGCAATCCAGTTGAAGCACATCGACTAATGGTGCGTTTATTCCCTTAATTATTTTACATACTTTTTGATTCTTTGAAAAATTCCACTTTTAATAATATAATAAATTATAATATAATGTACATGGTCGCGACGCCAGCAGTAACGGAGAGAAGCGGCCTTAGACAAAAGAGTTAATTCTTCTTCCTCTTCTAAATTCATGTACAATAATTCCGTCGCGCTTTCATACGTTAACATATACGTCGGCTTTATCATCGAGTTCTTCACATCATATTCCACAATCCTATTAAAAAAATTAATTAATAATAGTAACAACAATAATGATATTTATTATTTATTTTTAAATTTACCGGCCGGTTTTGTCGAGAACAACAGAGACGCTGACGGCTCGGCAAAGCTCGCCCTGACGCAAACTGGATAAAATATATTATTTTAAAAAATAATTTATTAATATTTTGATTAAATATATGCTTAAATAATGTAATTAAACATGTATGTACCTCATTCTTTCCATTGCTAATTTTTCCGGAAACATTGAATATGTTGCGGTTGGTAAATACACTGACGTTCCTCTATGCAACGCCTCCCTATTAAAAAAAAATAAATTAGTCAAAATAAATAAAATAAATTAAAAGTTTGATTTGAGGAAAATTAGATGAAATATAACTTGTCTAAAGTGCCAAATGGCTCAATCAAGCTTGCTGGATCGGCTACATGAATCCAAACTCTTATTCTATCATCTGATAATCTTTCCGCGCTTAATGCATCATCTAACTGTAAATTATTTATTAATATTTTAATTAAATATATATAAATAATGTAATTAAATACGTACCTCATCAGCATCATCCACATCAATTGCGTAAACTTTCAATGACGTCAGATCAACCCTTATGCTCTACAAAATTCAAATTAAAAAAAAAATCAAATAAATAAACAAAAACATAATTTAATAAAATTAAATGGTTTAATTACATAATGAGAATTTTTTTAAATTACCGCGTCAGGATCAGAAGTGCGTTGCATAACTTGCTCGGCCGCCAACAAACACTTGTAATTATGATCAGTAGGAATATTATTTTTATAAACTTCTAAATTCACATGAATTGGAAAATATCCTATTTCCATTAGCAGCCCTACAGCCGCATATGTGGCCTTCCCCATCCCCATAGCCTTCAATATCTAAAATAAAAAATATAATAGCAAAATAATTAATAATTAAAATGAATAATTAAACTAAGGGAAGTTTGCAAGAAAAAAAAACCTGCATTATGCCTTAACTGCAACAAAGCCCCAGCATTATTGGAAATTGCAGAAATGTTTTTCAGAAAAATAAAATTGAGAAAAAAATATTTTTCTTGAAAAATATATTTCTGAAACAAAAATGTTAATTAATATTAAATTTTTTTTTTCAAGTGATTAAAATTAAACTTTTAAAACCGACGGTAACGGTAGGGCATTTTTGAAATTTTGGCAAGAATGCAAGGGCTTTTTTGCAATTTAGGCATAATAAATTAATTAATAGATAGAAAAAATTACGGCGCCAGCTGTCTTTCTTTGTTCGAGAGACTTGCAAGTGTCGGTGCCAAAAGCAACTAAGGCTTCGATTCTCTCTCTAGATTTTGAATCCACAAGCCAAGAATTTGGTGAGGGTTTCGACTCATGAGGCAAATTTTTTGCTAAAATTAGGGTTTGTATAAAATCGTCAAATTCCTTTTTTGCCCCAGCCTCCACTAACTTCCTCTTCAAAAGCTCCTCCACCTACTATCGTAAATAAATTAACTATTTAATAAAATAATTAATTAATTTATTAGTTATTTAATTCTAATGAATAATTAATAAATTGTTATACCTGATCAGTGGGGCGAGGCTCATAAACAATACAATCTCTTGTTTGTACTGAATCGAAATAAGTTTCATCTCTTGATAAAAGAATATGGGTGCAATAGCTCTCAAGAGGACCACTGCTACCATATATTATCTGAAGAAATATGAAATTTTATTTTTTATATATTCAAGGACTAAAGTGTAAAAAAAATTGTGAAAGAACTTACTTCAGCTACTTCTTCTATAGTAACCCATTCGTTTTTTTCTAGAAGTTCGAGCCATGCACATTCTACAATTGTTGGATCCTTTGTTAAGAGAAAAAATAAATAAAATGATTAGTAAAGAGATTAATTTGATATGTAATTAGAAAATTAGTATGTAAAGTTAGATAATGTATATATACCAATAAATCTAAAGCTTTCTTCTCAAAATCGGCAATGTCAGAATATTCAGATATTTCAATATCAGGTATTATGTATGTGATTTGCTGCGGCCTTACTGACGCCATAATCCCATTCTGTAAAATAAAAAAAATAACCATTTAATTTCCTAATGTTTATAAGCCAAAAAAGTGTATAATTCAGAACATGTTAAACAATTAATGGATGAATAAATTAAAATTAAAACCTGATCATAAACAATCCAGTTTTTCTTTCCTTCAGGTCTGTGAGCAACAGCAAGGACTAGTTTCTTCGAATCCTTTTCAAATTCAAGTAAAATCCCTTTTCTTAATTCTCTCTTATCTGTTTTCACCTCTGACAAATCCTTCATGCTTGTCAATCCTGCCCTATTTGCCACATTTCAGACCAAAGATCAGAACTTTATTGCCAAACATTGCACAATTAACGATTTAAACAGTAACAATTGCAATTTCCTTGTGGGTTTATATTTAAAATGATAAAAAAAAGGGGACGTACTTGCAAGAGACAGGAGTTTTCCTTTGAGAACGTAATTCCTCCATGACCAGATCAACAAGACTGTGCTTCAGTCTAGTGTAACTTAAGCTCAGATTACTTGAACAAATCCTCGCATGGCGACGGATGAAACCAGCACTGTTATTGCATACCGTGAAAGGATGGTGGTGGAATAAACCGAGCGAAGAGAAGCTGCTCATGGCAAGGGTCGCCATTGGCGCCCTCATGTGAGAAACGAGGATTCGAATGCGAGACTATATAGGTTTTTGTTATTGTTTCCGATGTTTGGAGAAGAAAGGAATGGATATTTGAGTGTGGAGGAGAAATGGATAAATTCCAGGAAATCAAATCCGGGAGAAGAGAAACGGGCAGAGAAAGATCCCGGATTTTATTTCCTGGAATTTAATTCCTGGATTTTGAAGAATGGGCTAAATGGGCTGGGATTTTGTTGGGTTGGGCCTTCTTGCTGAAAAGCAAATAAATTGTTAATATTACCAGGCCGCTTTCATTGTTTTATGGAACAATAATAACTAAGAAAGTACTGCAATTTTAAAGCCCGTATAGAAACTTGTGGCTTTTCTATAATCTACTGAAAATGAAGCCCAGAAGGTTTGTAAAACTATATTGAGATTAGAGCCCACATAGTCAACTTAATAACCATTGAGAAAGAGAGGTATAGGTTTGGAATTTCTGGTTGGAGCTCATAATATATGAGGAGAATATTTTAATAAATACAGAAAATTAATGTGTTAAATGATGTTTTGGCTTCATTGACAAAAAAAGAAATATTTTCGTTACTGAAAACAAGATAAAAAATGCTGGTTTAGGATATTTCATGTTTTTATTAAAACATTATCTACGGATATCACTATCCTGGGATTACGACCTATTAATATGTCCATTTCGAATAATGATCACATAAGAAAAACCTTACTATACAAGTAATAAAGTGTGAGATATTCTGAAAATTTTATGACAGTGTCGCATCAAGAAAATTGAAGTATGCCATCTTCCGAAAAATCTTCTTATAGACCCACAACTTTTAATTTCAAGAAAAAAAATACAAGGAATAAAGCTTACCGAGTTGAGTAATTTTAGAGATATTAAATTAATGATGGCTATGAAAAGGAGATAGTGACAACAAATTTTGGAATAACGGCGATATGATATTACATGTCGACATAATGATAATGATTGATATGAAGAGATATATTATTTTTATTATTTTCAAGGATTTGATTAATCAAAGATTAACGTTTATTACGTAAACAAATTTCTACATGATTTAAAATAATTTGAGAATTTTCTAAAAGCAATGCATTTAATAAAAAAGAAAAATGAAATTTGTTCACATGATTTAGAAAGCCCCTCCCAATAACTAGAGCACCATTATTGATATACGAGCTTTTATACAACATAATTCAAAACACTTGCATTATCTTAATAGCTAACATTAGTAACTTATAATGAGATAGTCACAGTTACCAACATAAAAACAATAGTGCATGTTTTAATGTAAAGTAACATGGCACATGGAGCTGGATTTTTTATAAGATTAAGTAGATCCGTATCAAATAAATAAGAATACTCGCTCCGAATCATTAAATCTCGGTATAACTGCCAGATAAAAAGAAATATATATTCCATGTCAAAGGAACCATATTGTATTTGTAATATCTTGACAATTTTTTCCTTGACACACAATCTCTTATTTTAATCTGATATGGCCTTAATGATTTCACAATGTCAAATAACTTATAATCTAATTGATAAACATATTGAAATAAGAAATTAATCTAATTAATATAGCATATTGCATGCGTAACAAGAAATTATGAATTCAAATCCTCATAAACACAATCTTATATATAATATATTTAGCATAATCTCAAGACCCATAAAAAGGTTCAATTTAAAAAACTTCACAATGAATTGGACTGCTAGAGCCAAAGTTTGCAAGTTCAAACGATAAGATACTCCGTCATTGTTGAGAAAGACTCAAGTTCGAGTCACGCGAAACACATTTAGCATAATATTTAATAAAATCTAACAACCTAATGAATTGTCAAAAAAAAAAAAAGAACTGGAGGGCTGTAAGTAATGATTAACTTGAGAAAGATTAAAAGCTCTGGAATGATCAGATACAATGAATCCGACAATTAAGGTACAGCTGTTAATATTGTCAGTACATAAAATAATTTTGTATTGCATTTTTTAATCAATGTCATGTGGTCATGTGGAACCATAAGTGCATATAATTCTCATTATTATTTTAAAAAAATATAGTTAGCTCGATCTTTGACGTCAAGCTTCACTAACAAGTAACAAGCCATTGACCTCTTTAATTACAGCTGGCCTAAACAGAAATTTCATCTCTTTTGACTTCTAATTTGCTAAATCCTTACAAATTGAATGTCAAACAGTATGAATTAAGGAATTGTTAAAAGAATCGTTAAATGTAAACGAGACGTAAGACATTGGAAATATCCAAAAACAAGATTTTACAAATTAAAAAAGAGATCATGATCTACTAAAAATACCCTGTTAGAATCTACGAAAAGAGAGTGCATAATGCATGCACGTACCAAGCAATCAAGCACTGCTCTCCTACCTTGTTTAAAAAAAAAAAAACCTTCTAGAAGGAAACACATTATTTAAACAAACCGTTCTAGAAGGCACCGAGACAAGGTTCCTCCTCAATTCCAATTTTTATTTGGCATGATAACTATAATGTTTGGAACATACAGAAATCCTTACATTATAGATAAGTATAACAATACAACAGAACCCCACTAGTCTCTCTCTACCTGCCTTAGTCTTCCACGTCATCATAGTGTAGGGTATACACGTCACTGTTCACGCCATGTGGCAACAGTGCAAGCAATATCGGCCGTTGGACTCCACGTGGCTCCTCATTGCTTGGCCAGGAATCCACGTGAATTTAACCCGCATCTAGAGATACCCCGCATGAACCTCGTCCATCATTAATCCTTAGGCCAAAGAAGGGCGTCTTTCTTTCTTCATATTTCCTACTAAACTAAATTGCATATACACGCAGGCAACAGAAGAATAACAGAAAGGGCTTTCTTTCTTCATATTTCCTAATAAATAAACTAGATTGCAAATACACGCATGCAACAGAAGAACAGGAAGGGCTTTCTTTCTTCATATTTCCTAATAAACTAAATTGCAAATACACGCATGCAACAGAAGAACAGGTCTATATAGTGATTTGTTCACTTAGACCAGTCGGCAGTCAAAGTGTAGTACTTGCGCATCAAGGAACTTTTGACTTTTTTTTTTTACCGATCAAAAAAATAAAGATTAATTAAAAAAATAATCATGTTTTCAAATTAGTGAAATTAGTCGTTTTGCTTTATCACTGAACGAAATAGCCAATTTTTTATTTTCCGTAAAAATCGAAAAATATTATTTCGCCTCATGGTTGGGCGAAACTGACAAAAAAAAATATTTTTTTTTCTCTAAATTGAAAAAATAAACACATGCGAGACTGGCAAATTTTTTTTTTTTACTATAAATTGAAAAAAAATAAAATATTTTTTTAACTTAATTCAGTGGAAAAAATGAGAAAATGAATGTTTCGTCCCGCAACTTAGTTTCGAGTTTCGCAAATAATTTAAAAATTTTGCTATTTTCTTAATTTTTTTTTTTTTTTTTACCGGTTCAAAAAAAAAAAAATCGGAACTTTTCGAGTCCAATGGGCCTTGTGACTTAGTTCGACGAAGCTTCCTTCGCAAGACAAATCGAGAAATTTCTCCATTAAAGATAAAACCGGACATCTCTAGTATTATAATAAGCGGCTAAGGCGCACGTGGGGAATAAAAGGTCTCCATCAGGAGTTCCGGAGTCAGAGCCGGTTCCTCTCCAGTGAAAAATCACTGGACGGCTTTTTATTATATTGCTGTTAATTTGTTACCGTACAGTTTTGTTGGTGGCGGTGCTTAATAATAAATAAGTTCGTGGAGAGAGATAAAGAAGAGATTTTAGCGGTGCAAATCTCTCTCTCTATCTCTGTCTCTTTTTCCTCTTTGTTTGTTCTCTCTCGAAGGGTTTTACGAGGTATGCAAATCTCATTTCAGGTTAGTAATCGAGCTCGCTTGAGTGAAGTTTTATGATCTTTGAGCTGTTCTTGTTCAGAAATCTCGCTCTTCGTTTAACTCTCTCTCTCTTGCACTAAGCTCAAGAATTTTAATTCTTTTTTTTTCTGTGAGAGGAGGTAAAATAAAAATCGATGGTAATGGATGCTGGAATCCACGATCTGATAACAATTCCCAATGAATTCAAATATTTTCCCCCTATTTCCCCTCAAAACTCGCAATCTTCAATCAGTAGCAATGATTTCTTCGTCTCGCAAGATCTCATAAACCCAACTCCAATGGCAGCTCATCAAAACGGGTTCTTTGACCCGACCCATTTCATTCAAACCCAAAACTCAAATCCTTCCTCTCTGATTCAAACTCCATTAATGAACCCTAATACCCAATTAGATTCACCTGAAGATCCGTTGATTTTCTCAGATATAACCCTAAATTTCATTTCTCGTATGTTAATGGAAGAAGATATTGACGAAAAGTTCGAGCAATATCCTGAAAACCCAAATCCCGAGCTTTTAGCTGAGGCCGAGAAGCCATTTTTGGAAATCTTGGGATCCAATTTATCAATTTCAAATTCAATTCCTTCCCCAAATCAGCCCCCTTTACCTTCCCCAAATAGTTCAGATGAAGAATCATTCGCAAATAGTCTATTAAATTATGATTTAATAGGCAACAATTCGGATAATTCGTTTGATTTGAATGAATTCTTCGCATTAAATGCGAATCTGAATCCGGTTTTGACCGCTTATTCCCCTCAATCTTCTTTTTCTTCTCCAAATAGTCTTAGCAATAATAATAATAACAATATAGTAGATGTGTTGGATCAATTTGATGAATTAAAAAACCAACCCGTTTCGCAATTCCAAAAGGGGGTTGAAGAAGCAAGCAAATTTCTCCCAAATGAAGAAAAATTAATCATCGACTTAGAATCCCACGAGTTTCTAAACCCCTCTCCTAAACCCCTTCAACTAAAACCTCTTCAAATAAAACCTATTGAAATAAAAGAGGAAGAAATACAAAACCCTACTAATCACAAAGGCAAAAAACATTTTCATGAGTCAGATTTTGAGGAAAATAGAAGCAATAAACACTCAGCTGGTAATCCAGAAGAGTTAGCGCGTGAAATGCTAGACAAAGTGCTTTTATGCAACGGTGAAACTTGCTCAAAAGGAGTCAAAGAATTACGCGAATCATTACAAAATACAACCGCCAAAAACCACTCAAAAACCCTAAACCCTAAAGGTCGCAGAATTAGACAACCCAAAAAGGATGTAGTGGATTTACGAACTCTTTTGTCTCATTGCGCTCAAGCTGTCGCAACAGACGATAGAAAATCGGCTTTTGAATTATTAAAACAATTAAGGCAACATTCATCTGAAAAAGGTGACGCAAATCAAAGGCTCGCTCATTATTTTGCCGATGGTTTAGAAGCTCGCTTAGCTGGCACTGGAAGCCAAATATACCAATCTTTCACCATGAAAAAAATCGCATCGACCGATATTTTAAAAGCCTACCAACTTTACTTAGCCGCGAGTCCTTTCAAAAAAATCTCGCATTTCTTCTCCAACCAAACCATTTTGGACGCGGCCGAAAGGGCCAAAACGGTGCATATAATAGATTACGGAATTTATTACGGCTTTCAATGGCCTTGTTTGATTCAAAGGCTTTCTAAAATGCCAAACGGGCCTCCAAAATTACGGATAACGGGTATAGATTTACCGCAACCCGGTTTTAGACCCGCTGAAAGAATTGAAGAAACCGGTTTGAGATTAAAAGATTACGCTAAAACATTTAATGTTCCGTTTGAGTACAAAGCGATCGCGGCTCGATGGGAAAGTATAAAAATAGAAGAATTGGATATAAAACAAGACGAGTTGCTTGTTGTCAATAGTTTGTACCGATTCAAAACCCTAATCGACGAAAGTGTGCTTGTTGAGAGCCCAAGAGATATTGTGTTGAGTACTATTAAGAAAATGAATCCTGATGTATTTATACACGGGGTTGTAAACGGGTCGTATAACGCGCCGTTTTTTGTGACCCGTTTTAGAGAGGCGATGTTTCATTTTTCGTCTTTATTTGACATGTTGGAAACTAACGTGCCAAAAGAGGATGAAAGTAGACAATTATTAGAAAAAGCGCTTTTTGGAAGAGAGGCTATAAATGTAATTTCGTGTGAAGGAGTTGAGAGAGTTGAAAGGCCGGAAAGTTACAAGCAATGGCAAGTGAGGAATTTGAGAGCAGGATTTAAGCAGTTGCCGTTGAATGAGGGGATAATGAAGAAGGCGAAAGAGAAAGTGAGAAATTGTTATCATAAGGATTTTATTATTGATGAGGATAATAGGTGGCTTTTGCAAGGCTGGAAGGGTAGAATCGTCTTTGCGCTCTCGACTTGGAGGCCAAGTCAGAGGGGCCATTGAGTGTTGGTGGGTTTTGGTGCTTTGTAGAAATTTGTAGTAGTTTTTTTTTTCTTTTTTTAGGGTGGATTAGGATGGTTTTGGTTGGCACTTATGTCTCGTGTAATTATTTTTTGTTTTATGTTGTTTTCTTTGACTTTAGCTCTGTCGGTAATGTATTTTATTTGTTGCATTATTTTCTTTTTTAATTTCCTATTTTCTTGATAATAACAGAGAATGAAATGCTGTAAAGATTTCAATCAAACTTACTTCATTTTGGAGCAATATTAAAAAAATATTTAATTTTGAAAAAGCCACAATGGTCACTTTCTGAAAAAGGAAAATTAATGAGGATTCAGCTAATTGC